>OX439392.1:11443025-12043025 GCA_949319315.1 Zelleria hepariella | reverse complement strand
CGACTAGTACCAAGCTATGCTCTCTTGAATAACATCGCCGAGCTAACTTGATCTTCCTCGCCCCCCAAAACGTATACAGGACCGCCCGAAAAAGAGCCCAATTGGTAGAAAAACAGGGGTCACGCCAGATTTGTCACCAGCAGAGTGCGATTTTATGATCCGTGAATATCGCGCAGGCATTTCTAGATGTTCGGATCACATTTTTATTGTTATGGTAATGCGAGCTTCCCGTTAGTTGGAATTTCAAAAGGGTCGATTAGGGCGTCTGGTTTTGAAGGTTGCGCACAATAAGGTGCCTCCCCCCCTCTTATTTGTCGGATGTGCTGTGCAGTTTGACCGGTTTTGAAGGTTCCGTTTTCGTTCACAAAATATTATATACCTAACACAAGGGTTTAAAAATTCTAACTTTTGAAGAATAAGCAAGATGTAGCTTGTACAATTGTACATGACCCAGAGAGATAATATTTGTTAATTAACTAATTAAATTTTTGTTCGGGTACAAGAATTGGCAAGACATTTGGCCCCGTTCAAAATGAAAAGTTTTTTTACTACGGTACAATCCGCATAATAAATACAGGCTGTAAGGCCAATGTTTCAGGGAAAGTTCAGTTATTTCCTTCATTGAAACCTTCAAGCTTGGTCGATCTATACAATACTTTGCTCCGCTTGCATTCCTTTGAGGGCGATTTTTCAGTTTCACCCCCTCACGATTTATTTTTATCATCATGGGTGAATTTTAGATGTTGTGAATATTGAATTATGACGGATTTTTGCCATTGAACGCATTTGTAAAGCTGCGTAAAATCTGGAGAATGTGCATGAGTGCACAGTACAGACAGCGATGCATACCCTTTATTTGAATTATTAACTTACGGGCCACACGCACAAGTTTCACCACAGTTTGCCCGCACAAGCCAGCTTGTTTAATGAACACGATTGTGGACGCAGTGTTCAGCGTACAAACTGGGCCCTTAGCCTGTAACGCAATGGCGGGTCAATGGCGTCCCGGCAGAAGGACAAAACCGGGCTCTCCTCGTTTTTCTCCTACAACCAGAGAACTAATCCTCTAGAATTAGAATCAAAATATTATTTGCTGTACTACAAAAACATTAAAAGGACAGACAGCGTTAGCAAATCGTAATTGAAGTCGTCACCTGACAGCCCATTTTGGCACCATTGTGTTACAGGCTAAGGGCCCTGGCTTGCGCAGGCAAAACTGTGGTGAAGCTTATTCGTGTGGTACGCCCATTAACTCTTCATCACAAACTCACAATTTCCCCGTAGTCGAGTGAAAAAGAACAAAGCCGACCTATAACAAGCAGCTCAATACGATAGCGTCAAACAACGGAAACCGCCGAAAAAGCACACACGTTCCGAAAAGTAATAAAACCAATCAGGCGTTCTTTTTACCCGACTGCGCAAGAATAGTTTTGCGCGCGTTTGTAGGTCAGTCAGCGACACGCCAGGATACCGCTTTTTGTTCGATTTGCGCCCTTATACCGCGCGCTGTAAGAGCTACCATGGTATCCTAGACTGTGGCCAACCGTACCTATGTGGCCACGTGTTGATGGATTTCTAAAAAAGTAGAGAGATTGTCTGTTTCGGATGCGTCCTTTTGAGAAGTGATGTTATCTAAAACTAAAAATGCGAAAGTTTGTGAGTGTGTGTTTGGTGTGTGTATAAATTTCACGCTGAAATGGCTGGACGGATTTGTATTAAACTTGGAATAAATTATAGCTTAGACATTAGAATAAATAATCAACAAAAATAAGCTGACTGCTAGAACTCAATAAGTAAGTCCTAACTATGAATCCTAACAAAATGAATCGAATCGAATGATAAAATGCCCTTTATCCAAACTATTTTGGTAGGTAAGTGTAATTTTTGTTTTCAGCAGTCGACTATTTCTTTTTTTGTTAATGAAAGTTTCATCGAACGCGCCAATTTGTGCCAAACGGAGCCGACAAGCCCGTCGAATCACTCACAGAGTGAAAACTATGAAATGGGCTGATAAAATTTTATTGAATTTTCCGCCCAATATGAGTGCCGCTCTGTTATTGATAGTTGTACCGTGACGTGGCAGGGGCGCTACAATGGCGCCAAATGTAAGAAGCCAATAGATACTAAAAAAAAAAAAAAAAAATACCCCCGACATTATCGCTTCAAATTAGCGTATTATATCTTAAACGGGTGAACCGATTTTGATAAAACACTTACAAAAACCAGCTTTTCAAATATTAAAAAAAAAAATCTTATCAGCCATTTTATTAAGAGTAAGTAAGTAACTCTTTATTGTACAAAAGAAATCATACATATTATTATTAGTTCAAGAATTGTAGAATAAAAGTACAAATGGCGGTCTTATCGCTAAAAGCGATGTCGTCCAGACAATCTTTGGATGCACATGACTGAGAGCGAAAACACAGTAGCAGCAGATTAACAATAGCGCAGAGAATATTTGTATACCTATTAGCAATTATAAAGAATTGTTTGCCTAAGTTGTAAGACAAGTCGTTTCCAAGTTTTTGTGATGGGAAAAATTGATGGAAATAATTAGACCGAAGAATAAAGTCAGCGATAATGACGCCATTTTATATTTAGGTGTATTTTGTATGATAACCTAAGCGCTTTGTATTTAACCATTTGGTGCCAACCATAAAACGTTCCCGTCACCAGAAACGAGGTTTCTCCTGTGCCCGGAATGGCCCCGGCACCATTTTACTGGCCCGACCCGAGCGGTGGCCAAATATAGCGATATACGTGCCAGTGTTTCATATTGAGCTTTACCGAAACTTTGTATCACTTCGGAAGTCCAATAGCGGTCATCCATCAACTTAATATTATCAGTGTCATTGACAGATTGGGTTCGACGGTGAAAAAGGCGCCCTTTGTTCAGCCTCTGTAAAAAAAAAGCGTCCATCCATTCTATTTAAGGGGCAAGCAGAGTTGTGAAATAAATGCGCAATTGGATATTTCAATAAAAATTAGGATATTATTTTGCACATCTACTTCAACCTTTAACCACCCAATACTTCGCCAACTCATTGCAAGAAGGTAAATAATTTGCGGTAAGCCTTTATTTATCCAACTGCAGTGAAGACCAAAAAACTCTAAGAAACAGGCCAAAGTTCACCTCTGTACACTCCAGCAAATAATACTTAGGTAATTATGTCGAGATCATAGCGTTTACTGACGTATACATATTCAGCTAGAAAGTCTCTTTGGCTACAACTTACTTCACTTACCCAACATGAAACCAACTTTTTCTCAAAGCATTCATTTCCACAATCTCCACTGTAGGACACCAACCTGGGGCTTAAGTCTGTAACGCAATGGCGTGTCTATAGGTTCTCAGTAGAAGGACAACACCGGGTTTTTTGGTTTTTCTCCTACAAGCAGCGAACTCATTATCTCACAGAATCATCTAGAATTTACTAAAATCAGAATATTTTTTGCTGTACTAGAAAGTAGAAAAACACACAGTTTGGTAATTTGGTAGGGTGGTAAATGAAATGAAATTAATTCTTAAGTTCGAACATGAGCCAAATCGGTTGAGTGGTTGCCGAGATATGGGGTTTTAAAGTTTATTGGAAAGCGCGCGCGCCTGCGCGAATGTTGTTAGCAAAAAGTTACACTCGCGAGTTCATAGTTCGGGGCGAACGACTAGTTAATCGCTATTGAAGCCATTGCGTTACAGACTCAGGCCCCTGTATTTCCGTGCCAGTTAACATAAAGTTTCTTATGTTTTTGCAGCCAACTGCAGCTGCAAACCTGAGTTATGCCCTGGGGAGTCATCAACAACGCCTCTATCTGGACTTCGGGGACCGATTTGTTTACTAGTTATGAACTTCGGAACGTATGACGTCAGATTACTGCAGCGAGGTAAGCCCCTGGGGAGGGCTACTTTGTTGCTAAAGATCACTGGTAAAGTTTGTGCAGTTTCATTTTGATGTCATCCGGTATGGACTCTACAGTCAGCGACACTGTAAGACACCCCTTTTGGTTCAAACTTAGGTCCAGCGTCAAAGATGATTTATAAGGTTACAAAAGGTCCTAACTCTTTTTAGGGTTCCGTACCTTAAAAGGGTAAAACGGAACGGTTAAAAATGACGTCACTCGATAACTCTATCAAGATAAGTTCTGCGACAGATTCCCTTCCTATCACAAGGAGCAAAAGAATACCAACGAAACGTATACATGTAACACGTAACGTTTTGTTCCCAAATAAAAGCGCGTACATCCCACGGGGAGCATCGCTTTTTCACACGTTACCACGGTGAAGTTTTTATTATGTACCCATCGTTTGTCACGGACGAGACAGAGGCAAGCGTTAATTTGACAAGGGACTGGAATGACCCACTTTCACACTCCGCGATTTACTGTCTGTAACATACACGCCATTGCGAGATGTAGGTAGAAGAAAGCCCGGGAGCATGTTGGCTTAACCTGGATTTTAAACATCTACCTATCCATCTCATCATTATATTTAAGAGTTAAACTCTTGTCGGTGCAGCACTCTCCATGCACTCCGGTCACAGGCCAGTTCCTTCACGTCCTGGTACCATCTATCCAGCCCATAAATAAAGCCCACTGCTGGGCAATGAGCTTAGGCCTCTTCCTTTTCACGCCAACCCCCTCGGTCTAAAGCCAATCTCGTCCAATGTCCTCCCGCTGTTTTGACAATGTCATCGACCCATCGAGCATCGTCTGCCCACCGTCCGTCGGCCCATTTTAGGCCACCATTCCGTGACTGCCCTAGTCCACCGTCCGTCCTCCCGTCTAGCCGTGTTTGGAACCTGTGATACTAAAATTCGATACCTACGGCACGAAATGTACGGAGCAGCTGATATTTTTTTCGACATTTCGCACTTGGCCCCATTGGCTCTATTAAATTTCCGTAGTATGAAGGTTTTCCTATATTTTGTAATTAATTTTGTAATGGAACCTCTTGGTCATAAATCGTGTACTCTAGACTCGAGTCCATTAAAGTTAAGAGTATTAGGTACAAAAATTGACGTCACAAGCTTACAAGGAGTTGGCGCCGGCCCAAATGTACTCGCGGCATCCTGATTTCACAAGATACAGCTTTAGCATGGAATCTTGATATTGGAAAGTACTTTGTAGTGAGTAAGTGTAGCCTACACATTTTCCGCTAGCTAGGCACTGGCCGGAGAAAAAGAGAGAGAGAGGAAGCTAAACACACAAGAGCCGCCAATGAAAAAAAAAATTGTTCAATTAAATTCTAATAGAAGCAGGCGAACTGGAAGGAGACCGCGCAAGGCAGAGATCAGTGGCGACTTCTTGTGTCTGAGGCCAAGACCCACTTCGGGTCGCTGAGCCAGCGGAGTAAGTAATAGATTTAAGAAAGTTGTAAACAAAATATTTTCAGGCAATACAGCCTATTAATTTTTATTTCACCTAGTCCATGCTAGTCTTGCGGTCAGATTGCGGACTAGCAGAGCCTCGGAGGACTGGTTTTGTTTGTGTTATGCTCGCAATAGTTAGGTCGAGAATAAAGCATCCCGGTGAGGTAATTCAGAGACGTTCGGCATCTAAGAAACTAAAATATTACTAGAGAACTTCAACGTTGAACGTTTATTTTCAACTTAATTTCCAATGCAAATATTCGGTTGCGCTGCGCGCGCGTTTGTCTTATCATGGGATTTTTTAATCATCAATATTTTTAATAAATGGCCACATTTGATGGGAAATTTCGTAAATTGTATTTTTCGGCTCTTTAAAAATATAATTCACAGGGAGCCGACCCCTAGCCTAGTGATTGAACTACACATAAGATCATCTAGCAACTTCAGCATCAATGTAAAAGCATTATTGTTTATTTAAGGCATCGTATTATTTCGGAATAGGTCACTGTTGAGGCCGAGTGTGCAGTGGATTCTGCATTCAACTCGCGTTTTCCCTCGGCGATGTCTCTAATGCAGTTTTTCTCAACCTGGGATCCGTATACCTCTGAGCGTGCCCGGACGTTTGCCTCAGGGGACCTTGGACAAAATACACCGAACAAAGTTCTGTACGTGATGGATAGAATAACTTGCAAGTAGCCTTTAACTTACATAAACACTGCATTATAATTATTTCTATCGAAATTTTCGCGCCTTTCGTAATCGTGCAACAGCATTACTACTAACGCCTTTTAGTCGCATTTGCAACGCACTACAAATGCGATGCCAACGCGCTTCTAACGCGCTACAGCATCGCGACTGTATCGATGCCAACGCGCTGCCGTGACGTTCGACACAAAAACATTTATTGAGGCATTTTGGTGTTTGCATCGCAACAGAAGCGCGACGGTATCGCGTTTTTGCATCGCGACTGAATCGTGGTTACGGTGGGCGAGGGCACACAGCTAGCGAACGCATCGCGAATTCGCGACTGTATCGATGCGATCGCGCGACATCATCGCTACTGCATCGCTACAAAAAGTCGCCGTGGGCGAGGGCTCTAAAATAGACCCAAATAAAGCGTCCCAGTGACCCACCGTTGATAAACGTTGGGAAAGGCTGCTCTAATGCACTGGGGCGTGGAGGATTCAGTTTTGTGTTACTGTTTCAGCGTTATTTTCGGAGTTTTCGGAGTTGACGTCCCGGGCGGACGGACTTTTCTATCGGTGTGTGCAGTCTGCATGGGCGTAAGTTTTATTAGGCCTGTCTATTATAAAGAGCCATTGCCTGCGACTTCGTACACATTAATGTTTGCCCGTTTCAGTCCTAAAATTTTCTGGAAATTAATTCATAGTGCACCCCATAGGGAATCAATCATATTTATTTCAGGTTTCGTAATTAAATCAATTTAAATATAGCACATACAAAGAGCGGTTTAAATAGTTTCCTGAAAATCATGTTACCATAGGTAATCAAATTAATTGCCAATGTACTATGTTAGGTTAGGTTATCGTATGAGGTAGTGGCCGCCCCTGGTGTCAGAGTTTTTAGACCGCCCAAGGGGCCTCTGACATAAAATAAAAAATAAAAATAAATTAACATGGCTTAACGATTGTTATTAATCAACAACAACCGGGACCGACGGTTTAACGTGCCTTCCGAAGCACGGAAGCGCTCAATGTATGTTGATCTTTATTGATTTGCTTTGCTCCTAAGTATAACAGCGTGATGATTTTTTTAGGCTCCAAAGGACTGCAGACCTGTGTATTTTGATATAAATTACAACCTGATACGTCCACGAGTTCTTGAGAAAAAGGTCTTGACAGACAGACCGACAGACGGACAACAAAGTGATCCTATAATGGTTCCGTCTTTCCTCTTGAGGGCCGGAACCCTAAAAATGCAATAAAGATCGCAGAATTAATATGTCAAATCTAAACTCGGTTGTCACTATTCTTCAGTGAATCAGCGATTATACAGCGTCTTTTTAGAATATCGCTGCGAAAATCCGATGGGGGCGACAAAAAAGTGAAATGTTACTCGGAATTGAATCATTTGTAATATTCATTCTCCTTTTTACTCTCTCTCCCGTTATCTGTCCTTCAGGATGACACGGTTGAATAATGAAGCAGTGTGAACTTGTTCTGGCGAAGGCTTTAGGTATAAATTGCTTAGTATTTAGGGGTGGCATTAATAGTCGTCAGCTCAAGCTCGAGCTCAAGTAGATGATCTCTGAAAACAAAATCACCAATGTCAATATCAAGCTCAAGCTAGTGTCTATTAATATGCTGTCAGCTACTCAAGCTTGACATTAGCCAAGGCTTTACATTAGCATTTGACTTTTCCGAGTTCACCTACTTGAGATAGAGCTCAAAAGACTTCCCTAAGACATGGAATCTTTGGTGAAACATCTTGTGGAAAAACCTGAATTTCTTACCTTTTGTGCTACCTTTTACTATGAAACTACGATAAAGATTTGTGTTACATTCATACAACTACAGTAGTTAAGATAGGTCAAACTTGGTCTACCAAATGATTACATTTTATGTTGAAAGTAGAGTTTGGAAAAAAACAGTAATAAAATCTAAAATACTTATAGAGGAAAGAAATGCGTCAGTACAAAATATGCTTCGATATAGTTAGCTGTATAAGTTATAGCAACACCACACAGCCATAATATATTTTGGGATCATCTCAAAAAGTAATCATCCAAAGTGCAACCCAAAGGAAGCTTCAAAACCGGCCACGAGGATTTGTTAAATTGAAATTTATTGAATCCCTTGTCTTGACTTGGAGGAAATAAAACTGTCGCGTCACAAGGAAACAGGGTTGGACATGTCAGCCCCCACCGTTGGTATGCGGGGTCGTTTCACCCCCACTGGGTGGGAGGGGGCCTTTGGGGAAACAAGAGTCACGCGCGACTTCGAGTCGCACAAATCACGCGAGAATGACACGCGATTCTAACGTTTCTCACATTGTGTAACCAGCGAATTAGTTTCTTCCACGTCCATTGCTGCTTTTACAAAGAGCATCGAAGAAAATGTAAACAAAATGAGGCAGTGGATGTTAGGCGAATTGTAAAGTTAGAGGGTATAAAGTTGGGTGGTGGAATGACCGGCCAACAGCCCCGCGATATGTCAATGCTTCTGTTTATTTTCTAGTAAACGCCTCGTTCTCCTGAAAATAAAAAAAATAAACTATACAGTAATAACTTAAAGGTCTCGGATGCACGGGGGTAGATAGCACGCTAGAGTTATTTGACAAGCGCGGTGGTTTAATGTGAAGTGTAAAGTTTGATGGCAGTTTTATCTTACCTGAAAATTATTCTATCCTTTCGGGGTTTAGTGTCTATGCTAAAAGACAATGTAGTGTAGAGCTGACTTTTAGTAGCAGAAAACACGAAAATAAAAACGGTTTAGATTTCTGACTCAACCGTATCAAACACTGCGCTTCACTGATACAATTATACATACCTACATAACTTTCAGTAGGCTTAGCTTAAATAGCAATATGAAAACAAATGAACCTGTCATCAGTAATAGAGCCCTAAGGTAAAGTATGTATAAGCCGAGCCAATAGAGAAACGATATGAAAATGGCGGCGGGTACCTATGGTAAGGTCTGAAAAAGAGGTTACGAAAATACGATTTCGGTTCATACCTAAAACTTTCTTACATTTTTGGTTAGGAAATATTGTTTTACGATGCTTTCTTTATTGTTTAGGTAATTGTTCTTCGTTGGGTTTGTGATTAAACAACAATCTTTATGAAAATGAATGAAATAAATGAAATAAAATTTATTGCATAACCAGTGTCATAAATATTAAATAAGATCAAAAATATTAAAACGTAGTAAAAAATACAAACCTCAACAAATAACAACACTTAACGTAAACTACAATATTGTAATAACTCGACAAACATAAAAAAAACAATAAGAGGCGAACGTATTTTGGCGTGTTTTATTAGCCAAGCGTAGGTGACAAATCAGGACTGATAATATGCTGACAGCTACTCCAGCTTGATATTAGCCAAGGTTTGACACTAGCACTTTTGTTTTCTGAGATCACCTACTTGAGCTCGAGCTTGAGCTGACGACTATTAATGCCACCCTTAGACTGAACACCAAAGTTCTGCTATCACATTTCACTGTACTGTCGGCCACAATCGCAGATACCCCATGGCAGCTCTTACCGCGCTCGGCATAAGGGCGCCAATCGAGCAAAAAGGGGTATCTGAGACTGTGGCCGACTGTACCTTGTTTAAAATAATGTTCAATTCAATAAGTACTGATGCCAATCGTTTTTTTAACACTTGCTAGATCCATCCATACATCCATAGTGTTCATTAAGCTTGCCCAATCTTGCAGTTAACTGTGTGTCGTGACGTTTTCACAGCAATAACTCAGCGGTAAGGGCCCCAATGCGTTAACACTCGGAGTTACCTACGTATTGAATGGTATGCGAGGTCACTCGTATTTCGTTATGGGCTGGGTGCACTGCAGTGCGTTTCGAAAAAAAAACACGTGCATTTCTCTCTGTTGGTGCAATCGAATTCTTAAGCGGAACTTTAAGTAGGCAGTCTACTAATAACTAACAACTTGTACCTGCACACGACAGTACGTCAGTGTGTACACTTTTGTTGTTAAGTATCTACGGAGTAGAGTAGAGTGCTATCGTGTATAACCCGTGTCATTAAAGAAAACATTTAGGATGGACTTCAAAACACTCGCCCTCTCGCTCTAATTAATACAGTCAAAGGGAGACAACGCTAGGTTTTTAACTCAGTCCTAAATGTTTTCTTTGATGACGCGGGTTATAAGGGTTGACATGTAGTATGGCAAAAATTTAAGCGAAAAATATAGGTATTAGCTGTTCCATACATTTGGTGCAGTACTGAATCTGATAGTTCTGCTCTGTCTCTGCAGTTGTCATACAAAATAATGTGACTCGAGTAATACAGTCATTAGTGAATTTCTCAATTCAGAAACCGGCGGCGCTTAGTGTTACTCAATGTATTGACTATGGCGGTTTAGATATACTCTAAACTAAAGTATGTTGTTCGGGTAAATACACCAATCTAGTCATTACCCTGCAGTCACAGAAATACCTACACCGTCGAAATTTTGCGACAATTGGGTACGCAAAGTTTTTTGTTCGAAAGTCCGTTATTGGCTTAAACTTATCTTTAGACAATATTGAGAAACTTATTTAAATATTTTTTATTTTGGTCCAGTAGTTTTGTTTTTATGCGCTAAAATGTTTTGTTCCTATGACCGCCAACAGTATGCAGACCGTCGCGTGAAGTCATACAACCGTATCTTTGAAACGTTGTAAAATCCAAACTACTGAACCAAAATAAAAAAATATTTTAATTAGTTTCTCAATATTGTCTAAAGATAAGATTAAGCCAATAACGGACTTTCGAACAAAAAACTTTGCCTTCCGAATTCCCAGTCGCATTCCTCTGAACCCGGCCCGAATGCAAAACCGCCCGTGTCGCATTATCGCTGGGGCGGGCTGCCATTTAAAACAATAAGCATGCTTCACTACTAAACGACATTTTATGCCACCTTAGCACGCGATTTGGGAGAGAAGAAACGTTCGTAGAACGTCCGTTCTTGCCTGTTGGTTGGATTCAGTTACATAACTCGTGATTTGCTAACAGTGACGCAATTATTTCAAATTGGCGCAATTTACAAAATTCTATATTTTACGCATTAAAAAGAATTTTATATTTTTATTGTACTAAATAGCCTTACCTTTGAATAAACATTACAAAGTATATAAAATTTTATCAAAGCATGACCGTGCGAATTCTAAGTGAAATTAATTTTAAAACTTCGTCAATATGAATGCAATAGCGTCAAGGGTGGATCGGAGAAATGGGGGTTACCGTTGACGCTATTGCGTTCATATTGACAAAGTTTTTAAAATATTTTTCTTTGAATTCGCATAGGCATGCTTTGATTTTATATACTTCGTAATGTTTATTCAAAGGTAAGGCTATTTTGTACAATTAAATGATAAAATGCGTCTTAAATCTTTATTCGTGTTTAATAACGAATTTTGAAAATTGCGCCATATTGAAAAAAATGCGTCCATATTACACACGACAGCACGTCGACGCTTACACGCTAGCACTCTACTGGGTTACGATAGGGGCGATTTAACAACAAAAGTGTACATTCTGACGTGCTGTCGTGTGTACTTAGTACGACCTTCTGTTTGTCTATTTTTTGTGTGTCAACTAACTTTCTTGTGACTTTCTTGTATCGTATTTGTATGAGGATTAGGTCCAAAATTGAGCAAATTTTATAAGTAGGTGTGACTTATTGTATTAGGTATTCCTTCTTATTATGGTATTGAGTAACAATTAGGTCGAAGAATGAGCCCGTAAAGTCCACTATTATGAGAACGTAACTTTATTAATAACCGGTTATTTTTTATTGCTAGCCTTTCTTTGCTTTGTTAACGTGGTCTATGTAATAAACGAAACTGTTTCATCACGAGCTTTTTCATAACAATGCGAAAATTTGTCAGTGGGTCAAGAAACATTGGTCATACTAAATTCGCCAATCGAGTATAACCCATTTCAACGAGCGAGCGAAGCGAAATAAGTTCTCCGTGTCTACTGGAACAATACGGCTTTTGTATGTTTATTATGTTTGTGTTTGTGGCTGTTTGGGCATTATCTCTCTGTCATGGTTTTGAATGCTGCAATCCGGAGGTGACGGAGGGAAGCACTTCCGGCCGCCGGCCGCCGGAGCGCCCCCTAGCGGATGGACTAGACACTAAAAAACATGGCGGATTGATCGGTTGCGCGGATCGCCGGCTCTGACTATTTTTCGGTTATAAATTGTAATGTGTGACAATTCCTTGTGAAACGGACAGATTTAGGACACAGTGATCGTGCCTAAGAGTTTTACTGGAGTGCATTAGATTCTATGGACCCATCTTTGCGATAGAACGCAAAGACCCTGGCGTGGTGAAGACGAGCCACGACGGCGGCAATTTTGTGTGCGGATTTCTGGAGCCAAAGGTGAGTAGTATACAATTCCAGGATAGTGAGAGGTGCCCAGACAACCTAGGTAGACTCGGAGCCATGGACCAACCCTGACTGTCGAAGGTTAGCCCCCCCATATGGTCCCACGAGCGGATTTTGGCTCCCGCTAAAGTCGTAGGTTCTAGGTTATTTTCCCGGGTCACTCACTAAATTTATCGGTTCATTCCTTGTATTTGGGCTTAATTGAGCTAGATTTACGGTTAATACTAGTGATTTAATTGGGATTAATAGTTATTTCGGTGTATTTCGGTGTTTTTACGGTTTTTACGACTCGGTTCGGTCGGTAGGTATTTCAGTTTTTTCGGTTATTATTCAGTATTTCGGTAATCTCGGCGGTTATTATACGGTTTAGTTATTATATTTCTAGTTATCTGGGTCATTTTCGGTATATTTCGGAGTATTTCGGGCAAAAGTTTACTCAATTTATACTTCGGTTCGGTATTACGGGTAGATTCGCGGCATTCGCATTCGCAAATTCGCATTAATTTTTCTTGCGAGGTTCTGTTGGTTAGGCAAACAAAATGGCGAAGATTGCGAAAAATAAGTTCAAGATTCAGTATGATTGGTTTGTTACAACCATAGAAATGGTAAATTGTAAAACGCATAGTATGAATGTTATTTCGGCGCGGTTAAAGAAGCTTGAGGAAAAATATGAATTGTTGGGGGAAACGTACGAGGCACTTTTGAATATTGTTGATGTTGAGACGGAGATTGCAGAGTATAAAAAGGAATTTAAAACGGCGGAACAATACTTTAACAAACTTGATTCCATATCAGGCTCTTATCCAAACATTGACGGGATTACGGCGCCTACGGAGAGTGTTTCACTGTCCCGGCTAGGAAGAATAAACTTGACGGTTTTTGACGGTGACATATTTGCATGGACAAGTTTTATGAGTATGTACAGGTCCTTGGTCCTAGGTAAAAAAGACCTGTCCAAAACTGAGAAGTTTCACTACCTACTCTCGTTTGTGGAGAAGGAACCGCGGTCCTTGATTATACATCTACCTATGATAGATGCGTCTTTAGATACGGCACTCGACATCCTACGGAGTAGGTATGAAAATAAACGGCTACTGGCTGATCGCCACATCGCTCGCATTTTGCACCTAGAAGCACTTACTAAATCGGTAGGGCTTCGAGTAAAGGTCCTTAACCCCTTATGGGAATCGACCCGAGCTCTTGAAAATCTAGGATTTCCGGTCGGCGAATGGAGCTACATTCTGCTTCACATATCATTAGCGAAGCTTCCAATGGACATTAAAACTAGATTCGAGCATAAACACGGCGGTAATAATCTACAAGTACCTACTTTCCAAGAGCTTTTAGATTTTTTAGAAAATGAGTGCAGACTCATTGACACTGCTTCGGCTAATATTATTTCGGACCCAATTCAAAGACACACACCGGCAGAGCGCACACGCCCACGTGAGCGGGCTGTACATGCGGTGGATCGCGGATCAATACAGTGTTTATTTTGTCAATATTCGGGGCATGCAATCGGTAATTGCTTTAAATTCGGTAACTTATCATCGGAAGAACGCAAGCAATGGGTAGCAAATAAAGGTCTTTGCTTCCGTTGCTTTGGTGAACACAGGGCTGCATCATGTACTCGGAATGTTGCATGTGAGAAGTGCGGTTATAGCGGGCACAACAAACTTATTTGCTGTTCAATTATGACGCGCGATAAAATATATCAGACTAGCGGAAGGAGGTCGCCTCACCTCTCTGCTCGGCCGGCTAATAATTCGAATCATACTCTGACGACTCGGCGCGGACGGACGTCGCCGGAACCAGCGGCGAGAGACGGCCCGCGCAGGCGCGATGACAATACAAACGAAAGAGGAGGACGCGATAGTGGCGCCACCGGTTCACGCGACTCGCGCGGTTACGGTTATAACTTCAACTCGGTTCAAAGCGGTCGGCGTTCACCTAATAATTCTAACAGTTTTCAGCAATAGCAATTAAAATCTAGTAATGTCGCTTCAGTACCTAAGTTGGCGGATAATGTAATATTACCTACAGTTATTATTGAGGTAAGGTCGGCTCATAATACGTTTGTACGGACGAGAGCTTTATTAGATCTGGGTTCTCAAGTGTCAATAATAAAAAGCGATCTTGTTACAAGTTTAGGTATAAAGCGACACTACTCTCAAACACCTTTGGTAGGTATCGGCGGAGTACACTCTAACGGAAGTCAGTACGTTGTAGAAGTGCAATTTAAACCGGAAAATTCGGATCAACCTTTGTTATCGGTCACGGCGGCGGTATTGAAAAAACCTACTACGTATATTACTCGTAAATTAAACATTTCACACGGCAATTTGAAATTCTCGGATGACGGTTATTCACGGATGTCGGAAATTGACATAATTTTTGGATGTGACATTCTCGGTAAAATTCTAAACGGCGGCACGGTTAATTTAGGTTCGGATGGGCCCTACGCGATGGGTACTATTTTTGATTTGGCGGTTTTCGGTCCGGTACAGTCGGAAACATATTATGATGATTCGGTATCATCTAATAATAATAATTCGGGTTTATTCACGGGAATAACACTGTTAGAAGCGGTTGAGAAATTTTGGAGGTGTGAAGAACCACCTCAGGTGAAAATTAGGGATCCGGCGGACATAGAATGTGAGCGTTTATTTACATCTAACACGTCACGTGACGTCGACGGAAAATTTGTTGTGAGACTTCCACTTATACCGGATCATCCACGTTTAGGTGAGTCTAGGCAAGCGGCTTTAAAACAGTTCATGGCACTAGAACGTAGGATGACTAGACAGCCTGAATTTCGTGAGAAGTACATAGAATTTATGTCAGAATATATTAAACTCGGACACATGGCGGTCTCTAATTTCAACAACAATAATTCTGATCAAGAACATTATTTTTTATGTCACCATGGAGTTTTTAAAAAATCTGGTGATGTGTGCAAAATTCGTGTAGTTTTCAACGGTAGTTTACCTACCAGTTCCGGTTTATCTTTAAATGACTGTTTGTATGCTGGCGAAAGGCTACAAACTGACATAACGGACATTATTTTGAATTTTCGGTGGCCGCGCATTGTTTTTGCGACTGATGTGCGTATGATGTTTAGGCAGACCTGGATTCATCCTGAAGATCGCAGATACCAGTTGATCTTTTGGCGGGCTTCTCCCTCGGAGCCGTTGCTTGTTTACGAGCTAACGACTAACACTTACGGTTTAAAATCTAGTCCCTTTGTGGCTATTCGTTGTTTACATCAACTGGCACGTGATGCGATGGATGAAAGGCCGGACTTGTCGCGAGCGGCCAGGATTTTAGTAAAAAATAGTTACGTAGATGACTTAAATGGCGGTGCGGACACGCTGCAGGATGCGCGTGAATTACGGGATGAGTTGGTAACTCTCATGAACACGGCGGGCTACGAGTTACGGAAGTGGTCTAGCAATGTTCCGGCATTGTTAGATGGCTTACCTTCAGATCACCTGGAGACTCCTCGGACTTTTGACGGACCGGACGGTACGGGCCTTATTAAAATGCTAGGGATACAATGGGATCCTACATCGGATTGTTTTACTTACCATGTGAACTTGCCATCGGAAGGCGCAGTAACTCGGCGGAATATTTTATCTATGGTGGCTCGTTTATACGATCCTCTCGGTTGGATATGTGCGGTGGTCTTCAAGATCAAGCTTTTATTGCAGTCTCTTTTGAGCACCTGTGATAATTCTCGGAAGGTAGAATGGGACGCACCAGTGCCCGAAGATATCGTTCGGCAATGGCGGGAAATAATTTCGGATTTACCTAAACTTCAGCAGGTCTCTATACCTAGATGCTTGAAACCGGATACATCGGCACGTTACTCTATTCACGGCTTCTGTGACGGCTCTTCTCTCGGTTTTGCGGCGGCGGTGTACTTACGAGCGGAACAGACGGATGGCAGTGTTCTCGTGCGGCTACTCATTGCTAAATCTAGGGTAGCCCCACTGAAGACGAAGCAGACCATTCCTAAATTAGAGTTGAATGGCGCTGCGCTGCTTACCACTCTCATCAATCATGTTGCCTCTTCTATGAAAGACAACATTGTATTTGATGAGGTAGTGGGCTGGTGTGATAGCACGATAGTGTTAGCCTGGCTGCGTACCCCTGCTCATAAATTGCAGGTCTTCGAAGGAAACCGTGTCTCTCAAATAAATGCATCTAAGGTACCTATTCACTGGAGACACGTACCTGGTGAAATTAACTGTGCTGATGTGGCGTCGCGCGGAGCGACAGCAGCGGATTTATTGAATCACCAGCTATGGTGGGGGCCGGCATGGCTGCGGCAGCCATCCGACCATTGGCCACATGACTGCTCGGATTTTCCCTCGGACTTATTACCTGGCTTACGAGCTAAGGCTAAGATTATTAATGTCGGCACAATAGATACGGATTTTGATTTAATGGAACGGTACAGCTCATTCGATAAATTAGTTAATGTCACGGCTTACATTTTGCGGTTTGTAAAAAATTTAAAGGATAAAATTTCTCGGATTTACGGCAATATATCGGTTACGGAACGGAGGAATGCGATTTCCTATCTTATTCGGTTGGTACAAGGTACAAATTTCAATGAAGAAATATCGGCTTTGAAAAACGGTGAACCTATTAAAAGTTCTTTACGGCGGTTAAATTTATTTATTGATAAAGATAATATTCTTCGGGTCGGCGGTCGGATCGGAGCTTCGGATTTGGCGTACGGTGCACGTCATCAAATATTGTTACCTGGAAAGGGACGTTTCACGGAATTACTGGTTACACATTACCACAAAACTCACTGTCATGTCGGTGCAAACACACTTTCGGCTATTTTGTCTCGGTCTTACTGGATAGTATCGGCGCGGCGTGTCACAAGACACATTACATTCCAGTGTGTTCAATGTTATCGGTCTCGGGCGCGACCTACGCAACCATTTATGGGTGATCTCCCAGCTGATCGGGTACGGTCTTGCACGCGCGTATTTAGCGGGGTTTCTACGGATTTTGCGGGCCCCTTTTTTATAAAATCAAACAGCTTACGGAACGCTAAAATTTTAAAATGCTATTTGTGCGTTTTTGTTTGTTTATCAACCAAAGCCGTCCACTTAGAGATAGTTGCGGCCCTCTCAGTGGAGGCCTTTGTTGCGGCGCTTACTCGGTTTGTTTCTCGGAGAGGACTTCCTTCTTTGGTGAGGTCGGATTGCGGAACGAATTATACGGGAACGGATAGATATCTCAAAGAACTGTACATCTTTTTGCGTGACAATCAATCGGACATAGATCGGAATCTATCTCTACAAAATATTACTTGGCTGTTTTAATGCTCCGTCAAGTCCTAATTTCGGCGGACTCCACGAAGCGGCTGTCAAGTCCGCTAAGACTCATGCTCTGCGCGTGCTCGGTGAATCTCGGCTTACGTTTGAAGAACTTACGACGTTCTTTACCAAGGTAGAGGCTATAATGAACTCTCGGCCCCTGTGCCCTCTCAGTACGGATCCTGCTGACTTAGACGTATTGACGCCGGGTCATTTTTTGATAGGTCAGCCGTTGGTAGCGCTTCCTGAATATCCATATATTGAAGTAAAACTGTCTCGGTTGTCTCGCTATCAACAAATTCAAAAGATGTCACAACATTTTTGGTCAAGGTGGAGAAACGAATACCTCCATACTCTACAACAACGGTTTAAATGGACCTCATCAACGGAGCCTCCCAAGTTGAATGACTTGGTTCTTATCAAAGAAGATGATGTACCTTCACTTCAGTGGAGACGCGGTCGGATAGTTAAACTTTTGCCCGGGAAAGATGGGATAGTTCGCGTTGCGGAAGTTTTAACTCAAAATGGGGTTCGTCTTCGACCCATTTCGAAATTATGTAGGTTACCTTTAGGATAGGTTTACGGTGTTAGGTTTAGGATAGGTTAACCAAGACTGGGCTTGGTTAGGCGGCGGGATGTTTGGGCATTATCTCTCTGTCATGGTTTTGAATGCTGCAATCCGGAGGTGACGGAGGGAAGCACTTCCGGCCGCCGGCCGCCGGAGCGCCCCCTAGCGGATGGACTAGACACTAAAAAACATGGCGGATTGATCGGTTGCGCGGATCGCCGGCTCTGACTATTTTTCGGTTATAAATTGTAATGTGTGACAATTCCTTGTGAAACGGACAGATTTAGGACACAGTGATCGTGCCTAAGAGTTTTACTGGAGTGCATTAGATTCTATGGACCCATCTTTGCGATAGAACGCAAAGACCCTGGCGTGGTGAAGACGAGCCACGACGGCGGCAATTTTGTGTGCGGATTTCTGGAGCCAAAGGTGAGTAGTATACAATTCCAGGATAGTGAGAGGTGCCCAGACAACCTAGGTAGACTCGGAGCCATGGACCAACCCTGACTGTCGAAGGTTAGCCCCCCCAGTGGCTTTGAATGTTACATACGTCATACATTATACAAACGCCGGATTGATCAAGTAGACTGAGAGAACTTCTCTCGCTTTGCTCGCTCATTCAAAAACAAGGAATAGTTGGCGTAAAATTAGGAGATTTTTAAAGATTTTGGCACGGGTTAGTGCTTTAGAAAATACAAAAAGTAAAATTAGGAGGCCTATGCTCAGCAGTGGGCTTTACTCTTGGGCTAGAACTGTGAAGAAAAACATCGTGAGGAAACCTGGGGCATAATCTGCAGTGGGCACGCGAGGTGGGTGATTAATCCCGATCTCTCTCTCTCTCTAGTTGGACATGTAGATACACTCGTACTGTACAGGCTACATAGAAAAAAGTACAAAACCAACATCGGGCACCAAACTAGCAACCCCTTTATTTAAAAAAGCTGATTGTCCATTCCGATATACGAGTAAATGTAACGCCAACAACCGCTATCAAAAACCAATAAAATGCCTGGCCTAGATAATATTATTAGTTCAGCCACAAAACAAAGTGGAGCCCAGTAGATTCCAAGTTTATGACCGCCCAGGGTTATCACTGACTGGAAACTTTTCGAGGGTCCTAAAAAGATTAAAGCCATTAAATTTTTATGAAGCCCCTGCCATTGGGGCGGCAACTCCTTAGATAAGAACTTCTGAGTCAAGGGAAAGGTCTTTATAGCTGGAGAACTGGCGACCATTCGACCTATTTGATCGTTCAAGGCTGGGATTAGCGGGGACTAAACAACCAGCCTAGAAGCTCCTAGACTTGTACGACAAAAAAAAACACAACCCATACATTTACATTTTTAAAGTAAAAAAAGACGAACTTTAAATCGCGACCGGGAAAAAAAATCCCAGCCTCAGCGAATTCTACCTACTAGCGTCGCTGTAAGAGCTACCATAGGGTATCCTAGACTGTGGCCGAACGTAAATCGAATTGTCATAACAAACTATGAATTGTAGTTTTATTAAACTGGCACCAGCTCTCCCGCTATTACTACGATTCTAAGATACCCATTCTTCGTTTGCGCATATAAATCACCCGATTCCAACCCTTGCTCCGTTATGATAAGGCTTTTTGGAGCGAACAGTAAAGTTTGCAGATGGGCGCAGATGTGGTTTAGAGCGGGTCAAAGGAAATGACGTGTGTATGCTTTAAGATTTTAAAGGATTTCTTTGGCTTAAGCTGATTCGTTTGGTGAAAATCCCTGCACTTCCCTAATATTTTGAGATTTTGTAATGGAGAACCTGTCGAGCTTAAGGCAGGGTGGATAGTGAAACTCCTGCGGGAGAAGTATAGCAATGACGCATCTCTTATTTGCATTCGCATGCAAGATACACTAAAGAAATCGAAAATATTGCCATATCAAACCCTAGAATTAGGTAAGAGTTATCTTTTAAGGCAAGTTTCGTGTTGATGTTCGTAATAGATTTGAAGAAATTTTCATTCAAAAACTGAGGAAGTTAGTACTGGGAATTTGTTTTTTTCAACGAAAATATTTTGCAAACTGTCATGATTTACAACACCAAAAATGGTGTGTTTGATAGCACTTACCTAATTCTAGGGTTTGATATGTGAATATTTCGCGATTTTAGTGTATTTACGATTTTGATGTTGTAAATGTGCTATTCTTTTCTCGCAGGCGTTGAATACATTGTTTACTTAGTCAATTTGACAGTTCGTCCGTACCGGGGATCGACGTTCATCCAAACAAAGTGAATCACGTTCCAAACTGTCAAAACTTAGTTTGGTTTTGTGTTTTTTTTTTTTTTAGTTGGTTGTTGCTTGATTGAATAATAATAAATGCTTGCAGATCTTGCAATAGATAGATATTTTGGATAACAGACGAAGAGCGTGAGTCGTGGGCAGCTGCGGCGTCTGAAGATTCTCTTTCGATCTTTGTATCCAACTGTTGCTTGCTAGTTCAACGCGCGATAGGTACACACGACAGCATGTCAGACTGTACACTTTTGTTGTAAAGTCGCCCGTAACGTAACCGAGTAGAGTGCTAGCATGTAAGGGTCGACGTGCTGTCGTGTGTACACACGACAGCACGTCAGACTGTACACCTCTGTTGTAAAGTTGCCCTTAACGTAACCGAGTAGAGTGCTAGTATGTAAAGGTCGACGTGCTGTCGTGTGTACTTACTAGGTACACACGACAGCACGTCAGAGTGTAAACTTTTGTTGTAAAGTCGCCGTAACGTAACCGAGTAGAGTGCTAGCATGTAAGGGTCGACGTGCTGTCGTGTGTAGGTACATACCTACCTATTACTTACCTAATTTGGTAGTCATCAAGATCGCAGAGTACCTACCTACCCCTTTTTGTCATACGCCGCACGCGACGGCTACCTACCACGGATTTGCCTTACCTAAGCCGCGCGTGACGGCTAAAGTCCGTTCGCTATCATAGTGTCACTTTGATATTTGCCGCCTTGGCGCGCGGCGGCTTTTCACAAAAGAAATTAAAGGAAGCCGACGCGGCGCAAACACGCCAGTGAATTTGGCTCGCCGCTCGTCAAAGAAGCGTCGTATTGAAAGGTTGTGCTTGTGACTTAGTAGGTATTTTGTATTGAGTGTCGATCGCTGCGTGAAGATAAAATGTTTTTTCGTCCGTGGAAGGACCGCGAGGTGCCTCTAGACGCAACTTCGAATGACGCAAAAATTAAAAGACTAAGGTTTTGTAAAACATTTTAGCAAATTCCAGTTAGTTAATGTCCATCAGCATTGTGTTGAAATGAATATGTCTGCGCCCATCACAGATACTTCGAAAATAGTTGGTATCCCAAGAACCAAGATTGCCGTCGTGTGTCAATAGGATAGCGAACGGACTTTACCTACCACAGATTTGCCTTCATCGAGTCCTATCAAATATGTATAACGTGTTAGTAACAAAAGATCTTAACTCTTTTTGCAGGGTTTACCTACTGCCTACTGATCAACAAGATCACTACCTGCTGAAAAACATTTTTTATTTTATAACCTCAAAAGTGAAAATAAATCCAGTTTTTCTTTTTTTATTTAGGCCTAGTTCAAATTAAAACATGATTGTGTGCGTAAGTGCATTGGCATATTTTTAAGCTGATAAATAAAACACGGTGAAAATCAGTGAAAACCATATTATTTTAAAAGTACTTTTCTCTTGCCACAGCGGTAACATTTTATTAATAAAAAATCAATGGAACTTCATAGACCAAAAAATCCCTATCACCGGGTGCTATTCTATTACCCTGTAAAAAGAGATAGTTATCTACCTACATCTTTATTTACACAATGTATAGTATTGTATAAAAATATACAAAGGAATCCTAAAGGTAGTAATATAGGCTGAATTTTATAAAAACCAAAAACCATTTGGCAAAACATACTTTATTATCATAACCATGTATGTACGGTCGGCCACAGTCACAGATACCCCATAGCAGCTCTTACCGCGTGCGGCATAAGGGCGCCAATCAAACAAAAAGGGGTATCCTAGCGTGTGGCCGACTACTGTATGTCGATCTTTCTGCCCCGCCAGCTATAATCTCGGTCTTGCATCGCCACACATCCATGCAGAAGGTAATCTAAAAAGAAAATGATAATTATGTTATACAATAATAATTAAAATACATACCTATAGCATTCCTTAGACAAAGTGAAGAAAAACAAAAAAAGATTTAGGGTAAACAAACAGAGTCGTAGTTAAAAAAATACATGCACCTCATAATTTGTTGTTAACTTGTTAATTTCAGTAAGGCTCATAGCTTTTCCAAATTACAATTTGCACGTGTTTTGTAATAAAGTTGTAATTCTTATAGTTTTGTATGGGAATAACATTTAATTTTCCTAGGCTTGCATCAGCACTATTTAGTTACGCTACACTTTGACTAATTCTACTTTTATGGACTTTCAAAAGTTTTCCATCATTTCGAGACCTTTGCAAGGCTGTTGCACACCCGTGGTGACAGTAAAGTTGTCTTGAATACCTACTTACATCTTGCTTTCAGCACCACTAGCGTGGAGCCCATGTTTAGCCCAAAACCATAACATGGAGCTGGGAGGCACGGACTCATTGTTTAGTCAGCGGTCCTGTTGCTTGCTACCGGATGGTAGGTGGCCTTTGGTTTGTCATCTGAACTTTGGTTGCGAGCAGGCAGCTGCAAAGAAGTAATAGGAGGAGTTTAGTTTAGGGAAGGTACCTACTTTAGTGAAATATGTGCTAGTCCCTTTGAATACCTAATTTGGACTTGAATTATGAAGAAGCTTTAGCAAGCAGTATTGCTACTAGAAACTCACAAATGTAGGTAGGTACATAACTTTTAAGACAAAAACATAGCTAGCTCATAGACATAGCTACATACCCGCACCGCTCACTAACAGTGAAAGAAAATATCATGAGGAAACCCGCAGCTTAGTTAGCTCATCAGATAAGTAAGATTGACGTATTGACCTCTTTTCTGGGGGCTAGGCCGACGATGGTAGTTGCTGGGCAAGCCTACCTACTCCACTAAACAATGTCCCAGACACAGCAGCGTCGAATTGTCACTTCACCCATCTAGTGTAGTGAAGGTGCCACTGGACGCTGTATAATATAAATCATCTCATTGCGTAAGCGTAAAGGTCTCAGTTTTATAGAACATCCAATTCAAAGCTATATAATAGGTAATTTCGCTACGAAAATCTGTCAGTAGGTACTTACTTTCAATTCCTAAACATACCGATGTGTTAGGTATCAGAAAATTGTTCTGAATATTCTACTGGAAATAGCTGAACAGTTGCAATGAATGAAACACTCTAAACACTGTTTATTTATCACAGGCACCAAAGAGAATATAATACCGGCACAGCACTTGTACCTATTTTGACAGATATTTTTTTATCTTGTGTCACTACTGCGTTTCGTTCGTTCCATAAAACGTTGAGTTTTGTTATTCAAACAACTAGGTAATGCATACTAACATTTAATTTTGATAAGTCATAAATATAAATAAAACGGAATGAACATTTATTTGATTATAATTTTGCTAAAAAATATATTATTTTATCGCACATGAAAAGTCAATCTCGAAAATGCCAATTTGTTTTACGACGAATTCGAGTTCGCGATCTGGGGGCACGGCAGTGCCCCCGCCAAGTCGAGCGCGAAGCAAACACTGCCGTACCATACTTTACTGGAACCATTTCGCCGCATTTTCAGGCCCAATTATTTGAGAACCTCTGGATAAGACTAGAGTTGTAAAATGACCGTCACATTCCATAACCGTCCGTCATTTATAATAAATGTCCGGTCACAATCGACATTTATGGTCACATTGGACAAATAGATAATTATTTTGACTTGAAAAGTGTGTCGATGCTTTTATTTCACTCTTGCCCTAGCCATCTTAGGCTGTATGTGCATCGCCGGCGCTGCCCCGCACCCCACAACACAGTGCTATTGGACAAATAGGTATTTTGGCTTCCATAAATGTTACGTTATCTCGTAAATTAAGAGGTTTAGCGCAAAAATAACGAAATTTTCGAACCCCCTTGAGCCCCCGAAATCAACTATTTTACTTCATTATATTTTCTAAAAACCGATATACAGGGTGTTAAACATTCAGGACAAATTATTGAACGAGCGAGCGAAGCGAGCGAAGCTCTCCGAGTCTACTTGAACAATCCGGCGTTTGTATGTATGTATGTATGTATGTATGTATGTATGTATGTATGTATGAATGTTCGTTCGACGATAACTTGAGTAAATTAAGTCGGATCGTCATGAAATCGGTAGGCAGGTAAATGAGGCAAAGAGAATTTTTAAGTTCGAACATGAGCCAAATCGGTCGAGGGGTTGCCGAGATATGGGGTCGCGAGTTCATAGTTCGGGGCGAACCACTAGTTATTTAAGAATATAGGCGAAAATTGGGGGATGTCCGGTATTTTCCGGTTCGAAGGACCACTCAATAACAAAAAAAGGGTATCTCAGCATGTCGCTAACCGTACCTACTGACCTACCCGTTGTTTTTAATCGTGTTTGACTGTTTGTCACACTTTCAGCAATACCCTGAATGTTTAACACCCTGTATGTCGGTTTTTAGAAAACAAAAATAAGTAAAATGGTTGATTAAGTGGATATTAGGGGGTTCGAAAATTTTGTTATTTTTGCGCTAAACCACTTAATTTACGAGGTAACATAACATTTATGGACAGCGTAAATGACATTCGGCCTTAAAAGACGTGCCCGGAATTTACAATTCCCCCTTATCTGTGAAACTACTAAGTCGATTTTTTTTAAATAAATACAGAATATAGGTATTTACCTAGATTGCAGGAAAACCTATAAAAAGATTCCGGTATTTATAGTAACAAAAAATATTATACAGGGTGTTAAAAGACCGCCAACAGACCCGAAAGCCACGCATACTAGACACCAAAACAAAGTAATTTTTCGATAAATTATTGCTGGGAAATGATTTTGGTTTTTTAGGTTATAATTTTGAAAAATATTTTATCACGCAATGGACGTGTAAAGCACAGAAGTCATATTGCGCAAGCGTAGGTATAACTTTATGTTACTTAAGCTTGAAGTGCAAATGTTTAGAATACATTGCGGGTTGCAATTTTAACGTCGTTTATTGTAAGAAATATTCATAATTTTGATATGGCTTCTTGAGAAGGTATGTTAACAACTAGATACTGAATGCATTTCTGCAAAAAAAAAAGTTTTGAAAAGTCCGACTTTGAACCTCATTATCTCGGAAACCGTTGATTTCCCAGGCATAGTTCCTTGGGCAAAAATGTTCCTTATGAGGACAATACGTGGTTTCCCGCTTTGTTGGCTGTCTTTTAACAGCCTGTATTGTATGTCAGTACGGAACCCTTAGTGCACGAGCCTGAAGCCTTATTGAACGAGCGAGCGAAGCGAGCGAAGTTCTCCGAGTCTACTGGAACAATCCGGCGTTTGTATGTATGTATGTTTGTATGTTTGTATGTTTGTATGTATGAATGTTCGTTCGACGATAACTTGAGTAAATTTGGTCGGATCGTTATGAAATTTGGTAGGCGGGTAAACGAAATTAAAAGAATTTTTAAGTTCGAACATGAGCCAAATCGGTCGAGGGGTTGCCGAGATATAGGGTTGTTAAGTTTATATGGGGTCGCGAGTTCACAGTTCGGGGCGAACCACTAGTGCCAATTGGGACCCTATTACTCCACCTCCAATGTCTGTCTGTCCGTCTGTCTATCCGTCTGCCTGTCATTCTATCTGTCCTTCTTTTAAAGGGCTGTTTCTTGGGATCCGCAATAGGTAGCGAATTAAAAATATCACAGAACATGTATTGATATGGCGGGTTACCTAAAAAAAAAACCGCCAAGTGCGAGTCAGGCTCGTGCACTAAGGGTTCCGTACTGACATATACAATATTTTTATTACCAAATATAAATACCGGAATCTTTTTATAGGTTTTCCTGCAATTTATAGGTAAATTCTGTATTTATTCTGTATTTATTTCAAAAATTTCGGTTTAGTAGTTTCGGGGATAAGGGGAATGGTAAACCGGGCACGTATTTAATTTTGAAGGCCGAATGTCATTTACGCTGTCTATAAATGTTATGTTATCTCGTAAATTAAGAGGTTTAGCGGAAAAAATAACGAAATTTACGAACCCCTAATACCCCCCTTATCAACCATTTTACTTATTTATGTTTTCTAAAAACCGACATACAGGGTGTTACACATTCAGGGTATTGCTGAAAGTGTGACAGACAGTCAAACACGATTTAAAACAACTGGTAGGTCAGTAGGTACGGTTGGCCACACGCTGAGATACCCCTTTTTGTTACTGAGTGGTCCTTCGAACCGGAAAATACCGGACATCCCCCAATTTTTGCCGATATTCTTAAATAATAATTTACCCTAAATGTTTAACACCCTGTATATCGATTTTTAGAAAACATAAAGAAGTAAAATGGATTATTTCCGGGGTGCAAGGGGGTTCGAAAATTTCGTTATTTTTGCGCTAAACCTCTTAATTTACGAGATAACGTAAACGTAACATTTATGGAAGCCAAAATACCTATTTGTCCAATAGCACTGTATCGTGGGGTGCGGGGCAGCGCCGGCGATGCACATACAGCCTAAGATGGCTAGGGCAAGAGCGAAATGAAAGCATCGACACACTTTTCTAGTCAAAATACCTATTTGTCCAATGTGACAATAAATGTCGATTGTGACCGGACATTTATTATAAATGACGGACGGTTATGGAATGTGACGGTCATTTTACAACTCTACTTTTTAGAGATAAACAAGCAGCTCCATCGAGACTTGGCAAGTTTTTTACAAAATGTTTTTAGTGGGATTATTTTCTCTAAAATCTGGTAAGAGCTTTACGACTGTCTTCCCATTCGGTTTGCGATGCATTCGACCGGGCAAGACTGTCAAATTTTAGTTAGCCAATAAGTGATCTACCAAAAAACTTTAGGAGAACTGCATTAGGTAGGGCAGAATGGAAAATTCGATCTTTGTATCCGACTGTTGCTTACTAGTTCAATACGCGATAGGTACACACGACAGCACGTCAGAGAGTACACTTTTGTCGTAAAGTCACTCGTAACGTAACCAAGTAGAGTGCTAGGGTGTAAAGGCTGACATGCTGTCGTGTGTACTTACTAGGTACACACGACAGCACGTCAGCCTGTACACTTTTGTTGTAAAGTCGCCCGTAACGTAACCGAGTAGAGTGTAAAGGTCGACGGGCTGTTGTGTGTACCTAGTAAGTACACACGATAGCACGTTGACCTTTACACGCTAGCACTCTACTCGGTTACGTTACGGGTGACTTAACAACAAAAGTGTACAGTCTGACGTGCTGTCGTGTTTACCTATCGCGCGTTGAACTAGCAAGCGACAGTAAAGTTGGATACAAAGATCGAAAGAGAATCTGCAGACGCCGCAGCTGCCCACGACTCACGCTCTTCGTCTGCTAGCCAAAATATCTATTGCAAGATCTGCAAGCATTAGGTATTATTATTCAATCAATCATTATCCAACTAGAAAAAAAGCTAAGGAGGTAGGTACCCATAAAACGTCATTGCCGCGGCGGTGGATCACTTGGCGTCATGGTGACGTCCGTCTAAGTTCCGAACGTTACTATGGCGGGATTCCGATCTGTTATTTTTGTAATCTGTACAGCGCCCCGCAGAGGGCGTGGCTTCCCACCCCGTCACTCCTCTGCTTCATACCCCTCAAATACCTAAATATCGTCTATGAAGAGCGCCATGCGCAACTAGCGCCGCAAATTAAAAAAAAACATAATAATATTTTCTTTTTGGATGCGTTTTTTTGCTAAAAACGAAACGTCAAATTATAATCCCTAGGCTTAACTATTTTTAGGACCTAAGGTTTAGATTCCAACGTAGAACACCTACGAATAAAATTATACCTACGACGAATAAATAATTTGACGTTTCGTTTTAGGCAAAAAACGCACCCAAAAAGAAGATATGTTTTTTTCCATTGGCGGCGCTAATTTTGTGCCTAGGTTATCTCACCTTAAGTTCGATCTAAGCAGTGTGCAAGCCGCCCTAAGTTTCTGTCAAACATAAGAACTGGACCAAGTGCCAGCTTATGTTAGTAAAAATAGATGGATGGAAAAGGTCCGACTTAAACACAATTTTTAAAGCCTATATTATCATGGTAATCAAAGCGTTTAACTATAAATACGACGCGTCCGTGGCATTTAGGCCTGTCACAATATACTTTTTAGTACAAAAACGTCGACCATACGGCGAGGAATTTACACTAAAGAGAGATTATAATTATTATTACCTTAAAAGGGTGGTATAGGTACACTAGCGCTGCCAATGAAGAAAAAACTCGTTTCTGAATTTAATTTTGCAAAAAAAATTACCTTCAAGTTATCGACCACAAATTTTAGGACCTATACAATAGGACCTTCGTTTAACAATGTCGAAGGACGAGATAGCAAAACTGATCGCCAACCTCCAACAGGAGACGGCACGCAAAGAAGATAGGACCTACCTACGAATAAACATGTTTCTATTCTATTCTATTCTACTTATCGCCAGAAGTGGCCAGTTTTCACTTGTGTAGGATTCATTCATAATTATGTTCTAGGATCTAGGTCTGAGGACGTAAAAATAGTTAGAGCAGGTTAAAGATCCGTTTTTTGCAAAAAAAATATCCAAAAAGAAGATGGAACTGAGACGCTCGCGGTCCGCCTGTCAGCTGTAGCGTCAGCATTTCGGCAAACTCTAGTTATCTATGGAAAACTCTCGTCGAAACTTGCTTGTGTTTTCTGTACACGTGGGTGTCTGCTCGAGTTTTATCACGTTTTATTCAATTGATGCATTATCATTCAATCCTTTAAGATTACAACCATTAAACATTTTTGTGTATTTTCAATTTCATAACCCTATAATAGAACGTAGAACTAACAATTTTTTTACTGACGCTACTCGAGAACTGTAATTTTCGATTCACTTTGACAAGGTTCCGTCTCATTCTCATCTTGCGCGCATTATAATGACATTTATTTCGTTGGCGGTGCTAGTGTGCCTCCACCCTGACTTTAAAGAAGCAGCAAATAATGGACAGGTTGGGATCGTAAAAACTAATGAATAAACCATTCATGGGAAGCGGCTAGCGACTTATTTTCCATTTGCGATCGTTTGTGTATGAGCGCCCGGTAATCTTGGTGTATCATCAATTTTCGCCCCGAGCCAAGAGATACAAACTTCGCAAAATAGACTCGACAGATGAAAGATGTTTTTTTTTCAAAAGCACATACTTACGACGACGGCCGTGCTTTGATAGCATTCTAAGGGTGGTATTAATAGTCGCCTGAGACCACCTACTTAAGCTCGATCTCAAGTAGGTGAACTCTGAAAAGTCAAATGCTAATGTCAAGCCTTGGGTAATGTCAAACTTGAGTATCTGTCAGCATATTAATAGATACTATCTTGAGATTGACATTGACATTAGCCAAGGCTTGATATTAGCATTTGACTTTTCTGAGATCACCTACTTGAGTTCGATCTTGAGTCGACGACTATTAATGCCACCCGTAGACTCGGTTTTTTTCACGCAATATTATGCATTATGCTGAGTTGGATCCTTTTCTTTGCCACGACAAATAAATAGCGCCGCGTCAAATATAATTGTTATTTTAAGCAAGTGTATTTAACCACTTTTTGTTTTTTCTAAAGCACTAACCCGTGCTAGGGAATATTTTAAACATTTATAATAAGTTGAAAAAATTCACTTGGGACTTATTATACAACTTATTATACAACGTGTTACAAAACATCCTCTCTTTTTACAGGGTGTAATCTACTGATCAACATTACGTCAATTCTGTAAAAAAAGTTGAAAAAATCAATTTTTATTTTATAATCTCAAAAATGAAAAAAAAAACATAACTTTTTCGTTTTTGGTATAAGCTTAAAAATATTTAAAAATATTTTTGTGTTTTGTAGTTGCATTTGAATAGCTTTGAGTTGTTAAAACATTGTGAAAGTCAATGAAACCAATATTTAAAAAAATATTATCTTCCACCACTGCATTCGCATTTTATTACTTAATTCCTTAATTCAATAATCAACGGAACGTCATAGGGCAATAATAAAATTTAGGTTGTGATCCCTATCACCGGGTGCTATTACCCTGTAAAAAGAGTTAGGATCTTTTGTAACACCTTGTATATGTTTAAAAAATTTGTGTATTTAAATTAAAATGTCTAATATAGTTTTTTAGTTTTTGGTATAAGCTCAAATTTAAAAATATTTTTGTGTTTGTAGTTGCATTTGAATAGCTTTGAGTTGTTAAAACATTGTGAAAGTAAATGAAACCAATATTTAAAAAATAATTTTCTTCCGCCACTGCATTCACATTTTATTATTTCATTTTCATTTCATTTATTGCGATATATTACAGTATTAAATTATTACAGATGTTATGTATTATTTATTATCGAGTGCTAGTGTAATTTTACCGATGGCGGCATGGCAATTAATAATTATCATAATTATAAATTATATTAAAATTAACAAAATCATTATTTAAAAAGAATCATTATAAAATTAGAATAAGAAAGTATTAAATCAATGTTAAAATATTAAATTAATGTCATATATGAAAATTTTCACCTATATAAAATGCTATAACACGTAAAATTGAGATTACTTAAAATTAGACAATAATTTACAATAATCATAAAATTCTGTCAACGTATATGGACACATAAGCAGTAAAAATTGTTTTAAAGCCTTCAGAAACCGATCACCAGAGAGAAGCTTTATATTTAATGGTAGTTTATTATAAACACAGACTGCCATGTTTCCGGCGCTTTTGCTGTAAGACGTAGTCCTACAGAACTTGGTTTCCAGGTCATACTTGTATCGATCTCTTAGCCTGTTGCTCTTGCGTTCTGAGCTGATTGGAAACCTTTCTGGAAATCGCATAATTAATTTGCATAGTTCAATGATGTAGAGCGCTGTGACGGTGTGAATTTTTAATTTAAAAAATAGGCCGCGACACGTCACCCTGTTTGATTTGACACCACTCAGAATACGAACGCACCTCTTTTGTAACACGAAAATTTTTTGGATCTCAACGCTACCTCCCCATAGTGCCAAGCCGTACAGAAGTCTAGAGTGGAAGAAAGCGTAGTAAGCCTGTAGCGAAGCATGTGTTGTGGTGATTGATGACAAACATCTCAAAGCATAGCAAAAACTACAGAGCTTAGCCTCAAGGGTCTCTATGTGCTTCCTCCAATTCAAATATTCATCTGCAAAGATACCCAAAAACCTGGCGTGGTCTACTAGTGCAATATTTGTACTGTCCACAGTTAGATCTAGTTCTAGTCTGCAAGTATTATAGTTACGGAAATGTAACATTTTTGTTTTGCCCGCATTTGTTCTCAGTCCCATAGTTCGCAACCAGTCGACAATGGTATCAATACTTTCATTTATCTCAGTAGATAACTGTGAAGTTTGCCTTCTTTCAAATTTGAAGAACACTGAGACATCATCCGCAAACATCGTGATTTTTTTACTAACGAGTTGGGGTAAATGGTTGATGTATAATATGAACAGAAGGGGACCTAAAACACTACCCTGAGGCACCCCTTGCGTAGTCTCTGTACTTAAAGATACTGTGTTTGATTGTGTATTTTTACTGGAGTCGACCATAGGAATCTTTACACATTGTTTTCGTTTAGTCAGATAAGATTTCAGCCAATTCAAACAATTACCTCGAATACCGCATCGATTAAGGATGCATGCTAAGACTCTATGATCAACATAGTCAAAAGCTTTGGATAGATCTAGTAATACCGTCACTACGTTTGACTTTACATTTAGAGAGTTCGCCACAAAGTCCATCATATCGAACACAGCATCAATGGTTGACTTACCTTTTTGAAATCCGAATTGGTTTTTGGACAGAATTTTGTATTTGAATAAAAAGGTTGTCAAGCGGTTTGAATAAAATTTTTCAAAAATTTTTGACAGAGAGGGCAACAATGCAATGGGACGATAATTTTTTACTTCCAGTCTGCTATCACCTTTGTGAAGAGGTATGATATGGGCTGTTTTTAGTCTGTCTGGAAAAATACCTGTGGCCACAGATAGATTTATCAGATAGACGAGAATATCTGCAACTGCCTCAATAAGTTCTTTGATAACAGTAATTGGTAAACCGTCGTAACCACAAGATTTTTTATTGTTCAAATTCGACACAAGTTTCAGGAGTTCTTGTTTAGTTATGGGATCTAAAAACATGGAGTTTTTTTGGTAACTAGGAAGTTCAATATTGTCGAGCTCGTATTCACTTTTAGCAACGCTACTTGTAGTAAAATAGGCGTTAAATAAGTCTGGTGCCTCCAACTCATTTTTAATGGTTTTAATTCCATCTGTAAGTCCCATAAAACTCTGGATTTTTTTATATTTTTCTCCTTTGACCGTTTTATTCACTATATTCCAGACAGTTTTGATTTTATTATTTGATTTCAGGATCTGATTTTCATTGTCTTTTTTCTTTGCACATGATACAACTTTATGCAAAATTGAACAGTACTTTTTGTAATGTTGAGAAAGTACGGATTTGTCTTTGGAATGTTTAAGTTCGATAAACAGGCCACGTTTTGTTTCACAAGATTTTTTAATACCCGGTGTAATCCATTTAGGCTTAGAGTAGTTTTTTTCAACCTTGACTGTTTTCAGCGGGCAAAACCTGTCAAATGCACTGAGGAGTATGTCATGAAACAAGTTAAAAGACTCATCCATATCTGAAAAAGAGTATATCTGATCCCAATTCACGCTACCCAGAAAAGTTTGTAACTCGTCAATATTTGTTTTATTTAGGTCTCTTACTTGTTTCGAAGTACTACTACGAGAGTTTGATTTTAACTTACTATCTAGAGTAGCATGCTGAAGGCAGTGATCGGATAATCCTAGCTCAATAACATTTATATTGCGTAAATTGATATTTGAGACTATATTGTCGATGCAAGTACGGCTATGTGCTGTAATACGCGTGGGTTCATGTACAAACGGTTTTGCACCAAACGATTTCAGCAAACTTAAAAACTCACTGGTGTCCCTTCCATTTGCCAATAAATTTACATTAAAATCTCCACAAAGCACGTATTGTCTGTCAATTTTGTTTCTTAGTACGTGTATTAAGACATTTTCTAGGTTTTCAATAAAATTGTCATTTTTAATTGACCTTGGCCTATATGCACAAATTATGTAGAAACCAAGTAAGTTGATACCACAAACTTCTAAGATATTTGGAATTGAAAGTTGATTTATTGAGGGAAGCTCATCAAATTGCAGGCTGTTGTGAACAAAAATACATACACCGCCTTTACTTTTTCGGGTATCGCGACAAAAAGATGCAGCCAGACTAAAATCTCTGAATGACATTCTTTCTAAATCAATTTTCACTCGATGGTGTTCACTTAGGCATAAAACCTTTACACAACGCCCATCTGAGTGAAGCCAAGTCTCAAGTAAAGCTTTCTTCCTATAATTAAAGCTTTGTATGTTTATATGTGCAACTGTTATGCCTGGCTTTGATGATTTAACTTTTACTTTAGGTTTCTCTACGGTCGCGAAAAAAAACGTCCTTTTTATTTGAGCCAAAACCTTGGTTTGATCTTGTTTTTTGTTCAAAATAATAAGGAATTGCTCCTATTTTTGGGATTTTGGAACTGTTTTCAAGTAGTTTTTGTTGAATTTTCAATTGTTGTTGATGGAAATAGTACGGTATGGTACCAACCTTTAAGCCTGAAGTTCTGGGTGCACATTTGCCTTTCACGTGTTTACCAAAATTTGTAATAAATTCTTCTTTGTAGCGTAGGTAATCGATCTCAATGTTCAGTTTACTTGCAAGATCCAACTGAGTGTGCAGCTCACTAACTGTACTTTTATCGAATTTGTAAATAACTGATTCCAACGCTTTTTCCAGTTTCTTTGTATCCAAGTATTTACTAGGATGGAATTCGCAAAGAAATATGACATTCTTTTTATCATTTTTTTGCAACAGGTTATCAACATCAATTTTAAAATTTGATGCGTTCGCGTTTGGGCTTAAGATGAGGATTACGATATCATTTTCAGCAACATCGGTGATCAGGTTTTTAAAGTCTTTAAGAATTTCAGAATACGAGGCATGTGGTTTGACGAAAGCAGAAACTCGATAGTTGTTGTTGTTACATCTTAAATTCGAAAGTTTACAAGCGACTCCACTTGCACCTTCGTCTCCCAGAATATGGATCAGAGGTTTGACCATCATTGTGGTTGGCGAGGGTTTGGTTTTTGTCTTCTCCATCAGGGACTTGGCTTTGGCTATGTTGAATGATATAAGTACAGGTTTGTGAATTTCATCCACCTCCTCTCTAACAATGTTTATGCCCTGATCAGGCTGAAGCACAATGTGTTTTTCATTTGCCGTAGGGATGTTCACCTGGGCACAGGACTTTGGGGTACACTCTGTTTTCTCGAATAAGATTTTCTTTTTAGACCTTAGCTTGGCAGAGCTAGAGTTCAGTGCCGTCTGCGATACTGGTGTGGAGGTAGTGATGCTTGAGCTTATTTTTGTCAAGATTGTGATTTTCTTATTGAGTTTTTGAACTTCTTGTTTTAATTTCGTGTTTTCCTCATTTAAGGTGATAACTTCCTCATGTGCACTGTTTAAGTCCAAGCTCAAAGCAGAAATTTGCTCTCTTAGATTTTGTATCAAAGAGTCATTCATTAGTGTTGCATTCGGAAGGCTTCTTGCAGTTGTGTCGAGAAAACTTGAACTCTTATCTAAATCAAGAGTAGAAAGATCATCCATCGAATTGCATAACAGGAGAGGGCTTGGTTTTTCTTCGGTAGTTTGGCTCGTTCCAGCGGTTTCTTTGTTTTTCGGTGTTTTTCCTATTTTTAAGGAAGCTTTCTCATCGCTACACGGCGCGCCCTTTCCGGTATTCTTTAGCAAGTTGTTTCCGCGGCTTGTAGTAATGTTTGCGCAATGATCGCATTTCCACTGTTTCTTCGTTGGGTATAATGCCGAATATTTTGCACAAGTAATGTTGAGGCACTGATAATGAAACTGCTTTTTACATGCAGTGCATCTTAGCAAGTCACTGAGTGCTATATGTTTACGGCACACAGAGCAGTTCATTTTGGTCTCGATCGATGGGATCAGTCGGTCGAAATGTGATGAATAAACAGGAAAAAAAAAAAATTTTTTTTTTTCTTCTTGGTGCTGGGTTGCGAACTCACGCTCGGCTACTTGTTCTAGGTACGTCACGTAAATCGACTTGACGCTAGGACCACTGCGCTATCGTCTCGACAGTTATGAAGCCGAAATTATTGAATGCGTTCGGCCGCGGCGGCTTTTGCCTTTCACTTTTTATCAAGGCCGTTTATTGACCGGTCGATGGCTTCGTTGTTGACGCTGACGCAGTATCCACAGCAAACGGTTCCACCATCGGCAAATAGATGGCGCTGATAGTATAATTTTTCATAAAAGTAAAATACTTTTTTTTCAGAGTTTGCAGCGTAGGGGACGTCCTAATGCAACATTTAGTATCACTGCACTAATTTCCACTGTCACTAGAATGTTTTAACCACGAAAAAGTGTCTGTTAAATTTAGTAAGCACTTAGTGGGTAGAGTGACTAGCCGTTATTGATCGCAAAATTCACCAAAAGTCACTATAATGTTTATGAAATCCAGAAATAACACACACCGTAACACTTTTATATGTAAATAACTTAATTATGCACTGTTTCGATAATTCAGAGGATTTTAACTATTAATAATGAAATTTTCAACTTGCACTCAAAATATAAACAATGTAGCGACACTAGCGCCTATTAATTCAATAATCAACGGAACGTCATAGGACAATAATAAAATTTAGGTTGTGATCCCTATCACCGGGTGCTATTACCCTGTAAAAAGAGTTAGGATCTTTTGTAACACCTTGTATATGTTTAAAAAAATTGTGTATTTAAATTAAAATGTCTAATATTATAATTCACTTCTCAGTAAATACGATTGACGATCCCTTAATAGTTAAGTTAGTATGGTCAACTAAGTTAGTCACAATCGTTTATACTTATTTATGTCATCAATACAAAAAAAGTTCGTTACCATCGTGAGGGGAAAAGACTATTAAAAATCGCACACAAAAAGTGATTTGTCTCTTAGAGGCACTATGACTCATGTGGCCATTCTATAGTTACATATTCCGTGTCCTTTGTTTCAAGGCGACTAAAATGAGTTTCTCGGAAGCGGGACGCCCCGCAGCGTATGTCCTCCGAGTAGTGTGATGTGCTGCGAATGCTTTTATTTTAGCACCCTGTATAAGACGGGGTTGTTCCACTTCCAACCAAATGTGTAGAGCTGTCTTCTATCGAAGGTTGGAAATCAGTTTCTTAGAAGCTGCCAAACGAAACAAGGAGATAATGGTTTGTTTGGTCTAAAGTTTCAGGCACCGAAAATATTTCCTTTTTTTTTCTATTCTGAGTGGTTAAAAAATATAAAACATTTACTGACAAAAAAAAAACTCGATTCAACTCGTTTCGAACCACTATTGTTTTGCTCATTAGGCAAGATACTAGTTTTTAAAAATCTAGAACTAATTTTGTTTATTTTTAACCAACTGCAACTAAGCCCAAAATGAGTGTTATTCTGTAAAATCAGAAGCGTTGATTTGTAACGTAGCAGAAAGCAGAAAAAATGTCTTAAGGGGTACAAACTCAGTTATAGAGAGTGGAACCACCCGTATGACGTATGACGACGACAGAGTAGAGAAACGCCTAGATGAGAATCAAGCTACGGGATACGAGAGGAATTTTAATTTGGTCGGTGTTTGTGTGCTTTGGAATTTGGTGAAGGGGCCTTCATAATAAGTCTTTTTAGGTAATTAGCCAAAGTTTCAGGTGAAGCATTGCTTCGAAAGCGGATGGGTTAGAATAAAACGAATGTTGCCGAATATTTTTTTTGGGAACGTCACCCTAATGTCATACGCATTTTTTAAAATTTTCGGGAGGTCTTAGGCTCCTGTTAACAATAATTTATCGAAGAAATCTAAACAGTCAGACATGCAGGGGGTGGAGATGTCCCACGAAACATGTTTGCTCTAGTGCCATTATCCAGGGAGGAAATCGGGTACTACGTTTGTATGGAGAAAACCACTTGCAAAATATAGCCGTTGCATTTTAGGTACCTACCTATACTTAAGGTAAAAAAACATCCCTGCAAGGGCTTCATCGCAGTCGTGTAAAAAGCCTGCGACTTTGTCAGCAATAAACAATAAAAAAAAGTTCAGCTTTATTGCACTAAAAAGCTAAATGGAGTTGGTATAACTTTTCCTGGGAAAATGCATAGAGCGCGCTTGTTTGTTCTGTATATTTGAATGGTGAAAGTACTATAAAGCTTAGGCAAGAAGGTTTAATTTCCTTTGTTTTTCTAGAAGCTTTGTGCATTAAACTATCCCCATGCCTTACAATACCTCTAATTCCTACGTGAAAATGGTTTTAAAAGTGCACTTCTGAACTGAGACAAAACAAGCGCAATCAGACATCTCTTAGCAAAAGAGTCCAAAAAGAGAAAACCTATTGAGAAAGGTTCGAAGATTTTTGGCTGCTACTTGGGATTGTTAGTATTAGTTAGGTTCTTGAGCTGCTATAAGATTTATGATCTTTTGAAATAAGAAACGCAACGCTAAAGGAAATAACAATAATACTGCTGGAAACAAAAACGGCTTCGGAATAAAAGCGAATGTGTCCTTTTCCTCACCATTCCAATATTGTTTCTTCCACCCTGTTCCTGGAATCGTTACCTACTTAGGAATCGAATGGCCTACACTCTTAAAAATGTAGGCCTTTGCATCTACGTAATTTATAAAGCAACCAGTTCATACACAGTGGAATTTTAGTGGTTTTAAAGCCGAAGGTATTTAGTTGCACTCGTGATTCTGAGCCAAATTCCAAAATTTTACTTTAAAACGAGCGAAAAAAAAACACTTCCCAATACAAACGGCTATCGCCTATCGACACCATTTGTTTGGAGAAGTGAATATTTTTTTCTCGCGCATTGGAATGAAATTTTGAAATTTGGCTCAGAATCACCAGTGTAACAAAATACCTTCGGCTTTAAAACCACTAAAATTGCATGGAGTATAGTCCTTTCACACTAGATCTTTTGTAACACCTCGTTTAGGTGAGTGTAGATACCGCGTAGGGGCCTTGAAAGAGTCTTGAGTAACGAGACCCGCGGACGAAATCGAATGAAAGAAAATGCTTCGCCTTTGAGGACGTCTCAAAGGTCCCGATCTTCAAGCAAGAGGAACGATGACCGCTCCGATCAAAGAAAAGGTTTGCATTTTAATGTATTTACTTACTTAGGCACCTAGTTTATCTTGTGCCTCAAAAAAGTGGACCTTGGGCCTTTTTAATTTAATTATCCAATAAAATGCCTACATTTTATTTGGGAACATTAAAATACTTGAAATATTCACTAGCGGCATCAATGAAAAAAAAAACATATCTTCTTTTTGGATGATTTTTTTTCTTAGGACTACTTACATCAAATGAGAATCCCTATGCCTAATTATTTATAGGGTCTAATAATATAAGGACTGGATCCCAGATCCTAGAACTTACGAATGAAAGTGGGCCTTATCCGTTGCCTTAATAAATAATAAGTATTCATTAATAGGAATACCTACCAATGAAGTATAAAGATACGTATCTCTCCACGGTTGGTATCGTTGAATTTCACCATCATTATTATTATTTGTACCTAATTCGTCGTAAACTTACATACTAAACTATCGTTATGGATGATAGATGAACATTAATTTAGAATTATCACTAAGCATCGTGTATCTTCCTAAGCAAACAAATAAAAAGAGTAAAATACATTCTTGCTAACATTATTTTCTCCAAGTAATAAATTAATTAAAATCTACCATTCGCAAAGGCAAAGAAAAATCTCAGTAGAAGCAAAAAACCCTTTAGATAAATATAAGAACAAAACATACTACCGTGCAATAGCATCTTTAGGAAATAAAATATTCAGTGCAGCTGCAGAAGGTTGACTAAGTCATCTGGGCCTCAAAAAAACCCACACAGACGTACGACATGAGCGAAATCAATTTGCAGAAAGAGCGGTCATGTAATTACTACCAAAATCTGAGGTTTTCTTATCTTATGGTAGACTCACTACACATAATATTTTGAGCACATCCGCATTTTAGTTGTCAACTGAATTCATAACTCTAATTTAATAATGTGCTCATATCGGTTCTCAACACGGTGTTAAGAAATACCCTACAAAACGTAAGATTTATTAAGTAGAAATAAAATAATAACTTTTTAAAAGGGGAACTTTTGTGTCTCAAAATTGCCCAAAAAAGACTTACTGCCGGTTTCTGATTTGAGAAATTTACTAAGCAAATACTTAAATATCGCCCTGCCACGCTCTTTTGTGAGAAATCTGCAGAGACAGGACGATACTTAAGTATTTGCTTAGAGAATTTTTCAATTCAGAAATCGGCAGTTAGGCGCCAGCCAGAGCCACACAGAAGAGACGTGGGACGAAGACGCGGCGCGGACGTGACGTTTTGTATAATTGACCTGACGTTTTGCTTTGTCCGCGCCCCGGGGACCTGTGCACTTTTCTGATCTCGTTTCAGGGCCGGCGAACTTCCAAAGGCTTAAAGACTTCGCGCACAGCTGGCACAAAAAGAGAGGCAAAAGGCCGGACTAAAACCGCGTACGCCATATTCATGTATTGTGTTGTCCAATGCCCATTCGGGCTGGCTTTTCATATTTAATTTATATTTATAATTTATATGTATAAATTAATTAAGGATATTTTTGTTCCATGTATGTATTGTCTCTTATGTGCCCACCGTAACCGTAAGGTTGGTATGGGTCAAATAAATAAATATGTGTGTCCGCGCCCCGTATCTTCTGTGTCTCTTGCGTCGCCAGTCGCGTCGCTTCTATACATTTTGTATGACAGTGACGTGGCGTCCACGCCGCGTCTTCATCCCTTGACTTGAAACCATAATTTAATGTAAAACCTATTTTAATTTCTATTTTAATTCCAATTAATTACGCAATGGACTTCTGTAATGTAATTAATTTGTATGTATAATAAATAATAATACATCCCATGTCTGTTCTGTGTATCTGGCTGGCCCCTTATAAACAAAAAAACATAGCCATATATTGACGGTCCCGTATCAGATGCAAGATAATAAAATTATTATGTGTTGTGTAAGTTTATCTTCTGATAGCAAACGTTTCATCTTGAGGGCCTAATTAAAACATCGGAACATTGAAATGTTAACATCGGTATCGAATGCCAACGCAAGTGGCCGGAAAGAAGTTATGTGATACCAATTAAGATCGCCGGAATTTAAGAGATACAGGAATTATGCATATTATTAAGAGGGAACTAATGTCGCGGACTAACCAATGAGTGGATGTGGTATTTTGGTCACTGAATAAAATTATCGAAGGATGAGATGGGTAGTTAAATTGATTGGAGACGCAAATAAGAAAAAGAATAAAAATATTTACACATCTGGAGAACCATTTTTGGGTCAAGTCGAGGCTTGAACCCGCAACCTTTGGCGTACCGTACCGGCGTGATTGCAGGTTTAAGTTCCGAATTTATTCAACGTTTGATATTGCCATTATAAGGAACAGCTGAATTTGTTTCGAGATTTGGTTCTTGTGTTGACCCTTATTGAAAATGTATTGTGTTGATGAGCTGGACAGCTCCCTCAAGTATTACAGGATCGTTATGCATAAAAACGAAGCATCTAAATCAAGCCAAACGTAGATGGCAAAGCTTCTAACTCTACCGCATCCTAATTTCTTGCACACTCCAAAACCCTGCACCCATCGGCATCCACTGATGATCCGATCACGTATTTTAGTGTTTATCTCCCGAAGATCTTCTTTAAGTGTCGGTAAGTGGCCATAAGTCGGACCTTATCTCCGCAGTGTCGCCAGCAAGTATGGTTAAAGAATGGTGAATAAATTTACCGGCCGATTGACAGGTTGATCGTAAATTAGCTTATTGAGTTTGGCTGCAGAGCTCTCGATGCGTCCGTCCAGGGGCCATAGCCTGTAACGCAATGGCGTCCCAGTAGAAGGACAAAACAGGGGTTTCCTCGTTTTTCTCCTACTACCAGCGAACTTCTTCTTCTTTGCGTGCCGTCTCCTATCGGAGGTTGGCGATCAGTTTGGCTATCTCGTCCTTCGAAGCCGTTAAACGGAGCAATGAGCCGGTGCTCTGCCTGAACTATTCGCACAGATTTTGCATCCATGATATCCTGGGTCTACCAGTGAACTAATCCTCTAGAATTTGAATCAGGATGCTTTGCTGTACTACAAAAACATTAAAAGGACCGACAGCATGAATAAATCGTAATTTAAGCCGTCAACTGGGAGCCCATTTTGGCACCATTGCGTTACAGGCTAAGGCCTTGGGGCCAATTAATGAGGTGTGAATTTGAAGGTCCTTTGGCTCTGCACGTTTTGGCTTTGTTTTAGGCTGACTATGCTGATAGGATGGTATAGTTGCTGGGCAAGCCTACTCCATCTAAATAATGTCCTAGGCACTGCAGCGTCCGGTAGGTTACTCTGTTTAAATTGCAAAAACATAATATGAAAAATATGCTTTGCACGAAGTAAATAGAGCATAGAAAAGCTTTCCTATAAGCAGTTAATAGTAAACTGCGATAACATCTAGGCTTGCAAAGTCATTTAAACTGACCCATAGCAAATTGTTTTCTCCGGACCTCTTCAGGCACAGTAGCTACACAAAATATAAAAATACAGAAAGCTCGTTCCAGTTTGAGCTCAAGTAACGTATTCAATATTAGTTGATTCACGGACACACCACCTATTGCCGTTGATAACAAACAATAAAAAGTGAAAGTATCCGGGAATGTCCTAAGCTGCTCTCGGTCCATGCATGGTTGGATTTTATTTCAAAATAAAGTACGTTTGAGGATAGCAATACCGCACGCTAACGATAAAGGAATATTTTAGGTATTTACGTCTAGGTATGGATTGCCGAATTGAGGAGATGATTCTGTCAACTGCCTTGTAGAAATCAAATTAAAAGGGACAGAAAAATGTGGCCTGCTTTAGGAAAAGCCCATGCCCAACACTGTGATAATAACCACCGTTTTCTGAATTGAGAATATCACGAAGTGTTATCCGTTTTGTGTTTAGTACCTACTTAATCTAAAGAAATATGATACATAGCTCATAACTCTGTGTAAATTGAGAAAGCGGTAGTATGAATGATACATCTCTAAAACAGGACCTTTGCAATCAACGCCCGATTCCTCTATGGCCACGCCAATTCACGCCATCCATGAAGTGCTTTGAATTTGTGCTTTGAAAACTGGCCTTTGCGCCAGTCTTTCTGCACCTCCAAAGGGGATCGCATCTATCGATCTACTTAGACTTTTCTCGATATTGAGATATTTCTTATCTGAAGCATTGATTAAGGGGGGCGTTCATCACACTTTATTGCCACGCGGCCGCTTTGAGGGCCAGCGCCCGTGTGCTTATTAAATTGATCGATAAAACAGATTTACACTGATGAGAAGTATCGGCTTGCATACTAAATGGACTCAATGTCTGTTAATGCGTTTCTGCTGGGGAGATTTAGGTGCGTTCTTTTACTTGGTACAAATTCTGCGTTGGGTACCTATGTATTTCGACGTACCACGTCTGTTCTCTTGACACTATTGCTCTTAGGGGCTCAATATACCAAAGCGGACATGCCACCATATTATATCCAGGTCTTCGTATCTCTACGTATATGAAAAATCAGCAGTATCACGCGTGGAACTCTCCTTGATATAATGCGTTTGCGCAGCTAGTGGGACATGTACTGAACACAAATAATTAAAGTACAGAAAGTGTAACACTTATCCATCTTAAGTAGGTACTTAGAGATTTTTTTTCACGGACGTCTCGTTAATCTACAGAGTGCACCCTGTACAATGCCAAAAATATAGTAAATAGGTATGGTCGGTCCAAAGACCAAGATACCCCATGATAGCTCTTACCGCGCGCGGCATAAGGGCGCCAATCGAAAAGAAAAGGGGTATCCTAAGGTGTTGCTGACTGTACTATCGGGCGGCGGCAATAACTTAGCGTGTCTAATTAAAATCACCATAATAGGCACCTTAATATAGTGGCGTGCGATAGCATCGAAGAGTTCCTTCAGATAATACAGGCATATCACTGCCATCTTTTGCTTATCATTTTTGCTTTTGCGTAACGAGGGTGGCCGAGGAAACTTAGGCCGGGAACATACATCCGATTTTTCATCCGATAGTCTATGGGAAGACCGATGTTCACAAGGATATCTGTCGGATCAGATCATCGGATCAGACTATCGGATGGACAAGTCGAACTTTAGTTTTACGACTTTTCGAAGAGCTTGATACTTTGTATAACCCGTGCCATTAAAGAAACGATATATAAATGGCGGACACTCTCGCGCCCTCTCGCTTTGATCATATCTCCGTCTATACTCACACGTAACGTTAGCAAAGTCATTTTAGGCAGTCCTGATTAGTCACCTACGCTTGGCTAATAAAACACGCCAAAATACGTTCGCCTCTTATTGATTTTTTAATGTTTGTCGAGTTATTTCATTATTGTAGTTTACGTTAAGTGTTGTTATTTGTTGAGGTTTGTATTATTTACTACGTTTTAATATTTTTGATCTTATTTTCATAAAGATTGTTGTTAAATCACAAACCCAAAGTAGAACAATTACCTAATCAATAATGAAAGCATCGTAAAACAATATTTCCTAACCAAAAATGTAAGAAAGTTTTAGGTATGAACCGAAATCGTATTTTCGTAACCTCTTTTTCAGACCTTACCATAGGTACCCGCCGCCATTTTCATATCGTTTCTCTATTGGCACGGCTTATACCTATGTATAGGTTAGCTTTGTACCATTTATTTTTTTCTAACGCCGCCGAGCAAAGTAGCATCACTGCTTGATCACAGAGGATGTCAGAGGAAGGCTCGATCTAATGACGTAGCCACCTAGTCTATCTAGGTACCTATATCACTAATCACGACCACATTTAATCTAGACACCATTCCTGATATGCACTAACTTAATAATCTTTCCGTCCTTTACTTTTGATGTCACCAATTGGATCCCACACTGTCTCTTTATCCTTCCCAACCAGGTAGCCTGGAAAAAAGTATCAACTATCACGTTATTAAGCCCCGATTTCCGATCCCATAAATCTTGCCGGCACATTCAAATGATACATACGACCCAATTTGCGAGGACTAGATAAATGACGCCATTCAATATATCCAATAATTTTCAGTGCAACATTATTCATTGGACGGACCCGACCTAGTTACAAAAGTTTGGACTCGCGAGCTATTCGAATGCTGAATCGATACCGCACTCGCTAGTTATGGCGGGTTATACTATGCCCACACAACTTGCGATGGGCTACCTGGCATCTGGGGGATACTTTAATAATGGTGTTCAGAGCATATATGTGGTGTAAACAATACACATCATTAGGAACTTGAAAAAAAATACTGAAAACCTAATGTAATTGAATGAAAAGTCATCTCATGACGTTTTTCAGGACACCAAGGACAAAGAAGCAAAGTTTCGCATTTAATTTTGTAATATTGAATTCGGAAGGAAGACAGGCAGCCAAATAAACATAATATCAAATCTTTACAGACTGAAAATCGATAATTTCAATTTACTTCTTAAATCAAATCTCCAATACCGCCGTACAGAGAGAGCCCTAGAAAAATAAACCAATGCCATGTTAATATTACAACGGAATAAATACAATTATTATGTAATTTTCTGTGCTATTAATAGCATTAAATTGAATGAAAGGCTTCAGCGTTTCATATTGAATCAGAGGATGGGAGAGCTCATCCATTCAGGGTCGTTCAAACAGAATTTTCGATTCGGTAAACTTTGCCGTAAAAAGCTCAACATAAGGTGATATAGACAGTCCGCTTACAGCCGGTCTATTCAGAAGGCTCACCAAACCGTTACGAGTCTGTTAGTTTAGCACATTAACCTTTATTTTCACTAAGACTAACTGAAACTTTAGGCTTATCTATGTAAGTTTTATACAGCGTCCAATGACATTACTATTCTTGGTACTATTGCAATTGGTGCCTGGAACATGATTTAGGTAGAGTGTTTCGTTGGCCTAGTCCACAGGAAATGATGTCTTAGGATGGTATTAATAGTCGTCAGCTCAAGTTCGAGCTCAAGTAGGTGATCTCAGAAAACAAACTCACCGACTCGAGACCTTGGTTAATGTCAATGTCAAGATAGATTTGGCTAGATAAACAACAAAATAGTCTAACGAGCGAGCGAAGCGAGCGAAGTTCTCCGAGTCTACTAGAACAATCCGGCGCTTGTATGTTTGTATGTATGTATGTTTGTATGTATGAATATTCGTTCGACGATAACTTGAGTAAAAGTCGGATCGTCATGTATTAGTATTGAAGCTATGAAATAGACTGATTATAATTGCAAAATAAGCAGCTAAGGTCTATCCACTGGTAGACTCACCAACCGACCCTACCAAATGTGGTATATATAACCCAGCAAATTGAAGTAGGCATGCTGCGCAGTGGCCCTCTAACGATTGGGTGGACATGCTCAAGTCGCTCGTTATTTACCGCCCCGTGTGACGCGGGCCGGACAAAGGCGAGTGCTCTCCACTGCTACTGCGAGTGGAGGGCCTATTCTGGGATGGGAACTAATGAATACTAGTGGTTCGCCCCGAATTATGAACTCGCGACCCCATATCTCAGCAACCCCTCGACCGATTTGGCTCATGTTCGATTTTAAAAATTATCTTTGCTTCTTTTACCTGCCTACTAAATTTCATGACGATCCGACAAAATTTACTCAAGTTATCGTCGAACGAACATTCAAACATACAAACGCCGGATTGTTCCAGTAGACTCGGAGAACTTCGCTTGCTCGTTTATTACATTTATTTTTCAGTTACAGTTTATTCACTAGTGGTTCGCCCCGAACTACGAACTCGCGACCCCATATCTCAGCAACCCCTCGACCGATTAGGCTCATGTTCGAACTTCAAAAATCTCTTTGCCTCATTTACCCACTTACCAAATTTCATGACGATCCGAGTAAATTTACTCAAGTTATCGTCGAACGAACATTCATACATACATACAAATATACATACATACATACATAAAAACATACAAACGCCGGATTGTTCAAGTAGACTCGGAGAACTTCGCTCGCTTCGCTCGCTCGTTCAGCTAAAGCCGCGTTTTCACAGTCAAAGTACATTACGACGAAGAGCACAATGTACTCTGTGAAGAGCACCTTCCAAGTAAGCTAAAACTTCCGATTGGCTTCCGATTTCCTCTGATTATGTTGTCAATGGGCACAAAAACGTCAACTTGGACGGAGCTCTACTTATAAAAGACTCAATGTCTGTTAATGCGTTTCTGCTGGGGAGATTTAGGTGCGTTCTTTTACTTGGTACAAATTTCGCGTTGGGTATGTATTTCGACGTACCACGTCTGTTCTCTTGACACTATTGCTCTTAGGGGCTCAATATAGCAATATGTCGAGCCGCCATATTATATCCAGGTCTACGTATCTCTACGTATATGAAAAATCGGCAGTATCACGCGTGGAACTCTCTCTGATATAATGCGTTTGCGCAGCTAGTGGGACATGTTCTGTACATGAATAATTTAAGCACAGAAAGTGTAACACTTATCCATCTTAAGTAGGTACTTAGAGATTTTTTTCACGGACGTCACGTTAATCTACAGCGTGCACCCTTTACAATGCATACGACGTGAAAAAATAACGGGTGTTAAAAGACCGCCAACAAAGCGGGAAACCACGTATTGTCCTCATCATAATAAACATTTTTTCCAAAGGAACTATGCCTGGGAAATCAACGGTTTCCGAGATGATGAGGTTCAAAGTCGGACTTTTCAAAACTGTTTTTTTGCAGAAATGTATTCAGTATGTAGTTCTTAACATATCCTCTCAAGAAGCCATATCAAAATTATGAATTCCGTACAAAAAACGACGTTATAGTTGCAACCCGCAATGTATTCTAAACATCGGCACTTCAAGGTTAAGTAACATAAACTTATACCCACGCTTGCGCAATATGACTTCTGTGCGTTACACGTCCATTGAGTAATAAAATATTTTTCAAAATTATAACCTAAAAAACCAAAATCATTTCCCAGCAATAATTTATCGAAAAAGTACTTTGTTTTGGTGTCTAGTATCCGTGGCTTTCGGATCTGTTGGCGGTCTTTTAACACCCTGTATAGTAAATAGGTATTGTCGGCCACAGTCTAAGATACCCCATGGTAGCTCTCACCGCGCGCGGCATAAGGGTGCCAATCGAAAAGAAAAGGGGTATCCTAAGGTGTTGCTGACTGTACTATCGGGCCGCGGCAATAACTTAGCGTGTCTAATTAAAATCACCATAATAGGCACCTTAATATAGTGGCGTGCGATAGCATCGAAGAGTTCCTTCAGATAATACAGGCATATCACTGCCATCTTTTGCTTATCATTTTTGCTTTTGCGTAACGAGGGTGGCCGAGGAAACTTAGGCCGGGAACATACATCCGATTTTTCATCCGATAGTCTATGGGAAGGCGTCCGCGCTATATATTTGTGTGACATCTGATCCGATGTTCACAAGGATATCTGTCGGATCAGATCATCGGATCAGACTATCGGATGGACAAGTCGAACTTTAGTTTTACGACTTTTCGAAGAGCTTGATACTTTGTATAACCCGTGCCATTAAAGAAACGATATATAAATGGCGGACACTCTCGCGCCCTCTCGCTTTAATCATATCTCCGTCTATACTCACACGTAACGTTAGCAAAGTCATTTTAGGCAGTCCTGATTAGTCACCTACGCTTGGCTAATAAAACACGCCAAAATACGTTCGCCTCTTATTGATTTTTTAATGTTTGTCGAGTTATTTCATTATTATAGTTTACGTTAAGTGTTGTTATTTGTTGAAGTTTGTATTATTTACTACGTTTTAATATTTTTGACCTTATTTTCATAAAGATTGTTGTTTAATCACAAACCCAAAGTAGAACAATTACCTAATCAATAATGAAAGCATCGTAAAACAATATTTCCTAACCAAAAATGTAAGAAAGTTTTAGGTATGAACCGAAATCGTATTTTCGTAACCTCTTTTTCAGACCTTACCATAGGTACCCGCCGCCATTTTCATATCGTTTCTCTATTGGCACGGCTTATACCTATGTATAGGTTAGCTTTGTACCATTTATTTTTTTCTAACGCCGCCGAGCAAAGTAGCATCACTGCTTGATCACAGAGGATGTCAGAGGAAGGCTCGATCTAATGACGTAGCCACCTAGTCTATCTAGGTACCTATATCACTAATCACGACCACATTGAATCTAGTCACCATTCCTGATATGCACTAACTTAATAATCTTTCCGTCCTTTTACTTTTGATGTCACCAATTGGATCCCACACTGTCTCTTTACCCGACTACGCGAAGCAAAAAGGAGGGTTATGATTTTAGCAGCGTATGTATGTATGTTTGTGTGTTCATCTGTTCCCTCGCAGAGCCTAAACTACTCGGCCGATTTCAACAAATGAGGTATCGTTGGATTTGTCTTAATCACTAAGTTTAATTTTGAAAAAAACCAAGATGGCGGCTGTGCTGCGCCCTAAAGTGGTGGACCTAAAAATAAAAATTATCGGATACCATCGTCATGGGTATCAAATGAAAGGGCTTTAAAATACCTTTTTAAAAATTTATAACACATGTAGCGTCAACATAACAAGTAGAACAAGAAATTCCAAAATGTGTTTTTTTTTTGCCCTTCTTCGTTCTATTCTGGGTGATCGTCCAAAATGGCTTACTAAAAAGATCAAAAAAAAAAAATAGAAGTTAAAAACTAAAACCCGACTACTAAAAGGCTTAAAACAAGACCTGTTTATCCTTAAAATAGACTCATAGATAATTAATCGTAGTCGGAGGACACCACATTCGCATTTGATAAACCGATGGCCTCCGACTACGATTCATTATCTTTGAGTCTATTTTAAGGATAAACAAGTCTTGTTTTAAGCCTTTTAGTAGTCGGGTTTTAGTTTTTAACTTCTATTTTTTTTATCCTTCCTAACCAGGTAGCCTGGAAAAACGTATCAACTATCACGTTATTAAGCCCCGATTTCCGATCCCATAAATCTTGCCGGCACATTCAAATGATACATACGACCCAATTTGCGAGGACTAGATAAATGACGCCATTCAATATATCCAATAATTTTCAGTGCAACATTATTCATTGGACGGACCCGACCCAGTTACAAAAGTTTGGACTCGCGAGCTATTCGAATGCTGAATCGATACCGCACTCGCTAGTTATGGCGGGTTATACTATGCCCACACAACTTGCGATGGGCTACCTGGCATCTGGGGGATACTTTAATAATGGTGTTCAGAGCATATATGTGGTGTAAACAATACACATCATTAGGAACTTGAAAAAAAATACTGAAAACCTAATGTAATTGAATGAAAAGTCATCTCATGACGTTTTTCAGGACACCAAGGACAAAGAAGCAAAGTTTCGCATTTAATTTTGTAATATTGAATTCGGAAGGAAGACAGGCAGCCAAATAAACATAATATCAAATCTTTACAGACTGAAAATCGATAATTTCAATTTACTTCTTAAATCAAATCTCCAATACCGCCGTACAGAGAGAGCCCTAGAAAAATAAACCAATGCCATGTTAATATTACAACGGAATAAATACAATTATTATGTAATTTTCTGTGCTATTAATAGCATTAAATTGAATGAAAGGCTTCAGCGTTTCATATTGAATCAGAGGATGGGAGAGCTCATCCATTCAGGGTCGTTCAAACAGAATTTTCGATTCGGTAAACTTTGCCGTAAAAAGCTCAACATAAGGTGATATAGACAGTCCGCTTACAGCCGGTCTATTCAGAAGGCTCACCAAACCGTTACGAGTCTGTTAGTTTAGCACATTAACCTTTATTTTCACTAAGACTAACTGAAACTTTAGGCTTATCTATGTAAGTTTTATACAGCGTCCAATGACATTACTATTCTTGGTACTATTGCAATTGGTGCCTGGAACATGATTTAGGTAGAGTGTTTCGTTGGCCTAGTCCACAGGAAATGATGTCTTAGGATGGTATTAATAGTCATCAGCTCAAGTTCGAGCTCAAGTAGGTGATCTCAGAAAACAAACTCACCGACTCGAGACCTTGGTTAATGTCAATGTCAAGATAGATTTGGCTAGATAAACAACAAAATAGTCTAACGAGCGAGCGAAGCGAGCGAAGTTCTCCGAGTCTACTAGAACAATCCGGCGCTTGTATGTTTGTATGTATGTATGTTTGTATGTATGAATATTCGTTCGACGATAACTTGAGTAAAAGTCGGATCGTCATGTATTAGTATTGAAGCTATGAAATAGACTGATTATAATTGCAAAATAAGCAGCTAAGGTCTATCCACTGGTAGACTCACCAACCGACCCTACCAAATGTGGTATATATAACCCAGCAAATTGAAGTAGGCATGCTGCGCAGTGGCCCTCTAACGATTGGGTGGACATGCTCAAGTCGCTCGTTATTTACCGCCCCGTGTGACGCGGGCCGGACAAAGGCGAGTGCTCTCCACTGCTACTGCGAGTGGAGGGCCTATTCTGGGATGGGAACTAATGAATACTAGTGGTTCGCCCCGAATTATGAACTCGCGACCCCATATCTCAGCAACCCCTCGACCGATTTGGCTCATGTTCGATTTTAAAAATTATCTTTGCTTCTTTTACCTGCCTACTAAATTTCATGACGATCCGACAAAATTTACTCAAGTTATCGTCGAACGAACATTCAAACATACAAACGCCGGATTGTTCCAGTAGACTCGGAGAACTTCGCTTGCTCGTTTATTACATTTATTTTTCAGTTACAGTTTATTCACTAGTGGTTCGCCCCGAACTACGAACTCGCGACCCCATATCTCAGCAACCCCTCGACCGATTAGGCTCATGTTCGAACTTCAAAAATCTCTTTGCCTCATTTACCCACTTACCAAATTTCATGACGATCCGAGTAAATTTACTCAAGTTATCGTCGAACGAACATTCATACATACATACAAATATACATACATACATACATAAAAACATACAAACGCCGGATTGTTCAAGTAGACTCGGAGAACTTCGCTCGCTTCGCTCGCTCGTTCAGCTAAAGCCGCGTTTTCACAGTCAAAGTACATTACGACGAAGAGCACAATGTACTCTGTGAAGAGCACCTTCCAAGTAAGCTAAAACTTCCGATTGGCTTCCGATTTCCTCTGATTATGTTGTCAATGGGCACAAAAACGTCAACTTGGACGGAGCTCTACTTATAAAAGTTTACTTGGATGGAAACAAAACAAAATGGCCGACCAATCAGAAGCTTTAGCTTACTTCAAAGCACCAATCCACATGGGCACGCTTGGTGATTTATCACGGCTACTAACTTAACTACCCATTGGCTATACAAGGTTATATCTTACTTTATTTTTACTTAGGTATCTTGCAAGGGTTGACATTTGTAACAGAGCATTGGCACCAATCCGATACTGCAGTAAGCCAAAGTTTGCAAGTTCAAGACCCGTGTCAAGAAAATTAAAGGATTTTGAAAGCGTTTGATACTTTTTATTTCATTGAGCGTCATTTGATCATACTCCTATAGGCTTTTATATGTCGAAAGCATTTTTTACATTGGTGATTCTGAATATAAAATCACACCTAACTTCGCGAAATAGATAAACACTTCTCGATACAAATGGTGTCGATTGGCGATAGACATTTTTATGGAGGTTTTTTTTTGCGCATTTCTTAAAGAAATCCGAGTATAAAATCCTTCGTTCAGCATGTCTATATAAATAACGTCCAGCCTTAACAGAATAAGGCCCTGTTGACGTCCCTGCCCCTGTACGTTGGACGCAGACGATGTCCGACGGTCGTCTGTACTGTGAACATTTTTCTTGAATTTTCAACTCCTTCGTAGGATATTTGGAGATGACGGATTTTTTGTGAGCTACGTAAATAACATCTTGTAAATAACTACCGCTGTATGAGGTCAAATTATTGTTAAAATACTACTTTAAGAAGAATTGAATAATTTAATTGAAAAAACTGTTAAACTATTTAACAAAAAATTAAACATAAAAATCTGTTAAATAAAAAAAAAAAACCAACTGCATCTTAGCAGGCGTTGGGTTTGGGTCTTATTCCTAGCATTCTAATTCGCCTGCTAATACTGTGATGCAGTTGTATTTCTTTGTTATTTTACATATTTTTTAGTTTTAATACAAGGTGTTACAAAAGTACCTAACTCTTTTTATAGGTTAATAACACCCAGTGATAGGGATCACAACCTAAATATTTTTTTCGCTCTATGACGTTCCGTTGATTTTTAAATTAATAAAATGTGAACGCTGTGGCGCGAGAAAAGTATTTTTTAAATATTGTTTTCATTGACTTTCACAATGTTTTAACAACTCAAAGCTATGCAAATGCACATACATCCACAAACATATTTTTAAATTTGAGCTGCTACCAAAAACAAAAAAGTTATGAAAAATTTTCAGTTTTGAGGTTATAAAATAATATGTTTTTTTCAACTTTTTTTACAGAATTGAAATCCTGTTGACCAGTATGTTACACCCTGTAAAAAGAGTTAGGATGTTTTGTAACACGTTGTATGTTATGAAAAATTCGCCGGTAAAACATCCGGCGCTTGTATGTATGTAGGTATGTATTGTATGAATGTTCGTTCGACGATAACTTGAGTAAATTTCGGATCGTTATGAAATTTGGTAAGCGGGTTTTTTTTAATATATTGCGAACATGAGCAAAATCGGTTGAGATGTTGCCGAGATATGGGGTTGTACTATTTAATTGCAAAGGGTGGAAATGGTTTAAGCAAAAAGTTACACTCGCGAGTTCATAGTTCGGGGCGAACCATGTCATCTTCGGACATAGTCATCTTCGGAAACACTCTATCGAGGCACTTCGTGTGCAATAAATGATTATTAGCTATTTTGACATCTAACTGCAATGACTTTGTGTGCAATGTGAAACACAACGCCAAATATTAACGCCAAATACCTTTACCATCTCATGGTATAGTAATTAAACCATGTGCAAGGCTACGGCTAGAAACACGAACCACAACAATTAACTTTCAACAGGGTGGCTGCATGCGGACTGCGACAGTCGAACAATGGTCCCGGAACTTCCAGTAACAAAATTATAACACGGCCAAGTTGAATGAGGAAGTCCGAGGCTAAAGTCTTAGGTTAGGAATACACCGGGCGGGGTGGCAGCCGTACGTAGCCCAAGGCAACGTGTCTACAACGTGTTACAAAACATCCTAACTCTTTTTACAGGGTGTAACCTACTGGTCAACAGGATGTCAATTCTGTAAAAAAAAGATGAACAAAACAATTTATATTTTATAGCCTCAAAATTGAAAATTTTCATAACTTTTTGTTTTTGGTATTAGCTCAAATTTAAAAACATGTTTGTGGGTATAGGTGCATTTGCATAGCTTTGAGTTGTTAAAACATTGTGAAAGTCAATGAAAACAATATTAAAAAATACTTTTCTCCCGCCACAGCGTTCACGTTTTATTAATTTAAAAATCAACGGAACGTCATAGAGCAAAAAAAATATTTAGGTTGTGATCCCTATAACCGGGTGCTAGTACCCTGTAAAAAGAGTTAGCATCTTTTGTAACACCTTGTATATTTTCATATTACAGGGCAACTTTTAAATAGCTTTATTCCTGAAACACGTCAACTTAAAAATTTGATTTCCAACAACTTGTTCTACGACTTATTTCATTTCGATAGGCCCGATACTTTTTATTTACTGAACATTTCTTATCCATTAACATTTTAATTTGGCCGGATAGTAGTGCGGCTTGTTGAAAAAAAAATCCTGTCAATATAAGCAATGTTTACTATGAGGCCAAATGAGAAACCTTGAATTAAAGTCAGCTGTTCCAGTCATTGCAGACAAAAGCCGGGTTTACAGCTGTCATGTTAGGAAATAAGGGAACTGTCCAAACATGCTTCTTCCGACGCTTTTACCGAAAAAAAGGAGAAAAATAAACTTGTTCTCATTTCTATGCACAGCTGAGTGTTTCGACTTAAAAAATAGCCATACAAAAAAGCAATGGCTAGGTAAGTGCCTTTTTCGTACAACTTTCATTATATCAAACAACGCTCCACATCAAAGACTTGATCCTGGTATGTCCACAGCCCTAGGAAAGCCAAGGGTCTTAATTAAAGACATCATATCCAGAGCTCGCGTCGCGACATCTGGTTTGGGCGGCTCCGACCAGCTCATTTGTGTGGACACACACGCCGGGCAAGAAACGCGGCGTTGGTTTCTATAAGACACTGATGGAGACAAAAAATTATAGAGATAGGGACGTCTTTACTATTTTACCTTCAATATCTCAATAAACATCGTAGCGAAACCCTCGGATTAATTGGCTCTGTACATATGCCTTGTCCACAGGTGTAGGTAATGGGCAAGGAATGTATACAGCAGCTTGTGTTGTGTTTCGCAGTTAAAGATTTACCTAAATAATGTAAGCCCGTAATTGGCCGGTGATTAGTTTTAAAATAATTTACCTATGTAATTTGATTTGTGTTGTGGGTTTTATTCAATAAATAAACTAAACATATTTTTTCTAAAACAATTATTCAGGGAGGAAACATAAGTCTCCCTTTTTGTATTTTTTGTATGGAGCAGCCGGCTACCCGCGTTCCGTCTTAAACTTTAAAAACCGCACTGAAATCAACGTGAATCAAGCGTTTTCAAACAGCAGTGCGTATTCCAACTAAAGACTCAATGCTATATTCGAAAGTCAACTAGTACAGCTAATAGGTCTCGTAGTTTGAATAGTTAGACCGATTCCGTTTCCAAACTGCTTATTTCGGCTAACTTGTCATAAGTGTATGGTTTGGCATTCTATAGCTGGTGCTCTATACTACAGGGTGCACTCTAAGTCGATAGCGGAACTTTAAGTTGGCTGTCTACTGATCAATATAAACAACTTGTACTAGTTGGCGACAAAAATAGAGCGAAAAAAATATCAGCTGTTTAATTTTGGCGCAGTGCTGAGTCGACCTTTTGTATGGAACAGCTGATATTTTTTTCACTCCATTTTTTTTGCCACTTCGTAAAGTCCGTTCGCTTAGATAGTGTCGGTACACACGACGGCAATCTTGGTTCTTGGGATACCAACTATTTTTGAAGTATCTGTGATGGGCGCAGACAAATTCATTTCAACACAATGCTGATAAACATTAACTAGAATTTGCTTAAATGTTTTACAAAACCTTCGTATTTGAATTTTTGGGTCATTCGAAGTTTCGTCTAGAGGCACCTCGCTGTCCTAACGAACGAAAAAACATTTTATCTACACGCAGCGATCGACACTAAATACAAAATACTATTTCAAAAGTCACAAACACAACCTCTCAATACGACGCTTCTTTGACGAGCAGCGAGCCAAATTCACTGGCGTGTTTGCGCCGCGTCGGCTTCCTTTAATTTCTTTTGTGAAAAGCCGCCGCGCGCCAAGGCGGCAAATATCAAAGCGACACTATGAAACCGAACAGACTTTACAAGTTGTTTGTATTGATCAGTAGAGTTCCGCTATCGACTTAGAGTGCACCCTGTAGTCTAAGATAGTTCTTCATTTGGCCTAACGTTACTAACATTAAGCTCATTTTAGTGCTTCATTTTATTCTATGGCAGCTCTAGAATCAAATGAAGTACTCTCCAAGAGCTTTCATTTGACTTCATAAAACTCCAGGTCGGACAATGTATTTTTTTATAAATCAAGTGCCAACTGCCAGTGGGCATGAAGTGCAAGCTTCATGCTAAAGTGCTCATGCCGTGATCATGAATTTACAATTGCGGAAATATTAATAAAAATAAAGAGTATCCCGAGCGAATATTTTCAACTTAATGTAAATGTTTAAAATGTTCCCTAGCACAGGTAGTGCTTTAGAAAAATAAAACAAAAAGAGGCAATACTTTAATAAACACTGTCTAGTCTACCTTTGCAATAAAACGAAGCAATTCCAAACAAAATAGCCGAGCATACCCTGCATGCCATTTAAGACTGAAAAGCATTTGTCACACACAGATAGAGACAATTTCCAAAGAGACTGCAATGGTAGGGACGATTGTCTATTGCACCGTCAACGTCGATGAGAACGAGAATATGGGCGGTGAATTTTTGTATGGGATGTCGGGACATGCAGTTTAGGTGGACAAGAGGTCATAATGTAATGTTACTTCGGCGCTGTCATTATGGACGTGTCGTGACAGCGCGGTGGACTGACACGTCACCGACGGCGCCAAAGTGGCGATACATAGGTACACGATACTGAAGCCAAAAAAAAATTATGTCAGTGAAAATACCCAAAAATCATTCAACCGTTGCCTACCCTTACTATTATATTAACGCTTGCGGTGACTCGGGCGCCACATCGCGCGCGCGCTTTGAGAAGGTGGGGGTGTTCGCACGTCGCGGTTAACAACAAAATGAACAAGGTAATTTATCATTAAAAAATTTTTTTTTTTTTTTTGTTTCAAGCGATACTCAAACTATCTTCCCTGAGTCGGGTGTCATTGACCAAAACAAAACCCTGTATGTATCGCTACTTCGGCGCCGTCATCGAGGACGTGACGTCACGTGACGGTGCGACGGTGCGGTGGACAAATGCCCCTAGCCCAGACGTAATGTCTCGGGAGACGCAATCGCTACATCAAAGCGGCAATTGCAATTTCTCCCAGCAATTTTTCAATAGCTATCAAATTGAGAAACAAGTGAATGGAAAAGTGCAAGAGATCCCTGGGGACCTACTTGCTACTGGAGGTCTACTATCGTGCGATTTTGTTTGCTTTGACTAAATATTATTAGCGCAGGAGTTGACCTCTGCCTTTGTCTTTAACGCTATAGCTTTGGTCACAAATCTTGTCATCGATTTAAAAAGTTTGTGGTACCGTACCACCATTTTACCATCAGACAAACAGGAGGACCACAAAGTGGTCTCGTAATGGTTCCGTTTTTTCCTTTTGTGGTACGGAAACCTAAAAATTCTACTTTACAGACTTGAGCATCTACTTATCTGGTGGGTAGGCATCGATTAATTTATGACTCTGAAAAGTTTATCGAGTAGCCCATAAGACTGTTGGCCGATGAGACAGACGGAGAAAATGACTAGTGCCTTTTCTATTTAATATTCCAACGTCCTCCAAGAACTCTTGGGAGGGAGAGGCGAGTGAAAAATTTAATAACAGTTCGAGATTCTTGGGTTTATTGGAAAAAGTACGTCAACTCGTTGCATTCTTCAACTAATGCATAAAGGCGCGCATATTTTATTAGTTTTCTCCGCAAATAGCTATCTTGTCAGCATAAAATGTCAGAATTCGCTGTATTTTTCTATACTTTGAGCATCATAAAATGTCTCAGAATGATGTACCTATTTCGCTGCAACATGTTGTATTTTTCTATACTTTGAGCATCATCCATGGTATGAAAGTTGCTTACAAGGAAAACAAACCTTTTGGGGTCCTTAGCGTTTCTGCCATATTTTGTGAACATTTCAACTTTCCGTCCAAAAACACTTACAGACCGACAGATAGATAGCGTATTTTTGGCACCCTATATATAATGCGTGCGAGTTAGACGCCCGCGGTCCGCCTGTCAGCTGTAGCGTCAGCATTTCGGCAAACTCTAGTTGTCTATGGCAAACTCACGTCGAAACTTGCTTGCGTTTTCTGTGCGCGAGGGTGTCTGCTTGAGTTTTATCACGTTTTATTCAATTAATGCAATGTTTTGATTACAACAATTATTAAACAATATTGTGTATTTTCAATTTCATAACCCTATGATAGAACGTAGAACTAACAATTTTTTTACTGACGCTACTTGAGAACTGTCATTTTTGGTTCAGTTCCAAAAGGTATAATCCCATTCCTATCCCGCACGCATTATACCGGTACGGAATCCAAAAGAGCAACCGGCACCTTAATGGTTGTAGAAGTGGAATTATTCCTGACTTTGTGCGCTCTTCCGCTCTTATAACATTACCTGCGTCAAAGAAATAAATCCCTATTTCCCAAGCTACTGAAAGCTTACAGAATTTTATGCACGTCCAAAATTTGCTTGCCTTCGCCGGCTTTGTGCAAGCCAAGGCCAGCTGTCGACCGAGTGACTGGATATTATGTATGAGACATTTAATTAAAAACGCGCCTTGATGGGTGCGACTAATGTCGGCACAGAATATTTTACCAGACGTTATGAAATACCTACTACATTTTTTGTATTTTTTTTTGTGAGTCAATCAATTACGTAACTTCATAGGTGTGCATCCGTCCAAAGTAAAATAAATGGTTGGAAGAGTATAATTGGGATATGTATCCAAAACACCAAAACCTATCAGCAATTTTCAGTACACAGGATTTTAACTATATTTTAATGCTTGTTGCAAGATTAAAGTACATATTATGTCTATGAAATAAACAATGGTCTAAGGTAGGTTCGTACGAATTGAGGGCGGTTTTGGTACAGACCTACTCTAGTGTCGCGAATGTAAAAAAAACATGTTTATTTGTGGATTCTTTTTTTGTTGTAAATTTACGGTCCGTTTTATGATTTATGAAGATACCTTTTTTTTAATTTAAGTTACTGCGAACTTTTGACCCAATTGAAATAAGCATGCTAGCAGTACCTACATTTTGTGTCGAGAAGAGAGCGGCCTGCCTTTGAGATATTCTTTTATTAATCCGATGCGAGGTCCTGACGACGAGATATGTTTTTAATTGGATAGACAAGACAAGTTTTGATTAAAACATGCATAGATATTCGTCTTTTTTTTTCTCTGACAAATATTGTTAGTGTCTACTTTATTATCTGGGTAATCTATCTAGCTAAAGAATGGCCTGAAATGTGTTTTGAATAAAAATTGTCTTGTACGCGCGAACATTAATAAACAATGTAATTTTGGTAGCCGTAGACATGAATTTATATTGTCTGCTCTTGCTGTAGACAATACGCATGAAAATATAGACAAAATCCGGCCATATTTGCCCAGCAGATGATTTTCTAGTATTTTTTTAAGCATTTCATAATTTTCATATTTTTTATACATGTATTTTATCAGACATCTGTTGCGCGCACCAGAATATCTGCAATATTCTACATCAGCATATCCAATCTAGCTCCTACATCGATCTAGTTTATTCCTTTTCTTTTTCGCCTGTTGTTTGACAGTATGCTAGTTATTTATCGTGCGGCACTGAAGGGGTGGTCCCAATAAGATCGATATAAATTGCAATACGCCGCGAGGGGCGTGGCCAAGTCGTCATTCATTTGTCTTGGCCTGCTTTTGTTTTTCAAGATTTGAAAATAGAACTGAATGGTTGCATGCGATTGCAAGGAATTAAGTGAGGAGGATCTTTTAGTTTGCAGTTGTTATTATTGCGTGTATTTTTTAAAACTTTTAGTCGGTTGTTTTTAGTGAACTTTGCCCGTAAGTGTAGACGTATACCCATCGATTTGTATACCCCATATTTTAACCGGTATTGCGACAAGTGCGTCAATCTAACAAATAAGGGTGTCAACGAATGCACAATCTTAATTTATAATGGTTTTATGAATGTGTAGCTATTTCTAATTTTGACACATTTTTTCAATACCACTTTTCCATTACTTACTTAGCAGTTTTAACAAAACACGATCAAGGAATCACCTTTCCATAAAATTAATATTTTCAAAAAATTTCATTCAAAACGTAAATGTAGCGGTTACGTGAGACCACTATATTGGTCTACGCGTTGGATACGTCCCTTCCATAATGCATACATGTATTTAAAAAAATCATTCATAACGTTAATGTAGCGGTTACGTGAGACCACTATTGGTCTACGCGTTGGATACGTCCCCACGCAACCCAGCTTGAGGATGGGATCTCAGTAGTCCCGTGAATTTACACGATAGCAATATCTTTAATTATTTATCGTATGCCATTTAACAAAGGTCTATAAGAGTGTATTTCATTAGCTTGAATGAATATAATCATTATCTTTTTCCCTTGTCACTGTTCCCATGTTTAGTTCGGTTCGAGTCGGTAGGCTTGGTCCTGTCCTCTTTCTAAAGTGGTCCTCCTTGTCAAGTCCTGTAGATTTAAGGTTCTTCTGTGTAATCCTTGAAGGTAATATCTACATGATAATAAAACAAGTACCTACTTAAACGCTACTGTAGAGTAAAATTAGCAACGCAGAGGAAATGAAGTTGGAAACATACAAAACTCGAGTCACTCAGACTCGGCCCATCAAAGGACGCCTAGACGGAAACTTACTCAATTAGACATCAACTTACTACTTTTCAACGATTGCTCTGTTAAAAACCAGCTGCAGTGGATTTTAGAGTCGTCTGCAAACTTGTATTAGTTCTAAGTTGCAAGTACCTAGTGTTGCCAGTGTCGCCGTTAAGGCCAGGGAATGTATTCCACTGAAGCAAGCTGCAATAGAATAAAATCCAAAGGTTCCTTAAGATTAGAAGTCGTTGGTTCGACCCGAACAGTGACCTCGCGACTCTATAGCTCGGCAACCCCTCGACCGATTTGGCTCATGTTCGAACTTAATTTTTTTAAATTTAATTTAAGTTGATAAAGGTCTCAGTTTCAAAACTTACGCCCTCGATCGGACTTAATTTATGGGTAAAGTGACCATTACTCAGATATTACAGATCCACAGACTGATGACATTTAAAAAACTAGAAAACAATATGTAGCTACATTAGACATAGAGTGGGCTTTTTTTCACCATCCTCTCAGCTTTGCTGGTCATGTCCATAGAAAAGCCAAAGACAATTTGGGCGAAATCAAGTAACCGCAGTTTTTTGCAAAGTTTGTACATACGAGTACTGAAAAAAGTTACACTGCTCCTATAAATTCACAAATACGACTTTAGAAATTAATCACCGCTCAATGGGAATCAAAAGTGAGACCTCAAGCTTGCAAGGAAACAGTTACTGTTTCCTTGCAACTACTGTAGATAGATAGATAGATAAATAATTTATTTTTGTTTATACTGTAGTACTGTAGTAGGTACCCACTAGGCTACTCTCCCTTCTGAAAATCACGATTTCACGTAACTTAGAAACCATGGGCCTGGCAACACTAGATACAAGTTCCGACATATATATCGCTGGGGGAATAGGGAATAGCGAAGTTTCTGCGCACTCAGTGGAACCAATTTCCTGCATTTGAGACATGTATTTGTCGCAATCTAACTTACTTAGTTTAATACAGAGCCGGCATTGAGATACTAGTGTCGTTGGATGAATAAAATATGAGCCTTTAGTTTTGAGATACTGAGTTGTGAGTACTTTTGTGCTCAGAATTTCCTTTAGACTCTAGCGTATATCCAACTGTCTCGATGTGTGAAACTTTATGATTTGTGAGCTAAAGTTTTAGTTTGGTATCTAATAGTTGTTTATACAAGGTGTTACCGAAAGGTCTTGTAACATTTTAGGGATCTTTTACTTTTACTTATTATTTTGGGTATAATCGGAGTCCAGTCGTAAGAAAAAGTTTGCAAGATATATTATTATTTAAGCGCATAAGTTTTTGCAATTTAATTTGTGGACGTGCAACCAAAGATGCAACCTCTCGTCCACCCCCTATACAGTGCTAACAATATAATAGTTCAATAAATTATAATAATAGTTCAATAACTTTATCGCTGGTCCTAAAGATATTGACGAATACGCTGAGTCTCAGGCAGAAAGGAACATTCCTTTGGAATACGTCATTTAGAATTTTATTAGACACTAAAGTTTTAAAACTTGCATTACTTAGAATCGCCGAGAAATCAGTCGTAAAGCAAACCGCGGGATGTTACTTTATCTTGGACCATAAATTATCAGAGCCATTAAAAATATTTCTTAGAAAATTTGTCATTGCGTGGACTAGGTGTATCTTTTTCGTATGATTCAAATCCATCCGATTTCTGTTGCATAGTTCATGCATCAACTTCCTTCAATACCCAACTTACAACTTTTTTTTCGTGTGTGAGTTAGATGCATTTGCATAGACCTAAGTCATGAATGTATAGCATAGATTTTTTTTATTATAAATAAACTTACAACTAGGTACTTATAATGTACTTAGGTACTTTCTTTAAACTTTCTTCCTTACCTTAATTTCTTCTCTTTATTTTTTACTAGCTTTTGCCCGCGACTTCGTCCGCACAGACTTATTTTTTCGTGAGTTTTTCCGTTGTTTTAATGGTTATTCTGCTATTCGGGGCGTAGAGAAATCAAACAAATCAAAAATCATAAAAATCGGTCCACTCGTTCTCAAGTTATAAATGGTGTAACTAACACGTTTTATATTTAAGATTTATTCAGACAACTTGTAACCTCAGTCTACCGCGACCACAAGCCCTGCAAAAGGCTAGAAACGTTTGCAAAAATGCAAAAATGCAAAAAACAAATAAAAAGTGCAGTTTGATATGTATAGTACGAATAGTAAATAAATCCTAGTCTTAGTAAAATATTTTAGATTCAAAATAAACTAAACCGTGTTACCAAATCCCATGCTCTATTTTTGTGACATTGCTGTGAAAACACATTTCTCTAAAGCGCAATTTCGATCCGATTCCAATATCCAGTCAAGATGAAGAGCCAAAAATTTGAACCGCTGCGGTTTTCTATTGCAAACGTCAAATAAATTTGAATAAGGAATGCTGTGCGCAAAATTCGATAATAATTTATCATGCGACGCGTCATCAGATTTACGATGGAGCGAAATATTTTACGATTCCACAATACGAGTTCACATACACTCATCGCTCTAAAATGACTAATTTCTTGAATAATTCCGTATTGTTTTGTGGTCAGCTTCGCTTGTAAATCATTCGCTTTATAGTTAATTTCAAAGATTTTGGTCACCCAAAAAGTAATTTATTGTTAATTGGATTTCTAGAGTTATCTATACCTACACAAACAAAAATTTAATGACGAAATAAATCTCGGCTCATTTTATCGGCGGCGATTCGCGTTAAAAACACAGCGCAACAAAGGAATGTCGGGATTTCGCTCTATCCATAAGCTACGGCAGAGAAATGGACTGACCACGAGTAATTTATTGCCGGCAATCGGCTGATAATCGATTTCATTAATGCCCTCATTCGCAGCCGAGGGTCGCCAGCTCATTCCCGGGTGCGCCAAAAAGAGCAGGCGAAAACAAATTTACATTTTCATCAGTCTCATTTCAGGCCGCATCCCTCCCCTTTGAGAGACAGCTGTGGAGCAAAAAGTCCTTGATAGGAATAGGTCTTTGTAGTCTGATGATAGTCTGGTTGTAGGTAGAGATCGTCCTAGACTAAACTGATCCCTCTTCCGTGGTAGCTTTTGTCAGACGCGGTTGTGTTGTGTGCTCAACCGTGAAGTATTGACGGCCTTCTACCATCACGGAAACGCATCAGTTTGTCAACATACTCGTAGTTGCATTACAATCAAGTCAGTTTCAGGATGTATCAGGCTGTAGTTAGTTATTTTTATAACTAGTGGTTCGCCCCAAACTATGAACTCGCGACCCCATATCTCAGCAACCCCTCGACCGATTTGGCTCATGTTCGAACTTAAAACAATCTCTTAGCCTCATTTACCTGCCTACCAAATTTCATTTCGATCCGACTAAATTTACTCAAGTTATCGTCGAACGAACATTCATACATACATACATACATACAAACGCCGGATTGTTCCAGTAGACTCAGAGAACTACGCTCGCTTCACTCGCTCGTTAAAAAAAAACACTTCGATTGAAGTACCTAATTTGCAGGCATGCTTTGCAAACTAAAAAAATATACATACACGTAATATTGAATGTGCTTAACTTTATGGCGTAAAATTCAACGATACCATACCCCTTTTTGTTGGGTTGACGCACTTATGCAGCGCTCGTAGCTCTTACTACCATGCAGCATTAATTTCAGGGTTTGACCGTATTTCCGTGAACGCAGTTCAAATGAGAAAATTAACGCACCGAGCTTTCGGTACCAACATAAATTGACCTCAATGGAATGAGCCATTCGCAGTCGGCTTTGGGGGAACAATGGTCGGTTTTTCAAGCAAAATGATCGAGATTGTCGATGAAACGGTCCAGTTATTTGGGCAGAACGGCTCAGGGGGGTTACCCTTGACGCTATTGCGATCAAATTGAAAAAGTTTTAAAATTAATTTCTCTTTGAATTCGCATAGTAATGGTTTGATTTTAAATAATTTGTAATGTTTATTCAAAGGTAAGGCTGTTTTATTCAATAAAAACACAAAATGCGTCTTAATTTGTAAAATACAAGGTGTTACAAAAGTACCTAACTCTTTTTACAGGGTTTAACCTACTGGTCAACAGGATGTCAAATCTGTAAAAAAAAGTTGAAAAAATCAATTTTTATTTTATAACCTCAAAATTGAAAAATATTCATAACTTTTTTGTTTTTGTTATTAGCTCAAATTTAAAAATATGTTTGTGCGTATAGGTCCATTTACATAGCTTTGACATGTTAAAACATTGTGAAAGTCAAAAAAGAAATATTTAAAAAATACTTTTCTCCCGCCATATCGTTCCCATTTAATTAATTAAAAAATTAACGGAACGTTATAGAGTAAAAAAAATATTTAGGTTGTGATCCCTATCACCGGGTGCTATTACACTGTAAAAAGAGTTAGGTACTTTTGTAACACCTTGTATTAAATATTGTAAATTGCGCCATATTGCGGCCGTATTGGAAAAATGCGTCAAGGGTAGAGGGCAGCTCTGGCGTGGTTTACGGTAATGAACGGGTCCAGGGACGTAATGGTGGCGAATGATTGCGGTGGCAACGCCCGCTACTTTTGGTCCAAGGTTTGCGCCAAATATGTCATAGCAAATGTTTGGGCCAAACTGTAGACTCCTAATTTTTTGTAAGTTTTTGGCAAATATCTGTCCGTCTTTGTGCTTGGTTTGGGCCTTAGGGTCCAAGGTTTGCGCCAAATATGTCGTTGTTACCAAACTTTGGGCCTACCCGTAGCTTCCTGCGATCCAAGTTTTATAAGTTTTAGACATCTATCTGTCTGTATGTATGCTTTTGGCCTTTGGGTCCAAGGTTTACGCTAGTTTGTCGTAGCCAAACTTTGGACCAACCTGTAGCTTTATTTGTGAGCTTTTAACATACGGTTTTGTAAGTTTTCGACGTAGGTATATTTTTGTTTGGTATTAGAATTAGGGACAATCCGGAAAAGGTATACAAACAAAGTAACGTTTAGGTTATTGCTCTTGGTTTTCAAATAGATGTGAGAAGATACAATCCAATAAAATACCTCCTGTCTCGGCATATAACTAAATCTATTTCTTGGTAAACTCACGTTTTCTATTACAGAAAATAAAGGCCTACGAAGCCCAACCCCGCGAAAGCCTTTTCGAAGCAACCACCTTTCAAGCGTCACTGAACGTTTAGTTTTACAAATCAATGCCATCTCGACAGACGCCCGGGAAAATCGACCTTAACACCCCACGAAAGGGGCAAATATGCCGCAAAGGCGATGGAATATCGAGGAATAATAGGGTTTTCTATCAGAGCGCCTGATTCAGCCTCTAACGTCTCAGGTAACTATGTGACAACTAGCTCTGTCTCTTTTACACAATTACGGATTAATTACAATTTATCGGAACAGTGTAAATACGTAGCTAGCCGTGCGTTTTCTCGTGCTGTTGAACATGGATTGTCATGTGCACACGACAACACGTCAACCCTTACACTCGGTTCAGCACTGTACTCGGTTACGTTACGGGTTACTTTACAACAAAAGTCGTGTGTACACACGACAGCACGTCGACGCTTACACGCTAGCACTCTACTCGGTTACGTTAGGGGCGACTTAACAAAAAAAAGTGTACAGTCTGACGTGCTGTTGTGTGTACGATTGATAGTTATACAGGGTGTTTCAAAAAGGTCCCGTGATTCTCAAAGGGGTCGCTTAACTCATCAATACAAGCAACTTTTACGAGCCAAGTGTGAAGTCTCGAAAAAAAATTCTGCTTTTCAGTGTCTCAGGACCTCTCTGAAACATTGGCAATGTCACTAGTGGCTAATCATTGTCTAACTTCATGCCTTTGAATTGAATGAAAATCATACATTTTCAAGATACAATATTGTACCACCAAGTCTCTACCACGCAACTCAGAACCGGCTCAGAGCTGGTGTGGCACGGACACGGGACAACGTGAAAAGATGGGGATTCCTGCCACCAGACCCCAGCACCAACTGTGTCTGCGGCCAGACCCATAGCACCCAACACCTCCTACAGTGCCCAGACTCTCAATTCACGTGCACCACCGAAGACCTGGGCCCTTAGCCTGTAACACAATGGTGCCAAAATGGGCTGTCAGGTGACGACTTCAATTACGATTTGCTAACGCTGTCTGTCTTTTTAATGTTTTTGTAGTACAGCAAAGAATATCTTGATTCTAATTCTAGAGGATTAGTTCTCTGGTTGTAGGAGAAAAACGAGGAGAGCCCGGTTTTGTCCTTCTGCCGGGACGCCATTGACCCGCCATTGCGTTACAGGCTAAGGGCCCTGCTGAAAGCGACACCCAGAGCCATAGCGGTCGACTGGCTGCATGCCTTATAACTAGTGGTTCGCCCCGAACTATGAACTCGCGACCCCATATCTCTGCAACCCCTCGACCAATTCGGCTCATGTTCGAACTTAACAATTTTCTTTGCCTCATTTACCGGTCTACCAAATTTCATGACGATACGACTAAATTTACTCAAGTTATCGTCGAACGAACATTCATACATTCATACATACAAACATACAAACGACGGATAGTTCCAGTAGACTCGGAGAACTTCGCTCGCTCGTTCAATAATTTTGACACTCTCACACGAATAAGAAGAAGAACTCCGAATCGGGGTGCGGCACGGATACGGAAAATTGGAATTTGTCATCTCGAACGGTGCTGATCTTTGGCAGCTTCGCGCAATTTGGCGGACGCCTTTGATTGGGGAACTGTAACCGGATATCCGGTCCGTTATTCCCCGCCCTTTATGACGAATGAGCGTCTCTAGTTATCGAGTTTTGGGAGGCCCTTTGATGTGGTAGCGTTCTATTGAATTTCTCGCGGAGCGCCAAATATAAAGCGATGCGATATTTTTTTGTTTACTCATTTAGTTGCTTCCATATTTTTACCCGACAAGCCTAAACGGAGGAATATTTTCCCACAAACATAACACTAGTGGTTCGCCCCGAACTGTGAACTCGCGACCCCAAATCTCAGCGACACTATATCTCAGCAGCCGCTCGGCTCATGTTCGAACTTAAAAATTCTCTTTGCCTCATTTACCTGCCTACCAAATTTCATAACGATCCGACCAAGTTTACTCAAGTTATCGTCGAACGAACATTCATACATACAAACATACAACAAACAAACATACGAACATACAAACATATAAACATACAAACATACATACAAACATACATACATACAGACATACAAACGCCGGATTGTTCCAGTAGACTCGGAGAACTTCGCTCGCTTCGCTCGCTTGTTCAATAAGAACATATTATTGAAAGGACAGTGTTCGGCCATAGAATACCTCTTTTTGTCAGTTAGATGGTTCTTGCTACCAATAATGGTTGCTGTACACGGGTAGAGTAAACGGTAGAGTAGAGCGGAAGAGTACTAACTGAGTCATTTAAAAGCAATGGCGGCAACATCCCTACCCATTGCTATGGATGTTGCTGCCTTTGATTTTATATGTCTCACTTAGTAATCTACCGCTCTACTCTACCGTTTACTCTACCCGTGTACACCAGCCTTAAGTCAGCTAATTTTAAAGTTTCGTGATAGGTACAATGGTAAATATTCACAAAGTAGAAGCCCTCGTAAAAAATGTGTTTTTTTTTCACGAACCTGCGTCATTCAGTTGAGAGAAAATGCGCCATTCCACAGACTGCTTTCGCATTCACAAAGGAACCTCACAAAATAGTCTTATTTCCAAAGGTTCTTTTACGTCTCCGTGCGGCGCAAGAAACAAATTGCAAATACGAAGACTCTCGATTAATTTAATTCCAAGGAAGTTACATTTGCCAAGCACGTTTGGGATTTTATTGTCTTAGTTTCAGCGCATGCCACTACTGAGACTCTCGTACCTACAGGGTAACTTCTTCCTTTGTTGTCTTAAGAGATAATGATTTTACCACTTCAACTTTCGTAAGCACTGTACATAAAAACCGTTTGCAAATTAATAACCCTCCTTTTGGGCAGTCGGGTATCTAGATAATTAATTCCTTCTTATTTTAAAGACTTAGTGCCGGTTTCTGAATTAAGAAATTCGCTAAGCAAACGGGTAAGTATCGTCCTGCCTCTGCAGATTTCTCACAAAAGAGCGTGACAGAACGATGGTTAAGTATTTGCTTAGCAAAATTCTCAATTCAGAAACCGGGCCTTAGGCTTAGGTTCTTGTTAATATTTTTTTCTGGTGTACAATAAAGTGTTCTCTATCTATCTCTATTTATTTATCTATCTATCTATCTACACTTATAAAGTATCTACAATAGTTTGTCTGGAAGTGTTTAGTTCTAAGGAGTATAATTATTATAATACGAACGAGCGAGCGGACTGGTACACACGACAGCACGTCAGACTGTACACTTTTGTTGTAAAATCGCCCGTAACGTAACCGAGTAAAGTGCTAGCGTGTAAGGGTCGACGTGCTGTCGTGTGTACATACAATAAAAGAAGTGCAAGAAAAGTTCGAGATTGAGATGTTTTCGAATTTTTATAATTTTTTTAAACTTTGATAACATAGTGTACTGACAATAATTGTAGGTATAATAATTAACGCAGCTAGGCAAAAGCTTTCCGCCAATCATTACCAGTTCATTAAAAAAGCAATATCATTGTGAGGGATCATCATGATCACTACTTACTTATTATAATAACATTTTAATTCGTTAATTTCCGCGAATCCCAGTTCAAATAAACTGAAATTTTACGTGAACGGACATTAACCACAAGCGAGTACAAAATAAATATTAATACCCATCATTTTGTAAGAACAAATAAGTCCTCCGCCAACCTCCTGAAATGTTATTAATATTAATATTGTGTGTCGTAAAAACGTAGGCCGTGTTGACCGTAAATTTTTGAAAGGGGTCGCCGAATGTGCCTCGTATGTCCCTGATAGGTTATTGTTATACGGGACCCCATATAATATTCCCTTTAACATTTTTGTGTTTTTGCACTGTTGTCGATTTCAGCGATGAAAAAGTATGATGAAGAAAAGCTATGAAAAGAACTGATAAATAAATACAAAATAAATGGTGGCAATAATAGTCGTCTGAGATCACCTACTTGAGCTCGATCTCAAGTAGGTGAACTCAGTAAAGTCAAATGCTAATGTCAAGCCTTGGCTAATGTCACACACTTGTCACTACACTATCTACACTACTATTATAAAGAGGAAAAGTTTGTAAGTATGTATGTATACACCGTGGAATTTTAGTGGTTTTAAAGCCGAAGGTATTTGGTTGCACTCGTGATTCTGAGCCAAATTCCAAAATTTTACTTCAAAACGAGCGAAAAAAAAACACTTCCCAATACAAACGCCTATCGCCAATCGACACCATTTGTATGGAGAAGTGAATTTTTTTTTTCGCGCGTTATGGAATTAAATTTTGTAATTTGGCTCAGAATCACCAGTGCAACAAAATGCCTTCGGCTTTAAAACCACTAACATTGCACGGAGTATGTATACGAGGGGGTAATCTCCAAAACTACTCATCCGATTTTAAGGCCCGTAAGATCAATCACAGTTTAAAATAAAAAGGCCAGTTTAAACACTTATCTGTCGATTAATTTTCATACAAAATGCGAGGTTTAATCTATGGTCTGAGTTTGAACTGTGATTGATCTTACGGGCCTAAGAATTCTTTCACTAATGGGAAGCTACGTTATCGTGCTATAGGCATTTTTTTATTGTGATAACGGGAGATATACTAAGTCTGCGCGGACGAAGTCGCGGATAAAAGCTAGTAAAAAATATACATTTCACAGTTAGCGCTTGAAAACACCGAGGGGTGTTGCATCACCATTTTTGGGGGCACTTCGCCCCTCCGCGAACCATATTGGCCAATTAATCGCGATTGGCGTTTTTATATCCACATCATTTATATTTTTTCGCTAAATTAGAGTTTCCGTGGATAGTTTTTCGCCGAAGTGTGAGGTTTCTCGTTAAAAATAATGAACGTGGTTATTTTATTTTTGCTCCGTTATTGTCCTGATAATTGGTGGTGTGCTGATGACAATGGAATTGTTACTGGGGGCAATGTGTGAGTGTGGCAATGTGCTACACTACAAGACGTTTACAAAACAGACCCGTTTCATATCGACTTGGCCTAGCTCTAAGCTCAGTTGGTTCAAGCCACTGTCACTGTATGCCAGCGAAACCTATTTAATCTCTCAAACCATAATTGAACATGTTTTTTCTAGAAAAACGTAATGGAAAAAATATGTTACACTTTTTTTTTTATTTGCCTTTTTTTTTCTTTATTGAACGAGCGAGTGAAGCGAGCGAAGTATGTATGTATGTATGTATGTATGTATGTATGTATGTATGTATGTATGTATGTATGTATGTATGTATGTATGTATGTATGTATGTATGTATGTATGTATGTATGTATGTATGTATGTATGTATGTATGTATGTATGTATGTATGTATGTATGTATGTATGTATGTATGTATGTATGTATGTATGTATGTATGTATGTATGTATGTATGTATGTATGTATGTATGTATGTATGTATGTATGTATGTATGTATGTATGTATGTATGTATGTATGTATGTATGTATGTATGTATGTATGTATGTATGTATGTATGTATGTATGTATGTATGTATGTATGTATGTATGTATGTATGTATGTATGTATGTATGTATGTATGTATGTATGTATGTATGTATGTATGTATGTATGTATGTATGTATGTATGTATGTATGTATGTATGTATGTATGTATGTATGTATGTATGTATGTATGTATGTATGTATGTATGTATGTATGTATGTATGTATGTATGTATGTATGTATGTATGTATGTATGTATGTATGTATGTATGTATGTATGTATGTATGTATGTATGTATGTATGTATGTATGTATGTATGTATGTATGTATGTATGTATGTATGTATGTATGTATGTATGTATGTATGTATGTATGTATGTATGTATGTATGTATGTATGTATGTATGTATGTATGTATGTATGTATGTATGTATGTATGTATGTATGTATGTATGTATGTATGTATGTATGTATGTATGTATGTATGTATGTATGTATGTATGTATGTATGTATGTATGTATGTATGTATGTATGTATGTATGTATGTATGTATGTATGTATGTATGTATGTATGTATGTATGTATGTATGTATGTATGTATGTATGTATGTATGTATGTATGTATGTATGTATGTATGTATGTATGTATGTATGTATGTATGTATGTATGTATGTATGTATGTATGTATGTATGTATGTATGTATGTATGTATGTATGTATGTATGTATGTATGTATGTATGTATGTATGTATGTATGTATGTATGTATGTATGTATGTATGTATGTATGTATGTATGTATGTATGTATGTATGTATGTATGTATGTATGTATGTATGTATGTATGTATGTATGTATGTATGTATGTATGTATGTATGTATGTATGTATGTATGTATGTATGTATGTATGTATGTATGTATGTATGTATGTATGTATGTATGTATGTATGTATGTATGTATGTATGTATGTATGTATGTATGTATGTATGTATGTATGTATGTATGTATGTATGTATGTATGTATGTATGTATGTATGTATGTATGTATGTATGTATGTATGTATGTATGTATGTATGTATGTATGTATGTATGTATGTATGTATGTATGTATGTATGTATGTATGTATGTATGTATGTATGTATGTATGTATGTATGTATGTATGTATGTATGTATGTATGTATGTATGTATGTATGTATGTATGTATGTATGTATGTATGTATGTATGTATGTATGTATGTATGTATGTATGTATGTATGTATGTATGTATGTATGTATGTATGTATGTATGTATGTATGTATGTATGTATGTATGTATGTATGTATGTATGTATGTATGTATGTATGTATGTATGTATGTATGTATGTATGTATGTATGTATGTATGTATGTATGTATGTATGTATGTATGTATGTATGTATGTATGTATGTATGTATGTATGTATGTATGTATGTATGTATGTATGTATGTATGTATGTATGTATGTATGTATGTATGTATGTATGTATGTATGTATGTATGTATGTATGTATGTATGTATGTATGTATGTATGTATGTATGTATGTATGTATGTATGTATGTATGTATGTATGTATGTATGTATGTATGTATGTATGTATGTATGTATGTATGTATGTATGTATGTATGTATGTATGTATGTATGTATGTATGTATGTATGTATGTATGTATGTATGTATGTATGTATGTATGTATGTATGTATGTATGTATGTATGTATGTATGTATGTATGTATGTATGTATGTATGTATGTATGTATGTATGTATGTATGTATGTATGTATGTATGTATGTATGTATGTATGTATGTATGTATGTATGTATGTATGTATGTATGTATGTATGTATGTATGTATGTATGTATGTATGTATGTATGTATGTATGTATGTATGTATGTATGTATGTATGTATGTATGTATGTATGTATGTATGTATGTATGTATGTATGTATGTATGTATGTATGTATGTATGTATGTATGTATGTATGTATGTATGTATGTATGTATGTATGTATGTATGTATGTATGTATGTATGTATGTATGTATGTATGTATGTATGTATGTATGTATGTATGTATGTATGTATGTATGTATGTATGTATGTATGTATGTATGTATGTATGTATGTATGTATGTATGTATGTATGTATGTATGTATGTATGTATGTATGTATGTATGTATGTATGTATGTATGTATGTATGTATGTATGTATGTATGTATGTATGTATGTATGTATGTATGTATGTATGTATGTATGTATGTATGTATGTATGTATGTATGTATGTATGTATGTATGTATGTATGTATGTATGTATGTATGTATGTATGTATGTATGTATGTATGTATGTATGTATGTATGTATGTATGTATGTATGTATGTATGTATGTATGTATGTATGTATGTATGTATGTATGTATGTATGTATGTATGTATGTATGTATGTATGTATGTATGTATGTATGTATGTATGTATGTATGTATGTATGTATGTATGTATGTATGTATGTATGTATGTATGTATGTATGTATGTATGTATGTATGTATGTATGTATGTATGTATGTATGTATGTATGTATGTATGTATGTATGTATGTATGTATGTATGTATGTATGTATGTATGTATGTATGTATGTATGTATGTATGTATGTATGTATGTATGTATGTATGTATGTATGTATGTATGTATGTATGTATGTATGTATGTATGTATGTATGTATGTATGTATGTATGTATGTATGTATGTATGTATGTATGTATGTATGTATGTATGTATGTATGTATGTATGTATGTATGTATGTATGTATGTATGTATGAATGTTCGTTCGACGATAACTTGAGTAAATTTAGTCGGATCGTCACGAAATTTGGTAGGCAGGTAAATGAGGCAAAGAGAATTTTTAAGTTCGAACATGAGCCAAATCGGTCGAGGGGTTACTAAGGTCGCGAGTTCAAAGTTCGGGGCGAACAACTAGTTTATTTAGGTACTTAATAATATCCGGAAAATTCAATTTAAGTTCGAACATGAGCCAAATCGGTCGAGGAGGGGTTGCTGAGATATGGGGTCGCGAGTTCAAAGTTCGGGGCGAACCACTAGTATGTAGGTACGGTCGGACACAGTCACAGATACCCAATGGCACCTCTTACCGCGCGCGGCATAAGGGCGCCAATGGAACAAAAAGGGGTATCCTGGCGTGTGACTGACTGTACCAGGTAGGTGTAATGATACGCGTGTGTGCAGGACAAAGACTGACTTTATTTCGTAATACCCCACATAACTGTACAACATCTTCCCCTTACAAAGAAATAAAGATTACAAACAAGTTTTCCACCACCGCTAATAATAACGTACGTTTAAAGAATCCATCTGAAGAAATGTTTTTCTCATCTCAAGTGAACAAAATGTAAATTTTATCTTATGAGAAATAAAAATCTAAAACCCTAAAACCCTAATAGTTTTTCATTCATGGTACTTACAATAGCAAAACAATAATCCATCTTCCCTTTGATAAAAAAAACATAGGAATATAAAAAAACAATCTTATTTTAGAGTACCTATACAGTAAATTTTGTTACTCTTGAGTTTTTCTTAACTAATGCACATTTTATATAAAGACTAGTCGGTAATTCCGACGTCAATAGAAATAGGTAGTGTGACCTAAGTGATTTATGAAGTTTTTTTAAAATTAAATAGTTATTAGATAGTTAGTTTTAAGTCTAAAGCAAAGTATTTGTGTCATGATTTATGTAAGGACCTTACAAAAGAACAAATTCCAAGTATTAGGTATATGTTAGATAGGTACACGTTGTTTTTTATTTAAACATCCTTTTTATACTCGCACGGGCTCTACGCTATTATTGTTTTGCTATTGTAAGTACCATGAATGAAAAACTATTAGTTTCACTATAAGTACATACTTACTTCTTGGTTTCTCGTAAAGAATTTGAAGCGAGCCATCGTGGTATTCTGCTTGGTGCCAAAATGATTGTTAAATTTCTCCAACACCGTCTCAAGTTTTTCTGAACTTTCACCTTTTTCGAACTTCAAAGTGGAATAAATGTCATAACCTTCGGCACCGATCAAGTTTATTAGAAGACTCGCTTGCACATCAGAACCCTCTTTGTGTACGCCAGATGCCTTCAAAAACACGGTAAACTGTTTGTACCAACGCCGCCATGCCTCGGCTCGCGTGGCCGGGCCACCATCAAGACACAATTCAGGTGGTGGACGCGCGTGTTCCATTTTGTTACTAACGTTTTAATGTGTATTTATTCACAATAATCACAATGCAACACAATTTTAAACGATTGCAACCGAAACTACTGGTTTTTAACTCAATTATTGAGCACCGCTGTCACCATGTAATGATACGCGTGTGTGCAGGACAAAGACTGACTTTATTTCGTAATACCCCACATAACTGTACAACAGTAGGTACACAAAAATTTCATACCAAAAAGTTCTCCGAGTCAACTGGAACAATCCGGCGTTTGTATGTATGTATGTATGTATCTATGTATGTATGTATGTATGTATGTATGTGTAGTGTATGTCTATGCTCTAGTCTTTGCTCCTATGTCAGTCAGTTGTCATTATACCTTTATTACAATGGCGATCGAGAATTAAAATTTAATATTATTTTTTCGCGTGCATACGCTGGATTCGTTGCAAAAAGTGCAAAATGTCGATGGGGAAGATATCGGAGTTCAATGTCAGGACGGGTAACTGGACATCTTACGTGGAGCGGGCCGAAATGTATTTCACCGCACAGTGGTCGATTTGTACGATTTAGGCGGCCAAAACTATTTTATGCTTTATTTCAGTAATAAATACGACAACAAATGCTAATCTGGTATTTTAGAGTGAATATATATGTTTATCCCTATTCGTTTCATTGAAAGCGTATTTTTCTATACAAAAAAACATTTCTGTGAAAATATTTTTGTAAATAGCGCCAATGTTTTTAAATTTTCTTTAAATCTCCCTTTGGTGTAAAATATATATTTTGAGTTCATTTGAATTATCAAAATCGGCTTAGTAGTTTTTGATATTTGGGTTAAGAATTATCACAATTTGTTAAGTAAAAGACGGCCGTACATAAAAAAAAATGTTTATTCTCTACAGTCTGCATGCCTATTTAAATTGAAAATAAAATATGGATGACAAAAAAATACAGTATACACTAAAATTAAATGGTCAACAGTTATTACCACATTATTATACTAAATGTTACTTACAATGTTAGGTACCGAATCATAAACAATAAGACAATATTTTATGAAAGTTTAACATACAAATTGTTATGTTACTCTTTAAAAGACAATTCTTCCTCACCGTCACTTTCCATGCATTTATCACAAGTGCCTTTTGTATTTGGTTCTGCAGGAAGCAAAAGCTCCAAAGTTTCCTGCAAAAATGGTTTTGATCGGATCTTCTTTTTTTTTCTCATTGAACTGATGAGTGGATCTGATGTCAAGAGTAACCTGTGATAAATATCAAGGTTACAGTCTTCGCGTGAAAACTTTCGAGCAAAGTTTAGACGGTATGAGCGAAAGTGCTTATTACGAGCTTCTGCAGCTTCCTCCGAAAGTTGACCAATAGGCACTAGAGAATTTTCTATAACTTTTCCACCATGTACCAAAATTTTATGCATGGTAGGAGTCATAGAATGCCAACCATATAACTCTACATACAGTTTTGCTGTCTCCATGGCGTATTCATCAAATTTCGGGACATCTATTTTGTGACCGCTTGATATGGCTTCCAAAATAACTTTAATTCTATAAATAAAATTAAAGTCTATTCCCGTTATTTCAGCAGCCAGATGTGGGTTTTCAAAAAATCTTCTACTAGTATTGCCGTCATTTGTGTTACCAAAATTACATTTTGGCATATCTACCAAGATACCTACTTCTTCTCTGAATCTTTGCTGAATCTCTTTTTTTTTTGTTGTTCTAGCATCTTTTCTGCTTTGGTTCTTTTTTCACGGTATTTCCCAACGGGCAATTTATAAGCTAAATGTAAAATACTCTCGAATAATCGAATTCTGGCATGTAAAGTTGATAGGCCAAATTCAAGCGATTCTGGGTGAATTTCGTTTTTTTTACTTAAGTAATTAAAGTTTTTTGAAGTGGCTCCGCATATGTAGCATCTACTCGTTGATTTGGTGTCAGTCGCCGCATTGCAAACTTTGCCGTCCACCATGGTCATTTTAAGACTGTGGCTAACCGAGAATTTTTGCCCATTCAGTTCCAATTCCGTGGCTTTTAGGGACTTCACACTGTCCCGAACGTAATTTATTTCATCTTTTGTAATGTCTGTAGACTCTTTTATAAATCTGAATCGTATCGGGCGGCAATATCGTGGTGAAGAAGGAGTCGGGTTTTGCCAAACCATTTTTGTTTTGTCTTCGCCGCAAACAATTTGTAGAGGCACGAATGAGCTCAAAAATATATTTGCATCCGAGTCGGCGTCATTCATTAACTTTTGTTTGTATTGAGCTTGTTGTGAACCATCACAACCCCATTTGCAGATAATCTGCAAAAAATTTCTCTCAGTTTCTGTAAGAGTCATTAGTACTTCTTCGAGGAAAATTGATAATCGCGTGACGGTGTGATCTAACAAAGATTGTAGATCACTTTCAGCACAGGAAGCGGTCACTCGTAGCGTCTCTTTGGGTGGGTAACATTCCTGTTTAGCCTTCAACACTAATTGATTTGGAATGTCTTTTTTTACATTCGTTTGCGGCTGCAGGCGAATTTGTAATATCTTTTAGGACTTGCGAGGCGTTTCTTTTTCCTTCTTTTTGTAAAATTACTTGCGCTGCGTGAACTATCACTTCTTTGCCTACAGAGGAGCGAACTTCTTCTGTTTTCCTCCTTTTAGTTCTTTCACTACATTCACTGAATGTTTTGCTAGGTCGTCCTGACTTATTATGCGTTTTTATGGGCATCTCGAACGTTCCTGCTAACCATGCATCATTGCTTATAAGAAATTTTTCTAGCGTGTTGCGTGCTTTGGACCATCTCTTTTTTATTTCTGTTTTAAAATATGAAAATTTATGATTTATATACTTTTTGTCTTCGTCGGAGTCCCCGTAAGACACTAACAAATAATTTTGTAAGTATTCCAATTTGTCGTTTATTGATGAACAGTTTTCCTCAATCATCTTATCAAAAAGATATCTGCGAGTTACTACCTCCATGCCCGAGTAACTTGATGAACCTAGAACAACGAAAAGGAATTTTAACGCAAAAGAAACAAAAAATGAATTTTTCTCACTTTCTGCCTAAGTTAATGAATTATTATTTTTCTCGCGAAGTGGTCAAAGGTGGTGGCTATTTTTTTTGTGGTTATCTGCTCAAAGAGCTATACTATTAGAAACCATAAGGAATTTAACTCGGACGGTCTCGGAAGTACAACATTTTTACTATTGAAAATAAAAAAATGATAATATTTTCTACGAAAAAGGGCGATCTTTGATACGTTGTAACTGCACTAAATATTGATATTCCTTATCTTAATTTAAATTATATTTGAAGGAGCTTACCTGAATTTTCGACTTCCATCACTTTCACTTGTAACTGAATAATATCCAATGAAATATTCACTTTAGAATATCGGTTGCGCTAAGAGTGTCGAGAACGAACGCGTACAGCTTGCGCGACGATCAAGTTCCGACTACCTGTGGGGGCGCGCACGCAGTTCTAGGAACTGGGGAGGGGTGGGGTTTGGGCAGTCGGGGTGTCTATTTTTCCGGGAATCAATTAGTTTTGTTATAAGTTAACTTTGAGAAATGGACTTTTGGCCGCCTAAATCGTACAAATCGACCACTGTGCACCGTAAACAAAGTGACCGATGAGATGAAATTACCGTCTCTGATAGCGGCCATGGGGGACGAAGCATACGAATTACTTAGTAATTTAACGAGCCCGGACAAACCTGGTGCCAAAACTTTTGCACAGGTTGTGGCGCTCATGGAAGGCCACCTAAAACCTAAGCCCTCATTTATGGCAGAGCGATATAGATTTCGGCAGAGGAGGCAACTTATTGGAGAAAGCGTAGTTTTATACTTATGCGAGCTTAAAAAGTTAGCCAAGTATTGCGAATTCAATGCGGCCTTGGAGGATAATCTAAGGGATCAGCTGGTTTGTGGATTGTGCAGCGATGTCATCAGGCAACGCCTGTTCGCGGAGGAAGAGCTGCAATACGCTAAGGCCGTCAAGATAGCGTGTGCTATGGAAGCGGCGGAGCGGGATGCGGCGGCGGTGGACACAGCTGGAGCTGGCGGGAACGAGTCAGCGAGCGGCGGCGGGAGCGGCGCGGGCAGCGCGCTGCATGCCGTAGGGACGCGTGGGGCACAGCGCCCACGTCCGAGACCACCGTCTAAAGCGCAGAGACCAGCTACCAGAGGATATGACGACTCAAAATATGATTGCACGGTGTGTGGAGCATCGGATCATCGAAGTGACGACTGTCGGTATCGCAAATTTATTTGCGGTAAATGTCGTCGGCGCGGCCATCTACGTCGTGTGTGCCCGACTCAGTGGCAAACCCCGCGGCTGCGGAAGGAAAGACTACGGGCCAACCATGTACGGACAGCGGAGCAGGGGCAGGCGCTGCTGGTCGGTGGGGAGCGGTCGGGAGAGGACGAGCCCCCGTCCTCGGACGACTCGAGCTCGGAGGAGCCCAATGTAGAGGACTTTCATCACTTATGCCTGAATGGCTATAAGCCGGTAAGACTAAGATTGCTGGTTAATAATATTGAGATTCCTATGGAAGTGGATACAGGCTCAGTAGTCTCCTGTATCAGCAGATCAACTTTTGACAGATTGTATAGCAATACACCATTCCATTCAGTCGTTCCCTCAATGCTGAGGATCGTGACCATCATTGAAGTTGGCAGAGAGTAGAGTTCTCCATTGCGCTCTATCACTCGCGATGTGGATCAGTTTGTGCAGGTGTTTTTGCGTCGCTTTGGTTATAATATCCGTCCATCTAGCGGGTGGTCTGCCTCGAGCTCTCTTTCCCTCCACCTTTCCCGTCATAATTTGTTTTTCCAGGCTATCAGGTCCTCTACGGGCTATGTGACCGAAGAACGTTGCGATACGTCGTTGACATATGATTGAGAGTGGAATGCGTGTTTTCAGCTCTTCGCGTATAGACTCATTTGTTCTCATCGCTGTCCACGGAATCCGTAGCAGTCGCCGCCAACACCACATTTCGAATGCATACACCATTAGAGAGTGCAAATATAGTGTTGAAATTTTACGATGGTACGGTAGTCAAACCTGTCGGAATGTTCAAAGCGGAAGTTCACTATAGAGGACAATCGAAAGCCTTAGAGTTATTCGTGATTGAAGGGGGTACCACCTCTCTATTGGGCAGACAGTGGCTTTCCGAATTAGCTATTAATGTGCCTACATTTCATAACAGCGCCGTGCCAATTGTAAAACAGGGAAATAATAGATCTTTATCTATGTTGCTTGACAGACATAAGGAGTTGTTTAGTGGTGGACTGGGTCGGTTCACTGGAGGCAAGGCGCGGCTACGGGTCCGCGAGGGCGCGACGCCGGTATTCCACCGAGCGCGGCCGTTGCCATACGCGCTGCGTGAGCGTGTCGAAGCCGAGCTGGAGGGCATGCTGCGCACTGGCGTCATCGAGCCGGTGGAGAGCGCGGACTGGGCAACGCCACTGGTACCGGTGCATAAGGCGGATGGTGGACTTCGCATATGCGCGGATTACAAGGTTACACTCAATCCAGTATTACATGTGGACAAGTATCCTTTGCCTCGTATCGACGACCTTTTAGTCAGGTTAAATGGCGCCAAAGTATTCTCAAAAATAGATCTCTCGCAGGCGTATAACCAGATAGAGTTAGAGGATCCAGATAACTTGACAGTCATCAATACCCACAAAGGACTTTTCAAGTATAAAAGATTAGTTTACGGCCTTTCCTCTAGCCCGGGTATTTTTCAACGCATCAGTGTAACCTTCTCAACGACATTCCAAATGTAGAAGTATTTCTGGATGACGTAATAATTGGTGCAGCGACCGAGCAAGAACACTTAATAATTTTGGAGAGGGTCCTTGAGCGTTTTCATAGCAACGGTATGAAATTTAAACAAAGCAAATGCCTGTTTATGGTTGATGAAGTAAAATACCTGGGCTATATAATTTCAAAAGACGGGATTAAGGTGGATATGGAAAAAGTGGAGGCGATTTCGAAATTACCTAGACCTTGCGACGTAACTGAACTCAGGTCCTTCTTGGGTCTCGTAAATTTTTATGCAAAATTTATCAAAGACTTGAGTACCATTTTGGCTCCCTTGTATCATCTTTTAAAAAAGGGGGAAAGCTGGGTTTGGTCACAAGAATGCGAGTTAGCTTTTAAGAAAATTAAGACAATTCTGGTCAGCGCAGATGTGCTAGCGCATTACGACCCGCGGAAGCCTCTGTTTCTTAGCTGTGATGCTTCGTCAGTAGGAATTGGTGGGGTCCTGACGCAGCAGGCTGAAGGCGCGCTGGCGGGGAGCGAGCGGCCAGTGGTCTACGTTTCGCGAGCGCTGTCTCCGGCGGAGAAGCACTATTCGCAGATCGAGCGCGAAGCCCTTGCGATCGTATTCTGTTTGGAAAAACTACACCAATATGTGTACGGAAGACGTTTTACGTTACGGACTGATCATAAACCATTGGTTACCATCTTTGGACCTAAACGCGGTATCCCGGCTATGGCTGCGAGCCGTTTGCAGCGATGGGCAATAAAGTTATCTGCTTACACGTATGACATAGAATTCGTCACTTCCAAGCAAAACGCGGCTGATGGTTTGTCTCGTTTGCCTATAAATGCAAACGGGAAACCCAAGTTACAGTTGCCAGAATTGACCTTCTTGCATTTTGCGCAGAATGCCGTTTTATTAGATTTTAAAGAGATTAAGACACAAACGAATCGCGACCCCCTGCTCGGTAGAATACTATCTTATCTCCGCGACGATTGGCCAGTAGCCGTTGAAATTAAATCACTTCAGCCGTACTTTAATCGTAGAAAAGAACTATACGAGGAGCTGGGCTGTGTGATGTGGGGCCATCGAGTGGTGGTTCCAGATGCCTGTAGGAAGAAAGTTTTGAGTGTCTTACACGAGAGTCATATGGGCATAGTGAAAACCAAAGCGTTCGCTCGGAGTTATGTTTGGTGGCCCGGCATTGACGAAGCAGTGGAGGTGATGTGTCGAGAGTGCGGTGTATGTGCGGCTGAGGCAGACGCCCCGCCCCGACATGCAGCCGTGCCGTGGCCGTGGCCAGCTCGACCATGGGCCCGCGTTCATGTCGATTTCATGGGTCCTATACTCGGAAAGATATACTTAGTTATAGTAGACGCGAGGACCAAATGGATCGAAGTCAGTCAGGTACCTAGCACGGCCGCAATTCATACGATCCATAAGTTGAGTGACTTATTTGCAAGGTGGGGCTTACCGAAGCAAATTGTGTCTGACAATGGTCCGCCATTTACTAGTAAAGAATTTTCAGAGTATTTAAGTAGTAACGGGGTCGAACATGTTTTCTCAGCACCTTATCACCCCGCCTCAAATGGTGCGGCTGAGAATGCTGTGAAAACTATCAAAAGAGTAGTTAAGAAGGCTATCCGGGAGAAAGCTGATATTGATTTGTTTATAAATAACTTTTTGTTACACTACAGGAATACAGAGCACTGTAGTACTGGGGAAACACCGTCAACATTGATGCTTGGTCGTAGGCTGCGTACTAAGCTGGATGCTCTGAGACCAGATAGGAACGCAAAGGTTTTAGATAATCAGACAAGACAGATTCAGAGCAGCCAGAGTGGGACGCGTGAGCTGCGAGCCGGGGACAATGTATGGGTACGCGTTTTTAGCGGCAGGGATAGATGGGTGAAGGGAAGAGTGGTAGAGAGATTGGGTATCACTGATTATAAGGTGGTCGATATGTCAGGCAGGGCTTCTCATAGGCATATTGATCAACTTAAACAAAGTAGACGAAGTTCATTGGTCTGTCCTAATGTCCCAATAACCGCTGAGATGAGAAGCGCCACCAGTCCGCGCGCCGCCAGTGATTGTGAGGTTGCCTTAGAAGAGAACGCGGGCGTAGAGGAAGATGACTTCCACGACTGCCCGGAGCCGTTGGCATCGTCGCCGCCGCCGACGAGTGGTTCGCCGTCCCATTCACCGCCCAAGCCACCCGGTGACCCGCCCCAGTTCATCCCACGGCCTGTGCGCCAATGTCGGCTCAATAACCCACCGCGTTATAAGTAGAATTAATTATTATTTTTCTGTTATCATTGAAGATGCGTTTTATGTTTTAAGCTAAGTATATTTTAGATTTTATATCGCTTTAAATTGTTGAAGTGTTTTGATAAACTTTATGTAGTGTATGTCTATGCTCTAGTCTTTGCTCCTATGTCAGTCAGTTGTCATTATACCTTTATTACAGTATGTATGAATGTTCGTTCTACGATAACTTGAGTAAATGTAGTCGGATCATCATGAAATTTGGTAGGCGGGTTATGAGGCAAAGAAAATTTTTAAGTTCGAGAGCCAAATCGGTCGAGGGGTTACTAAGGTCGCGAGTTCAAAGTTCGGGGCGAACAACTAGTTTATTTAGGTACTTAATAATATCCGGAAAATTCAATTTTCGCAGCCTTCGAGGATTTGTTTTGTTTTTGTTTGTTCCCCGATAAATTGACACCCTGTATTTATGTTGCACAATTCACATTTCAACCGTCTCCGTCCGAGGGATCAACGCAATAAGCGATGATTAAACTTGGGGTGCCGTTCACAATGCACTCTGGTCCGACCATGGGTTCTTCTCAACCAGTCATTTAACTTAGAGTTGTGAAAACAAAATAACTAGTGGTTCGCCCCGAACTATGAACTCGCGACCCCATATCTCAGCAACCCCTCGACCGATTTGGCTCAAGTACGAACTTAAAAATTCTCTTGGCCTCATTTACCTGCCTACCAAACATGACGATCCGACTAAATTTACTCAAGTTATCGTCGAACGAACATTCATACATACATACATACATACATACATACATAGATACATACATACATACATACAAACGCCGGATTGTTCCAGTAGACTCTGAGAACTTCGCTCGCTTCGCTCGCTCGTTCATTAAAATTGGCGATTAGGCAAATACATATATTTTAATGGACTGGTGATAAAACAGACGAAAAGCAATTTAAAAAATAAACTAGGTATGTAAATATTTTTTTGCTCATGCTTAGTGTCTTTCATAACATTTTTTTTATAGATAGACTCGCTTAAAATAAAATGAATGTGATGTGAATTCAAACTGATAAATATAATTATTTTATATTTTTATGTAACGTAAAATGTAAATGTGAATCTCGCCTACTATGGCCTACCTGGGCTGAAATAAATGAATTTTATTTAAATAATTTTATTTTTATTTTTGCAGTTAGATTTGCACTACTTCACAATAAAAACATTATTTATTTCAGAATCAGCATCTGCAGCACCTACAGCACCAGTCAGATTTGGACTTCCACGAATGTTCGCGAAGGAATAAATACAGGTATAAAACGGAAATTGAGGCAAATATTCATGACCCAGTGGGAATGAACCGGCGCACATTCAAACCGACAGTTTCCAATATCTTTGTTTAAACTCGAGACGGCCTCCTGGATTAGGCTAGATTAATTTTGATGGACTGTATCGAATTGCAGCAGATGACAGGGGGCTTACAGTTGGAAATTATTTTATATCTAGCCGAGTGTTCCCTTCAATTAATTTTAAAGTCTCGAAGAATGGGGTTGTCGCGTAAGATGACGACAGGGGATTTGCGCGAGATTGATTGTAATGAAGTGTCGGGGTATGGAATGTCTTTAAGGGTGGCATTAAAAGTCGTCGGCTCAAGCTCGAGCTCAAGTACGTGATCTCAGAAAACAAAAACGGTAATGTCAAGCCTGGGCTAATGGCAAGCTTGAGTAGCTGTCAGCATATTAATAGACACTATAGCTTGACATTAGCCAAGGTCTCAAGTCGGTGATTTTGTTTTCTGAGTTCACCTACTTGAGTTCGAGCTTCAGATGGCGACTATTAATGCTACCCTTAGCATTATGCCACTTGTGGCATTATGGCAAGGATCACAAAGGTTCTTTTAGTTTGCTCAGCTTTCCATAAATAGTTAGGAAGAACCACCATCATTTAACACGTCTGCGATGAGACTCGTGACATTCCTTAATAGTTCAATTTTCATTAGGTATTACAAAAGACAGAAGATAGACATTTTGACTATTGTTACGACACAGTGAAAATTTCTGACAAAAATATTGACTCTGAAAAAGACGATTTTGATAGTGCGAGAAAAAGTGGCATAATTTTATTATTTTAAGTTGGTGCCTGTGTGTGCCACCTTTACGCCTGACGCATATTTAAAAAAAGTTTTTAAAGTTGAAATAAATAAAAAAAAAAAAAGATAGGATGTATTGGAATGTAGAGTCGATTTACTGTTGGCACGTTAGCTACATTATTTTAATAATATTCTTTACTGTTATTATGTACCTGCCTACTTACTTTTTTAAGGAAAAGGCGTGAGTTTATGGGGATTAAGAACTCCATACAGAAGCAAGCGTCATGGTCCTAACGAGATACCAACATTAGTAAGAATATGTTTAATGAGATAAGATTAAATATTCACACAATTAATTACGTCTAATTAAGAGAGGGAATAAATTTAAAACTTAATTGGGAGATAAAATTACCATAGCGATTGGGCAAAGTAACGGAAATCAATAATGAACCTGCCATCTGGCGTCGAGTAGTGTTACTTCTGATTGTTGCCGCCACTGCGCGCTAGATGACGCTAGTAGTTTCAAACGTTGTTGTTTGACAAGTCTTATTAGACCGTCGGTTTTTAATTTCATTATTACGTTCTTTTCTTGACATTGTGCAGAGACAGACCGATAATTAAGAATTTTATTAGGTGCTTAGGTACTAGTGAAATTCTCAATTCAGAAATGGGAGGTCAGCCGAGTGACAAACTCAGTGAAACATTTTTATCTTTATTTTGTCAACACGTTGTTGTTGGTGTGTTGACATTTTTGAAGTTCTTCTTTGGGTAAGGAATATACGAGCAGGTATTTATCTCCGGTTTAGACATAAACATTTTAAAAAAACCCTATCGGGTTATAAGGGCGTCCTAGATATAATAGAATTATGGAGCTCTAGTGATATCTTAGCTGATTTAGTCGGCCGTTTTTGTGGATAATTTCTTACAAAAGACAAACCTACGCATACGCACATTGTCAAACCTCCGGTTAAATAGCGGTATGAAACTCAAAGCACCACCGCATGTGGCTTTTATTGACAACTGAAACCCAACAGCCGCATCCGCAGCCGCGCGCTCAAAATTAAAAACATTCAATTCCAAATTCAAACGACAGCGATCCCGCATTCCTTAAAAAAAAGACCTAGGTACCTATTTGGTGCTCTATTTTTTCATCGCCAGATAAGCACTATTCAAGAATCATTTTATTTGAAAATGGAAGGAATTTTGTACCTATTAGCTATTGATCGAATAAACTAACTGGGGCTTTAACTGAGGATTGAAAAGTCTGCCAAAGTAAATTATAATTATGTCTTGTCTATCCACCTGACGATCAAGATGGACAGATTTGGTGGCTATAAGAGTTAGTCAGGTTTACAATATTCAAGAAAATTATTTGATTATAGTCAGGGGACAGACAGGACCATACAATAAGTATGTATGTGCTACAAATAGAAAACCCTTTTTAATGTTAAATGGCTCTTTGATCTACGGTAATTATTATTTTGTGAATGAATCAAACCTCAAATTGTAATAATTATTTTCTATTTTTAACACATAAGTACTTATTGCACTAAAAATCCAGGCAAATTCTTTTATAATGGCTACTTTACAGAGCAGACAAAAATAAGCTGCATTTAAATTAGGGTTCCTTATTAGAGGCCTCCTGTCAAACATCTGATTCGAATTTCAAACGACTGCAACGTTCCCTTTTTGAATTTCGAAAAATTCAAATTGTCGTGTTTATTTTTTCACTATAACTCCTGAGTTTCGGCCGCGTGTAATTGGATACGAGGCGAGTCGGGCTCCGTGAAATCACTAATCCGACTAATTCTGACAGCCATATGTCACTCGTAACGATTGCGTCGGCGGCGGCAGTCTTAAATATGACGAATTATGGGAATACATTACTTGACTCGTGGAGCGTGAGCGCGATCCTTTTGGCAGAAGATGGAGGTTTATAATAACACATGGTATTCGTATAAAGAATCCTGACGGAAGAACAGTCACTGAATTGTTATTTTCACGGGCTCTGAGTTTCCGATCTTGGGATGTTGATTCAATCAACCAGACCATTACCAGGATTCGGACTTCCTACAAATTAAATGATCTACCTATAAGAAAACCCTATTCCCTAAAGATAATGTAGTATCAGACAAAATCAAACTGGACTTACCGGCTTGGGCGTCAACCGGCAGACAAAAAAATCTGACACTAGTGTGCCAGTTGACACTTCAAAAAAATACTAGTGGTCACTTGGCACACATTCCAATGCCAGTTGTCCACTTCAGTGGTCAAATGGCAGATATTGTAATTGTTCAACTGGGTATCGAACTTGGACCTATGTCTAAGCTCTATGGAGAGTCGTAGACTCAGTTATCTAGGTACCTAACATTAACATTACTGTAGATCGTTATAAATCAGAATGCGAACATAATTTATTCGTTTCTAATACGTAAGGTTCTACTTCGAGCATCTTTCCCCCATTTTTTATCCTGGAAGCGCTTTAACGAAAATTTTATGGATTCTTGTCCAAAGCAAAGAATCTTGGCTTCCTGACGCCTCGATTGAATACACTAAAGCGACGATATCCTTCTGCTACATTCAGTTAATGACGGAGGTAAGTCTTGGTTCAAAGATTGATATCTGGGGTGGCAGGCGCGGTGTGTGGCGGCTAAGTGGCGGGCGTGAAATAATAATATTGTTTTCTGCAATACGCAAAAAGAGACTGTCTTTAGGGCTCCCTCTCGGTATTGAAGAAGAAGAAACCATTGATCTTCGGCGAATGTTCGATTCCCGTATCCCACTCAGAGAGAGTTCTGGCTTCATCACCGCCCGTGACCACTACGGATTGTTTAAGTGAAAGTGAAATTGAAAAAGTTTATTTATCATTTCTACACATAAAGATAATCTAAAGATTTTTATATAAGGTTAGAAAATTCGCTCGGGACAGGATTTGAACCCGCGACCTCTTGCATTCCGTGTAAGCGCTCTACCAATTGAGCTACTGAGTCAAGTACTGTCTTTTTGCGAACTTTCCAACCTCATTGAAACTCGTCTTACGGACGATGGGGCGACATCTAGTGTAATAGTTTGCACTTATCTAAACAATAAACATAATCATTGAAAATACGATCAAATGATAAATGGGACGATGCTCAGCTACAAGTAAATGCTGTGTGTGCATGCATCAGCACAGCGTTGATTTTCAGCATGCCCCGGTTTTTACATGTATTTGCATGCATTATCTAGCCTCCTGACCGCTGAGTGACTACTGGAAGGACATAAAACTTTAAAAAAATCTATCCCCTCTGGTTTGAAATTAATAGCGGAAACGTCCCAAGTAACATTTCATTTGGGCCTAGGTTGTAAAAATTGCCTCTTGGTTTTAGAAAGGTTGTACAAAGGTTAATGATTTGCTAGTTGGTTAAATTTAGTATTTGAGAATGATTACTAAGTCCTAAAACTAATAGTTTATTGTTAAAACCTTGAAGTTGCTGACAAGAGTTAACGTTAACGTTATTATGACTTGTGTTTCAAGAGCTTACAGCCTCAGGATCTTATAGTTGTCGTAAGCTACTGATTAGGTTCTGGAAAGGCTGTCATTTAACTTATGTGTGATCTAAAGGTTAAATTTTTAACCTTGATATTACCATATGGTTTTGAAAAGTTGAAATTGCTTATAAGTAGTTTCTAAAACCTACCTACAACTTTGAGGTTAGATCAGAGTTGTCTAGGCAAACAAATTAGGACTGTGTGGTGAAAAACAAAACCAATAAGCTGTTGTTTTGAGCTGAAGGCATGATTCAAGTCCTACAGGAATATTTTAAAGCTTGAGAGGCATCCTCAAAACCCGACAGTTGTCTCCGCGACTTCAAAGAACAGGTATACATTGTAAGCATTACGCGTCTTGAAAAATGAACCGACACAGGGTGATACAAAAAAATGAGTGGAAATTTTAAGCGTAAAGTGCGTAAAAAATGTTATGAATGATTAATACAACGGTAAGTTTTATTATTTTTATTATTTACTAGTTGTAAACTTCTGTTCTCTGTAAACTTCGTATCAGTTCGTTTTCGCTATTTATTTTTTTTGTAATTTTCAGCTGTTCCTTTAAATCGATGAAGCCATTTTTTTTCATTTAGTGACACTAATGGAAAGCTGGGTATTCAAGATAATAAGTACACATTAAATTAATATGTTTTTTCATATATAATAGATATTTTGGTGAAGTTTTTTTTGGAAAGTATTAAAACATTGTTCACTCTAAAAAAAATACAAATACCAATTTTTACAGAATTTATGTGTAATAATGGAGGATACGACAACAAATAATAATGAAAAATAAGGGAGGACCATATACCACAAACGTGTTTTTATACTTTTAGAATACCACCCTTAGGCCCGGTTTCTGAATTGAGAATTTCACTAACCAAATGCTTAAGTATCGTTCTGTCACTGCAGATGTCACACAAGAGAATGTGACAGAACGATACTTAAGCATTTGGTTAGTAAAATTCTCAATTCAGAAACCGGGCCTTAGGGTGGTATTCATGAACGATACTTAAACTGGGATCCAAATTGAACTCAGTTTAAACTTAGTTTAAAGTGAGATCAATTTTGAACTTACTTTAAACTGAGTTCAAAATTTATTTATTTATTTTATTTTAGTTTTATTTTAGAAACAAACTCTAATCGAATCCAATGGAATCTAATCGAATCGAATCGAATCGAATGTAATCGAATCGAAACGAATAGAATCGAATCGAATCAGCTATTGCTAGATTCATACTGATTCAAGTATCATTAACTGCCCATATCTCCTAAACGGCTAATGCTAGACCCATGTTTATGGTACTCTAAAAAAAGGACTCGACGAGCTTTATCCGATGAAAGCAACAAAAATAATAAAAAGTTATTAAAAATGTATAAAAAAGAAGTATCAAAACTTTAACTACCCATATCTCCTAAACGGCTAATGCTAGACCCATTTTTATGGCACTCAAAAAAAAGGGTTCGACGAGCTCTACCTGATGAAAGCAACAAAAATAATAAAATGTTATTAACTAGTGGTTCGCCCCAAACTTTGAACTCGCGACCCCATATATCAGCAACCCCTCGACCGATTTAACTCATGTTTGAACTTAAAAATTCTCTTTACCTTATTTACCGACTAAATTTACTCAAGGTATCGTCGAACGAACATTCATACATACATACATACATACATACTAACGCCGGATTGTTCCAGTAGACTCGCAGAACTTCGCTCGCTTCGCTCGCTCGTTCAAAAATAAAAAAAAAAGAAGTATCAAAATTTTAACTGCCCATATCTCCTAAATGGCTAATGTCAGACCCATGTTTATGGTACTCTGAAAAAAGGGCACGACGAGCTCTACCTGATGAAAGAAACAAAAATAATAAAAAAAAAGTATCAAATCTTTAACTGCCCATATTATCTGCTAAACGGCCAATGCTAGACCCAAATTTGTAATTTAATTGAATGGGCGAGCGAAGTTCTCCGAGTCTACTTGAACAATCCGGCGTTTGTATCCATGTTTGTATGTTTTTATGTATTAATGTTTGTTCGATGATAACTTGAGTAAATTTTGTCGGATCGTCATGAAATTTGGTAGGTGGGTAAATTAAGTAAAGAAAATGTTTAAGTTCGAACATGAGCCAAATCGGTCGAGGGTTGCTGAGATATGGGGTCGCGAGTTCGTAGTTCGGGGCGAATCACTAGTTTAATTTGATTCGATTCAATTCGATTCGATTAGATTCGATTGAATTGGATTTGATTTGAGTTGATATTGATTTGATTCGATTCGATGCGATTCGAATCGAATCAAATAAATTTAAATAAAATTACTAATTTGGGTCTAGCATTGGCCGTTAAGGAGATACTAGTGGTTCGCCCCGAACTTTGAACTCGCGACCCTCTATCTCAGTAACCCCTCGACCGATTTGCCTCATTTACCCGCCTACCAACTTTCATGACGATCCGACCACATTTACTCAAGTTATTGTCGAACGAACATTCATACATACATACATACAAACGCAGGATTGTTCCAGTAGTCTCGAAGAACTTCGCTCGCTCGTTCAAATATGGGCAGTTAAAGTTTTGATACTTCTTTTTTATTGAACGAGCGAGCGAAGTTCTCCGAGTCTACTGGAACAATCCGGCGTTTGCATGTTTGTATGTATGTATGTATGTGTGTTTGTATGTATGTTCGTTCGACGATAACTTGAGTAAATTCGGTCGGATCATTATGAAATTTTGTAGGCGGGGAAATGAAATTAAAATAATTTTTAAGTTCGAACATGAGCCAAATCGGTCGAGGGGTTGCCGAGATATGGGGTTGTTAAGTTTATATGGGGTCGCGAGTTCACAGTTCGGGGTGAACTACTAGTTATTTTTGTTTCTTTCATCAGGTAGAGCTCGTCGAGCCCCTTTTTTAGAGTACCATGAACACGGGTCTAGCGTTAGCCGTTTAGGAGATATGGGCAGTTAAAGTTTTGATACTTGAATCAGTACACACGACAGCACGTCGACCCTTACACGCTAGCACTTTGCTCGGTTACGTTACGGACGTGCTGTCGTGTGTACCATGAATCTAGCAATAGCCGATTCGACTCGTTTCGTTTCGTTTCGATTCGATTCGATTCAATTCATTTCGATTCGATTCGAATCGATTGGATTTGATTCGATTCGATTCGATTCGATTCAATTCGATTCGATTCAATTTAATTCATTTCGATTCGATTCGATACAATTAATTTCGATTCGATTCGATTCGATTCGATTCGATTCAATTCTTTTCGATTCGATTCGTTTCGTATCGTTTCGAATCGATTCGATTCGATTCGATTCAATTAATTTCGATTCGATTCGTTTCGTTTCATTTCGATTCGATTCGATTATATTCGATTCGATTCGATTCGACTCGTTTCGTTTCGATTCGATTCAATTCGATTCAATTCGATTCGATTCGATTCGATTCAATTCATTTCGATTCGATTCGTTTCGATTCGATTCACTTAATTTCGATTCGTTCAATTCGATTCGATTCAATTCATTCGATCCAATTCATTTCGATTCGATTATTTTCGATTAGATTCGATTAGTTTCGTTTCGTTTCGTTTCGTTTGGATTCGATTCGATTCGATTCGATTCGATTCGATTCGATTCAATTTAATTCATTTCGATTCGATTCGATTCAATTAATCTCGATTCGTTTCGATTCGATTCGATTCGATTCGTTTCGATTAGATTCGTTTCGTTTCGTTTAGTTTCGATTCAATTAATTTCGATTCGATTCGTTTCGTTTCATTTCGATTCGATTCGATTCGATTAGATTAGATACGATACGATTCGATTCGATTCGATTCGTTTCGTTTAGATTCGATTCGATTCGATTTGATTCGTTTCGTTTCATTTCGAGTCGATTCGATTCGATTCGATTCGATTCGATACGATTCGTTTCGTTTCGTTTAGATTCGATTCGATTCGATTCGTTTCGTTTCGTTTAGATTCGATTCGATTTGATTCGTTTCGTTTCGATTCGATTCAATTCGATTCGATTCGATTCGATTCAATTCATTTCGATTCGATTCCTTTCGATTTGATTCGATTCGATTCGATTGGATTGGATTCGATTCGATTCTAATATCAATTTTGAACTCAATTTAAAGTAAGTTCAAAATTGATCTCGCTGAACTTACTTTAAACTGATTTCAAAACTGATCTCACTTAAATTAAGTTTAAACAGAGTTCCACTTTGAGTATCGTTCATGAATACCACCCTTAGAGCAGCCTGTAGCAGTTTGTTGAACGAAGGTCAAACGCATGTCCCCCTACAACCAAAACTTAAAAGCAACAAATTTAGCTCAGTGGTGGTTTTCGCAACTGGTAAGTATTGGACAACTCCTGGTAATAACCTTGAAGCGTTGAAAACAGCCTTGTCGTTTGAGGTAGCTCCGCGAGATTACCTTCAGCTCTTATTTTGGAAAACCTTAAGAGCTCTTAGCTGTTACAGTTCTGAAAAGGAAAAACATAATCCTTTCAAGTAATTTCCTAACGTCAGCCATATTTAATATTAAAAAATGAAAAAAAAAACGAAACAAAACCAATATTTTAATTAAATAAAGCGTAATCAAATACCATGCGCTACACGATTTATAATATATATTTTTCATATGAATAGTAGTTTGATTTCTGATGTGACTTACCACCGATCACGATTTTATTTTATTTTATTTTATTAAAAAAATTTCGAAATGTTTAACTTATGAAAGGCCCGTCTTGTATACAGCACTATTATCGTAAAGTTTCACGATGAAGTGCCAATCGCACTATATTTTGATTATTTCCTGACTTTACCAAGCTACTTATTATTTTTATAAACACTTTGCATAACTAGCCATTTTGAAAGATGGCCTAACGAAAAAGGAATGACGCCATTGTAAATAAGTATTTGAATCTGTGTAAAAAATCTTAAACAGAAGCTATTTAAAACTTGTAAGTCCTGGAAAGGTATTTATTCATATCCATCAAAAAGGTTCTAAGTTGTCATAGAGTTACATCCAAGACTAATTTAGAACTTATAAGTTGTCTTGCAAGGTTATAATAACGTTAAATTAAGGTTGTGAAGGTTATATTTAGGTTCTATGCAAGTAGATCGAAAGGTTCTGGATTTGAGCTATAGGTTGTGCTGTAGCTCTCAGAAAGGTTCTAAAACCGGGGCCCTTTTGGCACTCAGAAGGTAATTACAAGGTTAATATAACTTTATTGAGAGTTATAAGACTTACGAGCAGATTTCCATACAAAGGTTCTAGAACCTGTTCAAAACCTTTCTACAACCTAAAATGTTACTTGGGGTACTACTAGTGACATCTTGTGTCATTTAAGAAACTAAAATTTGTCGGTTACTGTTTAGACCTTGTCAAAACAGTTCTCAAAATGGCTTATGATAGCAGAGGTGCGGATGCGCGCCCGGCGCAAAGGTAAATAAATCCATTGTAATTATGATCCAAATCTGATATTTTCATGCATGTTATAATTTTTTTACATTGAGATGTAATATAAGTAACTAATAATGATTGTATTTTCAATCAGAAATAGAAAATGAAGAGTTTACTAACCTCGAAAGTTTTATGTTCTGTATTAAGGAACTCCGTTGTTAATTTATGTGTATTTGTTTTCTTTTAAATTTATGTACTCAAGAATTTTTTGAATATTTGGCAGAGTCTGATGTTGATTATTCCAGCGCCGATTCTGGATGATGGTGTTCCGACCTTTAGGATAACACAAGAAGATTTTCGAGCGGAAGCTAAATCTGATTCTGAGGACGATGTCGAAGAATTACAGCCATCAACTTCGCCCCCGTTGTCAACCTCAACAGTCAGGGCAGCAACCTCTTGTCGACGTGGCTGCCGAGGTCGCGGTCGCGGTCCAGGTCGAAGTCGTGGACGTGGACGAGGACTTGTACTACAACGAGATTCACCGTTACCAAACAGCAGTAATGCACAAAATGTCATCTCTGACAAGTGGAGTGCTACTTCTTTTGGTGACATTTTTTTGCATAAGAATTTTGCGCTTTAGTATTTTGAAAGTAATATTGATCACAAAAAACACTGATTTACAAATAAAAACCCAAGTAAAACAACAAAATGTATTTTTTGTAGCTGTACAAATCTTACTAGTTGACCGCACAAGTCCTACAGATAGGACATACATTTTTGATAATCATAGTAATAAAGCCCCTTTATCCCATATGTAGTACATAAAGAAAAGCTAGATTTTCCATCGGTGGAATTTTTTCAACATTTTTTTAGTTAGAAAATACCCTATTCTGAAGCCAATTTCCGAATATCAACTTGATCGCAGCAAAAAACTTGTCTCTGTAGTCAGGAGGCTAGAGTTTAAATTTAAAATTGTCTTTTATATTTTGTATTTTTTAAGTTGGCGCCACTGTCGAGTAAGTCTCTAATATCTTTCCAGCCTCTCCTGCTTCTCTATTTTTTACTCCGCAGCGCAAATTATGGTGTAAAAATATTATTGCGCTTTCACCAATGTCGTAAAGCAAAAGTTGTTGAAAATCACATTAATTTTAAAGTTGACGTGTTTCAGGATTTTAGGCATGCAGTTTGGGTGATTTTAGCATAGTTTCCGAATGATCGCGACATCCCAAAACAAGGACACCTCCTCAAAAATAATGGCCTCAGTTTCGAATAGAGTCAGGACCATCAGGACTGCGAAAGATGAGCTGAAAGATTATTTGATCCATTTGTCTTTGCTTATGTTTAAGATTGTTAGAATTGCCCCGAGTCTCATGTTTTTGTAATAACGAAAAAATCACATTCCTAGGTAAGGAACCCTTTTGCCTGAATCGAGCCTGTACTGAGCCGGCTTTTCTCCTTTATTTTCCTGACTTCAGAAGTCAGTCTTCTGAGAAATTCAAGATTGTTATCCACGCTTCAGTTACCAACATACCTGCCCGCCTTTTGTATTTTCCTTTTGCTTTGATTCTAAAAAAGATTAAGTCTTAGGTATTCAATTTCGTCTTGAATATCTTATTCGAATATTCGAGCAAGTCAAGGTAGACAGTAAGTTTCAGGGTAAATAATTCGGAAGGCAAAGTTTTTTGTTCGAAAGTCCGCTATTGACTTAATCTTATCTTTAGACAATATTGAGAAACTAATTTAAATATTTTTTATTTTGGTCCAGTAGTTTTGTTTTTATGCGCTAAAATGTTTTGTTCCTATGACCGCCAACAGTATGCAGACCATCGGGTGACGTCATAAAACCGTATGTTTGAAACGTTGTAAAATCCAAACTACTGAACCAAAATAAAAAATATTGAAATTAGTTTCTCAATATTGTGTAAAGATAAGATTAAGCCAATAACGGACTTTCGAACAAAAAACTTTGCCTTCCGAATTGGGCCAAATATAGAGCGTCTGACGGCAACTTAGTGGTTCTCTATTACAGACAGGATTTAATTTGACATTTTATACAGGTAGAGCAAGCCCAAAGTTACAAAGTTAAGGCAGTAATTGACTAATCAATTGTTATGTATGTATTGGTAAAATATTATCTCAAATTATTATAAAAGTGAAAGTTCGTATGTTTGGATTGGTGGATGTTTAGGTAAATATTTGTTACTCTTTCACGCTGAAACAGCTGGACATATTTGGATGAAATTTGGTGTAGAGATAGCTTACAAACCAGAATAACACACTGGCTATAAATGACTTCCCGAATCATATCTATAGCGGGACAAAATAGAGGCAACTTTTTATCTACACTCTAACCTCTCTAGAGCGACCCAAGGGATAAATAAAATTACCTATGTCGTTCCAACATAGCACTTGTACAGAAACGGCTCACTCCCAACACGAGCTTGTCATATGATCACAAAAGGCAAAGCGGAACACATTCGTCAAATTACTTGACGAAAAACAATTTTAAAATCATAACTCAATATCGCGCTTCGACGCTGCTTTGGGATGTAGACTGAAGAGCGCACAGAAGCTTGGGTCTGACCCACAATTTTATAATCTTCCGGCGAATTAGATTTGGTCCACCGATGCTGATTGTAGTAAGATGTCAGCGTGTCAAAATATATTTTAAAAAAGCTGCAACGTTTTGTTGGAAATCTAGGTACTGCCTAAGCACTAAAGCCTCGGGTACACGGGTAGAGAAACGGCACAGCAGAGTACCAACTGCGCTACGACTATACAGATAGCATTGGTACTATTTGGAATAGTAGAGTAGTGAGCACCGGGGGCAAGTTACTTAACTCAACTTATATTCAGTATTCAATAAACAAATTATATACTGACTTTAAAAACTGGCTGTTGTTACTCAAGTTTTGTCAAACCACTACTATGTTTTTTATATGTGTTAAGTTTTAAGTTATATTAATTTAGTCACTAGTTTTCCTAAATATTAAATAAATAATTATACACTGAAAGACAAATGTAAAAAATATTTTACGATTGAAAATAAATTTATATTAGGTACTATCTACTATATTTAAGTATCTACCTACTTTTTTTACTGTACTGGTAATAAGTAAGTTTGCATTTCCACACTCCGGCGGCGTAAACTCTACTCTACCGGCTACTCGACTCAACCAGTCAGACTCGAAGTAAGTAATAAAACATTGTAAATAAGTAAGATATCACCGATACAAGTGTACACATCCCGCTAGCTCAACAATAAAATCAATATGGTGTTGCCAGTTGCCAAAGCACCAAAACAGACCTTTTGTGATAGTGTGTTCTATGGCTGAGGTATGTGGGAAAAAAACATGTCACTCGGGTTCGGAATACTTTTGGGCATGTGGGCCTTAACATGTGTCAGGCTGGAGGCTGGTTAGAAAAAAAAAAACTGGCTTAAGCGTGACAGTTTATAAACAGGAATATTTTAGTTTATGCTCCTGTAATAGACGTGATAAGGGATAAAAAGATACATTTATCGCAAAAAATATAAAGTCGTATTATGGGGAAACTCTCTCTCTCTCTGAGAGTACCCAACTAGTACATGTCCCTCTAGTTGGGTACTGTTATGGAAAAATGTATTTCCATTTAAAATTAGTAATTTCATTGGAAAAGTTGCCACTGCACGCTTTAATCAAAAGCTTTTTACAGGGTAATGTAAAGTTTCATGGGTATCAATATGATTTTTTTAAGTGTATCAATCAAGTCAAGTAATTTCAATAAATTAAAAAGTAAATCGAGGAAATTGTACCCAGAATGGGTAATTTTAAAACCAGTCTTCGTGATAATGTAAGCCATACTTTACATGTGCACGGGAAGTAACTTTTTAAACAGTTTAAGTAAAAGTTTTTTTGCCGCCATTATCAGTAATGATCGTTTTAAGTCTCAAGTGGCTTCCGAGGGAAGTGAGAATACTTCCATTATGATAGTGAGCCACTTTTGGATAACCATATCTTAACTTAGTGATAAAGCTACTCCGACTTACGCTTGGTAAAGCTGCTTATGCTTACAGTTCCTGTTTTCTATTCGATATTTACCTTCAACCTTTTTAGCATTATACAAGGTGTATCACAAAAGGTCCTAACACTTTTTACAGGGTAATAGCATCCGGGAATAGGGATCACGTCCCAATTTTTCTTTTTTGCTCTATGGCTTTGTGGTGATTGTGATGAGACGGGTTAATTAATGTATTTTTTTAATGTGGTTTGCATTGATTTTCACACTGTTTTCTCAAGTTAAAACTATGTAAAGTTAAAACTAGTTAAAATTAAGTTAGAACTATATGAAGCAAACACCGAACTAAATCCCATAGAATCCGCATTACGTATAAAATAAATAAATAAATAAAATAAAATAAATAAATTGGATTTTATTCATCACAATATTTAAAACAAAATCACAATAAAAACTTGTCCCCACAGAAACAAATGATATCAGCAATAGAACAATACGAAACATCATTTCGACCATACGTCTAATATTCGAATGTCAACCTTATTGCATTAGTGTACAGTTTTACTTTAATTGCATAGACTACGAGCAAATAAGCTCCCAAAGGCAGTTTAGGCATCTATTTTTACCCGACTACGCGAAGCAAAAAGGAGGGTTATGATTTTAGCAGCGTATGTATGTATGTATGTATGTATGTATGTATGTATGTATGTATGTATGTATGTATGTATGTATGTATGTATGTATGTATGTATGTATGTATGTATGTATGTATGTATGTATGTATGTATGTATGTTTGTGTGTTCATCTGTTCCCTCGCAGAGCCTAAACTACTGGGCCGATTTCAACAAATGAGGTGTCGTTGGATTTGTCTTAATCACCCAGGTAACATAGGATAGTTTAATTTTGAGAAAAACCAAGATGGCGGCTGTGCTGCGCCCAAAAGTGGTGGACCTAAAAAAAAATATTATCGGATACCATCGTCATGGGTATCAAATGAAAGGGCTTAAAAATACCTTTTCAAAAATGTATAACACATGTAGTGTCAACATAACAAATAGAACAAAAAATTCCAAAATGTGTTTTTTTTTTTGCCCTTCTTGGTTCTATTCTGGGTGATCGTCTAAAATTAGTTACTAAAAAGCTCAAAAAAAAATAGAAGTTAAAAACTAAAACCCGACTACTAAAAGGCTTAAAACAAGACCTGTTTATCCTTAAAATACACTCATAGATAATTAATCGTAGTCGGAGGACACCACATTCGCATTTGATAAACCGATGGCCTCCGACTACGATTAATTATCTATGAGTGTATTTTAAGGATAAACAGGTCTTGTTTTAAGCCTTTTAGTAGTCGGGTTTTAGTTTTTCCAGACACATTTCAGAGTTCTATGTTATATCTAGTTTTATCCTTGATCGGAGGAAGCAAAGCACACAATTATGTGTTTTAATTTGAACAAAATCTAAATACAAAAAAAAATAAAAACATTTTTTTACTGTAATGTTAGTCATCCTGTTGACCAGTAGGTTACATCCTGCAAAAGAGTTAGTACCTTTTGTAACACGTTGTATGTGTTGACATTACAAACACCTCCACTAATTCTACAGGGTGCACTCTAAGTTAATAGCGGAACTTTAAGCAGGCTATCTACTGATCAATACAAACAACTTGTACTAGGTGGCGAAAAAAATGGAGTGAAAAAAATTTCTGCTGTTCCATACAAAAGGTCGACTCAGTACTGCGCCAAATGTATGAAACTGCTGATATATTTTTCGCTCCATTTTTTTCGCCACCTAGTAGAAGTTGTTTGTATTGATCAGTAGACATCCTATGTTTGTATGTTTGTATTGATCAGTGCACCCTGTAGAAGGGTGAAGGTGAAGGGACCACTCTGATACTGCAGTTTTGTTTTTAAATAAGGCCCAGCGCCAATGTTTTACATTTGTCACAGTATGAATGTAAGTACAATGGTTAAAAACCACCTGGTTACAGCTCACGCTCTCGAGAAAAACGTCTCGCGTAAATCAAAACCACGCTCCTTGCGGGGTGATATTGAAATTAATGTTTCCGTTCTCAAAAGGACAGGTTTTAACCTCCGTCTGTCTATACGGATCTGACTCGAAACAGGTGGTCGCGTTTAAGTTAATCCCAACTAATGCTGCAGCCGCAGTTGATGGATAACTTCTGAAATGGCTGGCGTCTGCGGCGGTTTTTGTGATCCGGCAGATTCTTGCGGTTCGTGTTTTAGTTACCTACACAACGGGCGACACTAATATTTTGTCGCTAACATGACTTCATTTAGCGTAAGTGAAAATCATTGAGAAATTCAAGTTAATACTACGAATGACAAAGCTTTTCGTAAATTTTGGTTTTTTGTGTTATTTTTGCTTTGTGTATTTGTGTTTGTGAATTTTTCGATTTTTTTTCATTGACAGTTTGTGACATCTACAAAAACAGAATATACCTACTTGCTTGGTAAAATTCTCAATCTATACTTATAATAAAACTCTAGCGAAGTCAATTCTGTACGTTGAATATTTTTAGAAAAAAACTAGCAGGGGTTACTAAGTAAACTATACTGAATCAAAAAATGCAAAAAAAAACGGTTTATGTCTGTCTGTCTGTCTGTCTGTCTGTCTGTCTGTCTGTATGACCACGATAAACGCGAACACCGCTGAATAGTTTTCAACGAAACTTAACATGGTCGTAACTCACGTTTCTGGGAGTAACTTAGGCTATCCGATGTTTAGAATACATTGCGGGTTGCAATTCTAACTTCGTTTTTTGTAAGAAATATTCATAATTTGGATATGGCTTCTTGAGAAGGAATGTTAAGAACGTGATACTGAACATATTTCTGCAAAAAAAAAAAAAAAAAGTCCGACTTTGAACCACATTCTCTCGAAAACCTACATTGCGGGTTGCAATTTTAACTTGATTTTTTGTAAGAAATATCCATAATTTTGATATGGCTTCTTGAGAAGGTATGTTAAGAACGTGATACTGAACATATTTCTGAAAAAAAAAAAAAAATAAGTCCGATTTTATTATCTCGGAAACCGTTGATTTCCCAGGCATAGTTCCTTGGGCAAAAATGTTCGTTATGATGAGGACTATACGTATACGTACGTATACGTGGTCTTTCGCTTTGTTGGCGGTCTTTTATTTATTTATTTATTTATTTTAACACTCTGTATAAATAGCACGCTACGACTTTTGGCATTTGGGGCGCATATTGTAAATGAAAAATCGGCATTTAATTTTGTTTTTATTTTATTTTGGCGGAAAATGTTAGTTCTACAAGCGTAGCATAAGGCCGGGTTAGAGCGTATCTATGGGTTTAAAATAATAGGTATCTCACTCTTTTGTTTGACGTAGAGCGGGATGGACAGAGCCATAGATACGCTCTAACCCAGCCTTATGATGCTTGCTGGAGGAAATTGTGAGTGGTTTTCGGTGGAGGTCGGACAAAGTTTATCGATGTTAGAAATGTAGTACTGTTGCGTCGCGGTCGAAATATTCTGGATTTGAACCCACGCGAAATTGAAATTTTTTTTTGTGCCTTTTTTTAAATATTTATTCTACTGAGCCCAACTTGATATTAAAAAAAATATATTTTGTTTGCCGTAGAGCGGGATAGACAGAGTTATTTGCGGTAGATACGCTCTAACCCAACCTTATACTTTGCTTGCTGGCTTAGCATGAGAATGGGTAAGACCTTATCTATGGGCTTATAACTTTATCTATCCCACTCTACGTCGAGGGAGATACATAATAAACCCCCATACTTCCCAGGCAATTCTTATGCTAAGCTTCCTGGTATCTTACACGGGCGATACCTAATCTAAACAAAACATATTTTATCATAAATTTATTGTTTAGATTAGGGCAAACACACACACAGACAGACACACAGGCAGGCACACCCTCATAAACACATAAACAGACACACACACAAAGCTATCAAACTTATGACACCCCTCTTTGTTGGTCGGGGGTTAAAAAAAACCTTCCTTTTGAGTTTTCCTCCACAGTCGAATTTAAATTAAATGTCACATGTGTAAAAACGCATACGAAGTCGCGGGCACAGCTAGTACAGAAATAAGAGGTAAGTTCAACTACATATAAAACTAGTGGTTCGCCCCGACCTTTGAACTCGCGACCCCATATCTCAGCAGCGCCTCGACTGATTTGGCTCATGTTCGAACTTGAAAATTCTCTTTACCTTATTTACCTGCCTACCAAATTTCGTGACGATCCGACTAAATTTACTCAAGTTATCGTCGAACGAACATTCATACATACATACAAACGCCGGATTGTTCCAGTAGACTCGGAGAACTTTGCTCGCTCGTTCAACAAGGTTCCCACACAAACGAGCGCTCAAAAAGCACGTTACAGACTCTTTACTTACCCTTCAAATATCGCACATGACTCCCCGAGCGATCACCACACATGGTGTTGATTCTCACACGGAGTTTTTTGAACGTTGATGTCATGATTAGGTTTACTTACTGGGTCGGATGCCGTCACTTGTCTGGAGGTTCGGCTTGTGGCAAAAACTGCCGCTATCTGTAATGTTTTAGCAACATCTTAGGTGCCGATGGGGTTCGAAAAACTCTCTGGCTGTCAACTTTACTCTTTTACAACTTAAGCTTTTGTAATAGCTCCCTGGGCTCCCCATTTTGCAAAAATATAGTATGGATTTAACTCCGCAACGCCGACGGGCCCGTAGTGAGAGACCGATAGCCACGGCGCGAGCATCAATGGTCTCTTCCATAGGTAACTTAAACTTATTGACGAGGTCGAAACTAGGTAACTAGTGGTTCGCCGCGAACTGTGAACTCGCGACCCCATATAAACTTAACAACTCCATATCTCGGCAACCCCTCGACCGATTTGGCTCATGTTCGAACTTAAAAATTCTTTTAATTTCATTTACCCGCCTACCAAATTTCATAACGATCCGACCAAATTTACTCAAGTTATCGTCGAACGAACATTCATACATACATACATACATACATACATACATACATACATACATACATACATACATACATACATACAAACGCCGGATTGTTCCAGTAGACTCGGAGAACTTCGCTCGCTTCGCTCGCTCGTTCAAAAATATACAGAGGCAACTTTTTATCTAAGTCTCGGAGAAAAATATTATAGTGATTTAAAATCGTACAGGCACCAGCAAGCGTAGCGTAAGGCCGAATTAGAGCGTATCTATGGGTTTATAACTCTGTCTATCACGCTCTACGTCAAGCAAAAGAGTGACATATTGTAGTTATAAAACCATAGATACGCTCTAACCCAGCCTTATGCTAAGCTTGCTGAAAGTATTTACTAGTGGTTCGCCCCGAACTATGAACTCGCGACCCCATATCTCAGCAACCCCTCGACCGATTTGGCTCATGTTCGAACTTAAAAATTCTCTTGGCCTCATTTACCTGCCTACCAAATTTCATGACGATCCGACTAAATTTACTCAAGTTATCGTCGAACGAACATTCATACATACATACATACATACATACATACATACATACATACATACATACATACATACATACATACATACATACATACAAAAGCCGGATTGTTCCAGTAGACTCGGAGAACTTCGCTCGCTTCGCTCGCTCGTTCAATTAGCTAACATATCTACCATATTTCTCACTAATTTTATCTTCAGTTAGTTAGCTTCACTGTCAAAATTTTTAATTCAAGGCAATTATTTTATGTCTAGTTCAATAGAGTTTTAAAAACAGCGAAAGTTTGTGTAACTAAATACTCAGTTTAACATACCATTTATCTGAAGTAACTTTAAACACTTAGATCGGCTTTCAAGAAGCTCTTGCAAGACCTCGTCTAATTAGTAATTAACATTCAGACCAAATATTGGTTTTCACTTTGCTCGAAAGGCTTGAAAGCTAAGCGACAGTGGAGAAGTACCTAGGCACTGTACTGAACTGAACCAGCAATGACTTTTAAGATGTACACACGGCAGCACATCAGACTGTACACTTTTGTTGTAAAGTCTTCCATAATGCAACCGAGTAGAGTGCTAGCGTGTAAGGGTCGACGTGCTGTCGTGTGTACTTTGTCAGTGATTAAATAAAAATCCGGTGCGAGTCGGACTTGCGCACTGAAGGTTCCGTACCGACAGACAACTCACGCTTGAGCGTTTTTTTATTATTTGTTGTTATTCTTTAAAGTAAGCCCTATAATCATACCAAGTTTGATGATTGTATGTTTTACTGTTTTTGCTATAGAGCAAAAAGTATAAAAACACGTTTGTTTTATGGGGACCCCCTTATTTTTTATCGATTTTTTTTTTTATTATTTGTTGGTTAATACGCCATAATAACACATAATCTGTGAACATTTAAACTGGCTACCTTTTAAGGTTCCAAAGATACAGCCCTTTAAAGTTATTTTGGCAACCTTAGGGTACGGAACCCTAAAAACTTAGGTCTGGTACATCTAGGCCAGATGATTCATAGAGCGTGCAGCATCCAGTGGTTTCCACTCACACTAGATGGGTGAAGCTATTTCATTTAAACAAGTCCCAGGCCAGGTTTGAGTGGTCGCTTCACCCATCTCGTATGACTAAAGATGCCACTGGACGCTGTATAAATCAATGCAAAGTCTTTAGTTAAACAAAAAAATTGGCTATACATGGATGACTGAGAAAAAGGTAAATATCCACAAAAAGGTGTTCGTTATGGTGGCGTATTTGTTTTTCCAGCTCCGATCGGGCAGTCGTATCCAAAAGCCACCATTTTGGCTGGAACAAGGCTGTCAGTACAATGGATGTGTTCCACAAATCACTCGTCCGAACGTAGAGGGGCATTTTTTGTCCAATCGCTCGTTTCGCGGACAAAATTGAGTTTCGTCTACGCATTCGACAATTTGACCGGAGCGGTGCGTCTGTTTGGTCATCCGTCATCGAGATTGCGGGCGTCTACTTGAGTACGCTACTGAAGCTCGAAAAACTAAATCTCGAATTACGTTGACTCGAACGAACATAAGGTCAAAAAACGCAAGCTCGAATAAACGTTAGGCCGAATTACGTACTGTTAAATAAAAATTTACAATACCCCGACTTTTTAACTTTAAATTAGTCGTGTTTGTTACACCATTTATAACTCGAGAACGGGTGGACCGATTTTTATGATTTTTGAGTTGTTGGATTTCTCTCCGCCCCGAATAGCAGAATAACTGTAAAACAACGGAAAACTCACGAGAAAAAAAAAGTTTGCGCGGACGAAGTCGCGGACAAAAGCTAGTATTTCATAAACGGCTGAACCGATTTTGATAAAACATTTTATCGATTTTTGTAAAACAAATCGAAGAACACTCGCTAGAATACCTGCTTTCAAATATAAAAAAACGCATCCAAATCGGTTCACCCGTTTAGAGCTACGGTGCCACATACAGACAGTCCGATAGACAGACATAGTGGTCAAACTTATAACACCCCTCTTTTCTCGAAAAAAAAAAGTACCTCGTTATATGTGTATCTACACAAGACAGCACGTCGACCCTTACACGGTAGTACTCTTCTCGTTTACGTAACGGGCGACTTTACAACAAAAGGTACGCTCTGACGTGCTTTCGTGGTACAACAATGATGCAAAATAAAGTCTGTTGAGTGCGAAATGTAGGCTCTTCAAAGCTCCTTACCGTACCAAATATGAAAGTTAGAAAAAATTTGTGTGATCGATAGATCATTGAATCCAAAATAAACTCCACCCATAGACGATTGTTTTTTTTTTATCGTTTTGAGTAGACTCTTCGTTTGGACATAGGGTCGTTGTCTGTTGCTGGCGCTTTAATACACAAAAAAAATGTTGTAAGTCATTATTAAGGGTCAAGGATAAGCAACTTTTTATAACAACGAAAAAAAGAACAATAATATCTTGCTTAAGGCTAAGAGATGCCAAAACCCAGACTACTACAATGATTCATATTTGGGGTAAAGGCAATGCGTCAACTCTTCAAAGGAATATCAAATTAAAATTTTGAGCGTTTTAAATATCTTTCTTTAAGTGCGGTTTAAACATAAATTATCTTATGCAAATGACGTGTAACTTGAGCCCTTGCGTTCTTGCTATTATATTTCAAAGTTTTCTGTTGTAAATCTTTCGGGATTTAATTTTTATGTGACGTGTGTGTGCATCTTTTAAAACTCCGCTCACCCATATTTATTTTCTTTCCTACAAGTGTAAGGAAGTTCGTTAGCGTTTTGTCATAAAAATGTTATTTTTAGTACCGATACAGAATGAGTTTTTTCGGGGCCATCTTTTAAAGGGTTTATGTAGGAAGTCAAACTAAATAATATTGATTCTTAAAAAAAGCGTTCTTCGTTGATATCCATGGCTTTTATTTTTTCTCGTCGTTGGTGAAAACTAAAAATACAGAGGATAAAAGGGCTTAAAAACTAGCCAATATTTCGATGAGGCACACCTGTAGACTTTATAGGTTAATCAGAAAAAAATCTTATATTTTGAAAGGCCATGGATATCAAAAAATATGCCATGGATATCAAATAGTGTCCAAAATGAATATAAACAGTAATTTCAGTGGTACATAAATGCTTCCTTTAGCTTGATTTTCACTCATGAACTGTCACAGACTTAAACAGGGCCTTAGTGAAGGAAAAGTATATAAATAAAACATCATAATAATCAAACCAAAGTAATCAAAGTTTTATTTTGAGAAAAAACAGTAAAAATTTAGAAGTTTTTAAAATTTTTCAATTGCTCATAGATTTATTTTAAGCAAACACATGCTGAGTTATTAAATAATAAAAGAGATAAATTATGCTCAACAAAGTCTATAAAATTGTAACATTAATTCTTAAGTTCTCATTAATTTCAGGCCTTAAGTCTTATAAAACGTTTTGATAAACAGCTACTATTATTTAAAAGCTATAACATGAATAAACAATTACACATCCATCCCGAATTTCATCCAAAGCCATCCAGCCGTTTAGGCGTGAAGAAGTATCGTAAATACATAATATACATATTAGTAGAATATAACCCAGCAGCACCATCTAAAACAATGTCTCAGGCACTGCAACGCCAAGTGGCCTCTTCATCCATCTAGTGTGAGTGAAGGTACCACTGGAGGCTATTTAAATCATCTCATAAAAAATAAAATAATATAGCCTTTTATTGCTTCTCAAAGTTACATATAAAAGTATTTGTAAAGGTAAAATAAATCATCTCATACGTAGATGCCTTAGGTCTTTATTTTTTTTAACCCAGCATAGTATTACGAGTCAGACTCGCACACTCAGGGTTCCGTAAGACCACAATATTTGTGTAACATATTTTAATATTATATTTACCCCTTACTTTAGGTGGTGGTACGGTATCCCCGGTACGCGACTCCGACTAACAAGGAAAAATTTTAGGATATTGTACACGAAGGGTGCTAAACGGGACTTTATTACTCTGCCTCAGCTAATTCTAACATTATTTTCATGTATTTGGTAGAATCCCTCTTTGTTTTTTTTAATAATTAGTAGAATGACCATTCTTTGCATGTATTTGGAAGAATCCCTCTTTGAAAGAAAGTGAGGAATCCTCGGTTCGTGAGTCCGGCTTGCACCGGCCGGTTTTTATTAATCTTGTGTACATTAATTAAGCCGAATAATTACAATGGATTTGAAAAAATGTAGATAAATAGATAGATAGATTGATTCTGTGAAAAAATTTACTGCTTGCTTATTATTCAAGCTATTATATTTAAAGTTAACAACAGCCCGTTAAACGTAAGGCAAACAAGCAAACAGACATGCAGATATGTACTGAATTAGTAATAGGGTCTTATTTGGCACTTTTTCGGTACGTAACCCTAAAATAAGTGAAATTTAAGAACATTTACTTGATATCCATGGCCGGTATGTGATATCCATGGCTTAAATCCATGGATTTTAGGGCCATGGATATCAATGAAATTAAAAAATGACGTTGTTTCTCTATAACTATAAAAGCTATCGTATTTATTTTGATGTCAATACCTACTCAGGGACATACCCAATCCTGTACTTTAGATAGTTAAGTGCAAATAGTATCACTTAACTAGCAAAACTGACCACAAGTTTCAATAACCCTCCCGAACCAAAATTTAAAAAAAGTGAAGAACTTACCTCACAGTGTTGGGGCGTAAGTTAGCGACATACCCGTCCCATCTTAGCACCGTGGTTAAATTGGCGATATTTTACACCAATCACAAGACACTTACCGCGAATTCAAGTATGTATAAAAGCATACTTTTGTCGAGCGGTTTCAACTTCGCTCGCCTCGTGACATTAGTTTAAACGTCTACAGACACAAGAGTTTTCATTCTATTAGAATGCTGGATATACGATTGGATAGAGGCACTCTTTGGGCATTTAGAAAGGTATAAATTAGCACAGTAGTGGGCACATGAGTAAAACCACAAACAAAAACATACCAGGAGCACACGCGTGTGACATGCAAAATACTTGCAAAATCACCCATTTTTTGACCTTCAAAGGGATATTTAGGCAATTTCCTCTATGAAATATTGATTTTATTTGATATGCCTCAATAGACCGTTAGTTAAGTAGACGATTAAGTGCTACTTTAGTACTGTGTGATGTATAGTTTAGTAGATACTAGGGTGTGACCAAAAAAATCGATCTCTCAAAGAATGACCCATAAACAGTCTGAACTTGGACACGATAGGTACCGACTTATTTCTACTAGAAGAGAAGTAATAATTAGCATCAAAAGGCGCATTGGTAGAAGAAAGGTTTTAGAAAGGTTTTGGAAATAGTGTCTAGCAATTATGTGCAACATGAAATTAGCTGTGTTAGATAGCTCTTATCAATTTTTTTGTTTCTATATGAGCAATTCGTTTGGTGTATTTTGTATATTTTTCGCCCTAATAATGGGTGATATCAAGTTTTGATAGCTCGATGAACCTATCCCAATCTAGAAATTATTCTTACCGAATACCTATAGAATAAAATAAATTCTAAAATTCATCAGTCATTTACTTAGGTTTCGTCCAAATGCCCAGAATATTAAAAGGCTCTTTGGTGATTGATTGGTTTTGGCGTAAAATACCACTCCTATCTTTGTTTTATTTAAGGCAATTCTGCGTGTAAGTTAAAAGGTCAAAGCAGACGCGTTAAGAACCTAATTTTCTTTTGGCCATAAATCACATGGCTTAAAACTTCTAATTATGAGAGCCGAACCAATTTCCATTAGTGTCAAGTGGGTAATGATGAATATCTAAAACGTAGTCCTTCCAACCTGACAAAATATAATTTTAATTTTAATCTTTAGATTTGAGTTTCTAGAATTGTTGTCCCTTCAGATACCTAATTGGTAGACAATAATTAGGTATTAGTTAATCGTGGATCGAAGGGTCATATCATAAATGGAACAATACTTTGGAATTGTTTTCCATAATATCTGGGTTCAGTTAAATATTACTTAGGATAAGCCTTCAATTTCAATTCATCTGCGTACTACAATCAAAACACTCAAAGAGGGTGTTTCAGAACGGTCGTGTGACACTGTAAATACCAACTAAGTACACACGACAGCACGTCAGACTGTACACTTTTGTTGTAAATTCGCCCGTAACGTAACCGAGTAGAGTGCTAGCGTGTAAGGGTCGACGTGCTGTCGTGTGTACACCTAACTAGCAACTGATTTCGCACTTGGACCTTTATGAAACACCCTGTATTTGTGTAACATCCTAGTCGATAATGCAGAGAACTAGTGACCCAACCCACATCTTCTAATTTTGAATTTGCAACCTCAAAATCGTGCCTTAAGGCACGATTTTGAGGTTGCAAATGGCTATAAGGCTAACTAGCGCCACCAATGTTAAAAAAATCATATCTTCCTTTAGAAGAAGTTTCTGAAAAAATCCTAAGATGAGCCTATGCGCCATGCTTTTCTAGATTTTTAAGTGTAGATACCCTCTTCGAAATTTACTTTTAAGATAAAAAAAATTCTAAAAATTTTTTTTAGCTTAAGACTCTAATTTTGGATTTGCATCGTCAAAATCGTGCCTTAAATTACTGTACAGACGAGTTTGCATGTTGACTTTTGGAAACTTGTAAATTGGAGGTAAAATGTAGCATAAAGACAATCAATTTCTATGAACAAGCAGGGTCTAGTGAAGTTATCAACTCCGCCACCGGCACCTATCAAACAATATGTTTGCCAACAAATTAGGGGGGCCACAAACCACTCGACGCATCCGAGTCAATTTGGGTAGTCCTTATTGAATTACAGACCGACACGTTAGGGCATCTGGCTGGTCTGGTATCACCTTTAACTACGCCCCTGTGCTCAGACCAAAAACGTCTCTACATACCCCTTAATAAGTCTCATTTCCTGCCGAGCATATTTTGAAATGGGCCTAGGAATTTACAACAGCGGATTTTGCTGCGTAACGCGATAGGTGTAGAGTTTATATTGGTTTGAAAGGGTGAAGGGTCCGTGAGAGGTAAAGGGGTACAATGAATGATGTGACGTACGTAGCCTTTGACTCCTCGTTGCTTCGTGCTATCGACTGTACTGAGACGGTCTGCCGCGCTGCTGATGGAGCGAGTTTAGTTCAGACGGGGCGGTTTCTGAGCGGGTTAAAAAACGATTTTACATTTACACGGATACACGGATATAGAGAAGAGGCCTTGAGAGGTATAAAGACCAGAGAATATACTTTGCAACTTATAGCGAACTTTAACACTTCTTTAATTTTATCTAACTACTGTGATTCTTTGTAATTCTTGCTTTGTCTCATCATCTGTACATGAGCTTGGTGGTTTTTGACATGGATTCTAACCTACGCTATTCCGAATGATATAATTTGCAAGTGTTCTCTATTGATGCCTGTCGAATACCAAAAGAAACTATTAATTCCTGTCTTTGACACGAATACAATTTGCTAGTATGCTATGTTACATCCAGCCGCTTCCAGCAATCCGCCTAGCAAACTGGCATCCTACGCTGGGAATATTCGCCACTGTATCTTACTGAAGTGCGAGAAATGTAAGAGCCCTCGCCCACGGCGACTTTTTGTAGCGATGCTGTTGCGCGTTTACGAAACTCGGCACCGCAAGCGGTACGATGCGGTCGCTACTAACGCGCTTTATTCACATTTGCAACGCGTCACAGAAGCGATGCCAACGCGCTACTAACGCGCGACCGTGTCGGACGATATCGGGGAAAGAACGGAGGAAGGGTGGAGCGCGAATCGCGACAGAAGCGCGGTATCACGTTTGCATCGCGACTGAATCGTGGTTACGGTGGGTGAGGGCACACAGCTAGCGACCGCATTTCGACTGTATCGATACGAAGGCGCAACAGCATCGCTGCTGCATTGCTTCCAAAAGTCGCCGTGAGGGCTCTTAGGTTTATTCAACTTCATCATCATCATCATCATCAGTTCCTTTTATCCCTAATCAGGGAAAAAGGGCTCTTAAAACAGTTTTACAATCTGGCCGATTTTGCGCCTTCGTCTCAAGCTCAGATATGCTCATTCCAAGACTGTTAGCCTCCTGTTGCGCTGATCGGCGCCAGGTAGTTTTAGGGCGCCCTCTCTTTCGTGTTCCAGTTGGACACCATGCTATCTTGGAGGGATAGTTTTCGGGTCTTCGCATAGTATGACCTATTCAACGCCACTTTCGCAACTTTATTCAACTTCAGGCGTTTTTAAAACCGCCGCGTGCGCCGCAGCCCAGCGCCGCATCACCACGGCTAGATGCGCCACAGACGGGCGTGCGATGCATATTGTGCTAACTAGATCCGAGGCGCGAACATCGCACCTTGTTTAGCTGTGGGCCACTTTGCTGTACCTACGTAGGATGGATTGTTTAGGTTTTGGTGTAGGAAGATGTTATTTTTTAGGCTCCAGATCATTTAAGGGTAGACGATAGCAACGTGGCGGGGAATTCAAAATTTTCCCTGTTTTTTACATTTTGTAGCTAAACTGAGCTATTTTTGTTCAGCGATATGATAGCTAACGAAAAATTGCTGAACAAAAATAGCTCAGTTTAGCTACAAAATTTTTACATACTGTGAAAATTTTGAATTTCCCGCCACGCTGCTATCTTCCAGCCTTAAGACGAGATGGACTGACGGCTAGCCCCCTATGCTCAAGAAACGACGAAAATGGTACCAACGGAGCATCAATTCATGACTCAATTCGAGAAACTAACCCGCTTTCTGGATTGTGAATTTGACTAAGTTAATATTTAAGTATCGTTCTGTCTGTCACATTATTTTGTGAGAAATGTGCAGAAGCAAATTTCTCGATTTAGAAAACCCCAGTTAGCAAAACTACCTAGTATGGGAAAACTCATCATTTGATCATTGTCATACATCCTGAAATGTACTCGACAAAGGCCTTCTCTCAAAGATAAGAGAGGGTTTTATTCCTCACAGACGCTTAGGTTTCCAAAAATGGTTAGGCAAAGGGTTATTCGGCTCACCTAAAATGAAGGTTAACGTCGCCTTCGTCCAAATTTGGGTCGTGAAACTAAATTTAAAATACGCCTTTCATTTTAGCTTCAAATAAGCATATCTTATAAACGGCTGAACCGATTTTGATAAAACATATCTAAGAACACTCGCTAGAAAACCTGCTTTCAAATTTAAAAAATCGCATCCAAATCGGTTCACCCGTTTAAGAGCTACGGACGCTAGCGTGCCAGTGCCACAGACAGACACACACTCACATAGCGGTAAAACTTACAACACCGCTCTTTTTGGGTAGTGATTGACTTCGCACTTTAAATAAATTATTTCTCCACAATACCAAACCAGTAACATTATTTCTCCAACGTAGCACAGTCGATTTAAGGGTGGACGATAGCAACGTGGCGGGCACTGCCCAAAAAACTTGTCGTAGACCAGAACACATAATCGGCTGAATTATTGTTGTTCTGTTGTTTACAATAATGAAAATAATACTATGTTATTGCCGCGAACGAAAAATTGCTGAACAAAAATAGCTCAGTTTAGGTACAAAATGTAAAAAACTGGCCAAATTTTGAATTTCCCGCCACGCTGCTAGAGTCGTGCAAAGCTAACTTTGCAGTGGAGCATCCGAAATAGTAATTTCCGTACGTTGCTTTTGTATGTTTTTACCATATTTTCAATGTATTCCACAAAACAAAATTGTAACAGCCAATAACTGACGTAACATGTACCACTTGTAGAACTTGTAACATGTACCACTGCAACGTACGGAAATTACTATTTCGGATGCTCCACTGCAAGGTAGTTTTGCACGACTCTATCTTCCAACCTTAATTCGGTCACTTCTCTTGAACGTGATATACACTCGGCGATATGACAAGGGAATTTCGCGCGGTATTCAACAAAACGGGCACGTACAGTTAGCTACCCGCTAGGATACCCCTTTTTGTTCCATTGACGCACTTATGCCTACGCGATAAGAGCTACCATGGGCTATCGTAGAGTATCACTGACCGTACACCCAGCGTCACTCAGTGCTTTCTGTGACAGCTCTTATCTGGTATGGTTTAAAGGCGAACATCGAACAAAATGGTGTACTTCCTTGTGTCATTGGTAGTAGGAACGAACGTCAAGTTAAACGTTGGGCTGCCAAAGGTTAACTCGGCATATCGGGCATATTGTTATAATGTACTGGGTATGAAAGAAGGGAAACTTAGGCCATTACTACTAGCATAGATGATTTTATACAGCGGACGTCCAGTGGCATCTCCACTCACACAATTTGAGTGAGTGACGGGTGACCACTCGGCCGCTGCAGTGCTTTGAATTTTAACCGACTTCAAAAAAGGAGGAGATACTAATTCGACCCGTGCGACCCACGTTGTGCCCTGAAAAGATTTTTAAATATCGTAGATTATTATATCCAGTCTTAAAAATAATTGAGTTTTAAAGCCAATACAACCGATCGGTAAAAATTATCAACAAAAGAATAATTTTGTCTTATGATAATAAATATCTTATTCACCTTCGGATAATAATATGTAATAACTTAGAAAAATAACAATAATGGACAGGACAAACCACTCCATTATAATAAAATAACATTATTCATAAAAAAATATCTGACAAGAAAAGAAACGCCTAACTAATTAGGTATTTTTACAACTATATACATTCTAATCAGAATAAAGCTTTAAGTCACTAAAAACATGCAAATGACTTCACTAGCCATTTATAAAACTCACCGAAAAAAGTGTGCGGTAATAAATTAGAATTATGCTAATACCGGAATCTCACGGTGGAGTCACAAAACAAATAGACAGAAAAACCGTACCACGGACCACAAGACGGAAAGAGAGGTAGAGGAAGGCCATGGAGAAGCTAATTTGATCAAATTAAAGAGAAGGTGGATGTCGTGACATACCAGGCTGCGAAGGAACTGAGTAGCTACCACGAGTGCGAAAAAGCTGTGCCGGACGTCTGTCATGTATAGTACTTAGTAGTAAGGTTGTTTATCCAACTTATCATTATCACTTTCAGTGACAGTGACAGTAAGTAAGCACTCGTGGTAGCTGCTCTGGCCTGTGATCGAAGGGTATGGAGAATGCTGCACTGACAAGGGGATACACTCTTAAATAGTATAATGATGATGGACCACATGCAATTTTTAATATTACCTACTAGCGACCCGCCTCTGCTTCGCACGGGTGCAATTCAGAAAAATACGATAATAGGATCTATTGCATGTTAATATAAGTAAACCTTCCGTGAAGAAATTTCCGTTTCGTAGTTTAGGAGGAGTTAGCGGACGTCAGACGTGGAAAGCTCCTTTGTTTTATACAATGTAGAGATTTTGTTCTTGAATCCGTAAGTGTTTCAGTTTTCTTATTTTTTATCACTGAAATGAAATGCAATGTCAATTTAAGTTCCATCAAAAAGACTCCGAGCATTTCGTTTGTATCTCCTCTATTGTATCTTTTTTTCTTAATTTTTTATTAACTTGAAGTGATCCTTTTGTTGTATTTACTTGTTGGTGGAGTCAACGACCAAAATGGCCGATTTGTATAATTCTGCCCAAATAAATAAAGTGATTGAAATAAAGTGTTTTATTGCAAAAAAATATCTATTCGGATGCATTAGGAATGATACACTTTGATATGAAAAAAAGTTCTCAATCAAGTTTCTGTAACGCAAAATTAATGCAAAAGCTACTGGTATAATAGCTTCTTTTGCCACATGTTTTTATTGATCCATTCTGATAAACCAAATAAACTTATAAATGTTTTCTTTTACTGTGGCTGATAAAAATTTGGAGATTCAAGTCAAAGGTCTGCCACTCAGCACATCTAGCATGCATGCATTGTATGCTTACTGATAGTTTTAAGAATTACCCTTGTAAATAATTTATAGTGTGCAATAAAGAGTTATCTATCTATCTATCTATCTATCTAGCATGATGGTCCATTCTGAGTTTGATATAGCATAATTATTTCACTTTGTTGATTTACCTAAAACGGGATACCTAGTCAGCGGCGTAATCTGCTGTCAAATCTTGATGTCATGTAAAACCCGTAATGTACACACGACAGCACGTCGACATTTACACGCTAGCACTCTATTCGGTTGCGTTATGGGCGACGTTTCAACAAAAGTGTACAGAATGACGTGATGTCGTGTGTACCAAACATTGAAATTTAAATTAAATTAAGTATTTATTTCGTGCTTTTTGGGCATATACAAACTTAACAATTAAAACATATATCATTTATTATTATTTACATAATTATGTCCTTATTGTGTTGGCCATCGATCGGTCTGCGCCACAATTTAATGCGGTCTACTTGATAATTATCACCAAATACGCGGCCACAAATGGCCACGTGAAGTGCCATCTTTATCAATAAAACAAATGGAAATCGATTTCATGGGGTCAAACCTTGGTCAGACTCAATGTTAACTAATCAAACGCAAATCAGACTCTACACGCAAACAGTAACAAAAATAGCCACATAAAATTGCATCTAAATCGTAATCCAATCACAAACTCATCAGGGGCCTGCCGAGCTGTGAACGCGCATTCCGATTGCAGATAAAGGTGGGACACAAGGGGACATACTGAGGACACGTGCCCGACGCGTGTCCAAACGCGCATTCGACTAAATGGGGACGTTTGGGGATTTATAGACAAATGCAGGCACGGCTCCAGAGTAGCAAGTTTTACTACTTCAACTTTCGTAAGCACTGCTCTTTTTATATTGATTTATCGATAGTCATGGGCAGCGTCTTTCCTCAATGATTAAGACTTCGAGACGAGGTCGAAACTAGACGGCTGTCCTGTCGTTCATAAATAAATAATGTAAGTGAAGTTTGCTGTTTTAAAACTAGAAAGCACAAAGATTGTTTTAAGAAGATGCTCTTGACACGAGAAGTAGATGAGGTCTGCAAAATATTGCTCTGATTTGAGTTTTTATTAAATTTCGACGATACAATATCGTTTGTGTGTGAACTTTGATTGACAACTTCGGACCATGGATTTTGACAAAACGTAGCTTTGTTTTAGGGCAGTTCTAATGCCTGTAATATCACAGTTTAAAAACACGTCGTATAACCAGAATATTTTGTGTAGGGGTATATTTTGGTATCTATCTGTTATCTTTCCTTGGATGATAAAATTAACATAAACTTTGTTAACCGCATTAGGTACCTACTTATTCTTCTTCTTTTTCAACCTACCACCCATCCAATGCTGAGTGTTAATGTAGGTCTCCTCCATTGCACTCCATAGGTACTTAAATAACCAAAATTCTACGACAACGTTGACCGACCAAAAAAGCATATTTTTCTAAATTTTGCCTTCCCAAAAAGGGAATTCGGCACCGTAGGCGGCCTAAATGCGGCCGCGCAAAAACATAACGTCCCCAAAACCCCGGAGCGTGTGCCGCCTAAGTATAAAACTAAAAATAAACCCCACCATTAAGGAGTTAATGTGTTAACAATGTAGACTACTCGAGCGTCAGAAGAAAGTTTTGTACAAAAGGGGAAGAAAGAAATATCTGGTTGAAACAGAAGGGAGAATTTTTGGGGTCCCAAGATTTAGTGCCACCGGTAAAAACAAACACGTGCGCGGTTTTAGCGATTCTTGTTATTCTAATTTTGCAAATATTTTGAGTGGTTTGCTAAAGCACGCCCCTGAAATAATATTGTGACTGCTAGAGTTAATGTTTGTTGTTTATCACTTCAAGTAATTTGTTTGGATATTAATGGCTAGGGGTATTTTTATTTATTTGATTAGTAAGCTTCTTTTATTTATTTTTTTTCATACTTAATTCTTCTTACAAACCTACTTAATGTGGCTAGTACTATCAATATTCTGGCCCAATATTCAGTAGCTTGGGTTCTGGCTCCACCATATAGTCTCCTAGTTGCGATGGTCACAGTTTATTTGTCTTGTCTTACTTTATGTAGTTACTTGCAGTATTAAAAACATGCTCACAACATAAAGACATAATTCAGATACAATAAATTTAACTTAAAATTCGCAACAACAATATAACGTAAATAAAAATGTAAATACACTGTGACTATAATACCCAGCTTAAATGGACATGCCATTCGCAAGGCTTCAAAGCTTGGTACTTGCTGAAAACTTTAAAAAGGTGTCATTCCCTGACATAACAATAACTTTACATCCGCATCCCTGGAGCAGAGAGAGGCGTCAAACTCAGTGCAGTATATTTTCCAACAATTATTTTTAGAGATAATTAAGACAAACAAGATTTGGCGGTCCAGATAAAATTTATAAATTTATGCCAGTAATAAAATCGCCAAGCGTTTAATAAAGAGCACCGTAAGATTTAAATAATTAGATCACTATCAACCTTTTACAACTTGACATTTTTGTCACCATTTCAAGGGCGATAAGAAGAAATATGTTCGTAAACAAAATATTAATTACTTATATTTTATGTTTTTTATAAATATTTCATTTAACACACTATTACACACCTTCTCTTTGGAAGCGTCTTGCCAGATATTGGATGTATTTTAATCAACCAATAAAAAAATACTTTAAAACCTAAGCAAAGTCTAACCTACCTGATCGCTATATCTATCACAATAAAGTTCAATCTTGTTAGCAAATTTTGCTGTTAAGTGTATTTCAAATTATCGGAGTTACTACAGCAGTGTGATTATACTCATTGTCCATAAAAAAATGTTTTACGCTGGCAACCCTCGTAAAATCGATCGTTAAATACCGCTAAATAGGTATTATTAAAAAGTATTGCAGTAATTTCCTCATAATTTCTGTCTATAAACTGGGCTCTTTTGTGCACGTAATGGGAAGGATTATAATGAAATACCGTTTTTCTACACAGGAAAATTCTTTTGGTTTGATAATCATGATAGGATATTGCATCAAATTGATTTTTAGATGACTTCAGTACAAAATTATTGTGAGACAGTGTACCTACCTACGGTCGGCTACAGTGTAGGAGACCCGATGGTAGCTCTTACTACGCGCGGTGTAAGGGCGCCAATCGAACAAAAATAGGTAACGTGTAGCCGACTGTACGTACACACGACAGCACTGCCATCGACTCTTACACGCTATCACTCTACTCGTTTACGTTACGGGCGACTTTACAACAAAAGTGTAACAGTCTAACGTGCTGTCGTGTGTACGTTGTAGTCTTCTTCTTCTTTAGGTGCCATCTCCTATCGGAGGTCGGCTTTCATTGTGGCCACTTGGGCTCGTGCGTGACGTTGCGACTCGGATGAGTTCTGTGTGCCTCGTGTTGAACCATACTGCAAGATTTTGGAACCAAAATGTTTCTGGATTGCCATGTCTCCGTAAAAAATACAGGTGTGTTTACGAGGTAAACGCACTTTATGTCGACAGTTATAAGATCTTCACGATCAATACGACTGGCTTAACTCTATCAAGGAGAATTTATACCACGTCATTAATTGAGTGCCAAAACGAATCTTTTGGTAGCCATCTCGTTTCAAATTCACAATCACACCGCTCAAAGTCATAAAGAAGGGATTCTACCTATATTTAAAGGGGTGACTTTAAATATAGGTAGAATCCCTTCTTTATGACTAACCAAAATAATACGGAGTTTTATGTTCGCCCATAATCACATCCTTTCAGTGTAAAATGTCTCAATTAGGTACGGGAGGATGTGTGGACGCACTGTGTTTACGGGCATGTTGAATACGACACGCCTTTTGATGGTTACTTGGTGCGGAAATAGGGTGTTACCTACAAAATATGGATCAAAAATGAAGATGTAACTTTGAAGATGTAACTTTAAAGATAAACTTACTCTGCTCTTGTGAAGAAATTCTCCTACACAGCATGTTTATTACCTGACAATTTTATTTTAGACCGAGATATCAAAAATAGCACCTAGTAGGCCAACTTTGAAAAACAACACCCTTATTATTTTGACCTATGTAAATTGAAAAAGGTATTTATTTCGGGAATAAATACCTTTTTCCGATACCTCAAGAATTTGATCACAAAGTCATGAAAGTTGGTAGGCGAGTATATGAGAACAAAAGTATTTTTAGGTTCAAACATGAGCCCAATCGGTCAAGGCGTTGCCGGGATATGGGGGATATGGGTGAAGTACCCAGTGAGTTCACAGTTTTAGTGGAACTGCTGGTTTAATGATACTGAACCACCGAACTAAATCCTATAGATTCCGCATTACCTACGTAAAAAATCACAATAAAAACTTGTCCCCACAGAAACAAATGGTAGAAGCAATAGAACAATACGAAACATAATTTTGACCATACGTCTAATATTCGAATGTCAACCTTAATACTGCACTAATGTACTTTGTAGGTAGCTACCAAGAGTGCGAAAAAGCTGTGCCGGACGTCTGCCGGACGTCTGTCATGTATCCTAATACTATAGTAGTAAGGTTGTTTATCCAACTTATCACTTTCAGTGACAGTAAGCACTCGTGGTATGAAGCTGCTCAATTTAACTTAAATTGCATTGACTACGAGCTAGTAAGTTCCCAGAGAGAATTTGTTCCAGATACGTTTTGAGAGTTGGCGCTTTATCTTGTTTTATCCTTTGTCGAAGTATTGAACACATTACAGACATCAGGCCCTTCTTTGGTGTCACTTTCGGAAGAGACAGAAACGTTTGTTTGTACCAAGGACGGTCACATTTCAATTGGTGACAGTCTGAGGTGTGATGATTGAGTTAGGGCTGTCACGCCTTCTCATGGAAATTGTGCGAAGGGATGTTGCTTGTTTGTTAGTTCTATTATTGAACGAGCGAGCGAAACGAGCGAAGTTCTCCGAGTCTACTTGAACAATCCGGCGTTTGTATGTATGTATGTATGAATTTTCGTTCGACGATAACTTGAGTAAATTTGGTCGGATCGTTATGAAATTTGGTTGGCGGGTAAATGAAATTAAAACATTTTTTAAGTTAGAACATGAGTCAAATCGGTCGAGGGGTTGCCGAGATATGGGGTTGTTAAGTTTATTTAGGGTCGCGAGTTCACAGTTCGACTCTTGTCAACGAGTTATCGAGCCAACAGATATCGAGGAAGAGTGTCAAAACGATTTAGTAGCTCAATGCCAACTTTCTGCAAAATGTCTACTAATAAAAAAAAAACTACTGAGAGCTGCTCAGCTGCATAAATATGATTTATGCAGCTCTCAGTGGCGCCTTTTTTCACACTAGATGGGTGAAGACGTTGCAATTCCTGGGACATTTTAGCTGGCGTAGGTTTGTCTAGCACATCACTAATAACACGCTTACCGTGAAAAGCTACATTTTAAACCCACGTTTTTACCCGACTACGCGAAGCAAAAAGGAGGGTTATGATTTTAGCAGCGTATGTATGTATGTGTGTATGTATGTATGTATGTATGTGTGTCTGTTTGTGTGTTCATCTGTTCCCTAGCAGAGCCTAAACTACTTGGCCGATTTCAACAAATGAGATGTCGTTGGATTCGTCTTAATCACCCAGGTGACATAGAATAGTTTAATTTAAAAAAAATAACAAGATGGCGGCTTTGCTGCGCCCTAAAGTAGTGGACCTAAAATAAAAATTCTCGGATACCACCGTCATTGGTATCAAATGAAAGGGCTTTAAAAGACCTTTTCAAAAATTGTACAACACATGTAGCGTCAACATAACAAATAGAACAAAAAATACCAAAATGGGTTTTTTTGGCCTTCTTTGTTCTATTCTGGACATTTTTGGGTAATCGTCCGAAATGACATACTAAAAAGATGAAAAATAAATAGAAGTTAAAAACTAAAACCCGACTACTAAATGGCTTAAAACAAGACCAGCTTATCCTTAAAATAGACTCATAGATAATTAATCTTAGTCTGAGGACACCACATTCGCATTTGATAAACCGATGGCCTCCGACTTAGATTAATTATCTATGAGTCTATTTTAAGGATAAGCAGGTCTTGCCTTTTAGTAGTCGGGTTTTAGTTTTTAACTTCTATTTTTCTTAGACGCTTTATGCAAGAATGTTGGTCTGAAGAATCCAATCGAAGAGCGATCTTTGCGATTTACTTTAGCAGTCATCGACATTTGCATGGTCACACACAGTATCGTAAATAGAGTCTAACCTCAGATTCACCTACAGACTATTAAATAAGGCTTCCCATAGTCATGTAAAAATACTTGATGAAATGAAAGTGCGATATATTGTGTAGGCGCTTTTAATAAAGTATATCGCATTGCAATTGGGCATTTGACAGCTCCACGTAAAGTTTTCAGTGGAATTTATACAAACCAGCAAGCGTAGCATAAGGCTGGGTTAGAGCGTAGAGTCGTGCAAAGCTAACTTTGCAGTGGAGCATCCGAAATAGTAATTTCCGTACGTTGCTTTTGTATGTTTTCACCATATTTTCAATGTATTCCACAAAACAAAATTGTAACAGACAATAACTGACGTAACATGTACCACTGAAAAATGGTGAAAACATACAAAAGCAACGTACGGAAATTACTATTTCGGATGCTCAACTGCAAAGTTAGCTTTGCAGGACTCTATCTATGCGATTACGCAGAGCGGGATAGACAGAGTTATAAACCCTCTATACGATCTATACCTATTCGTATGTATACGCTATATCCCAGCCTTATGCTACGTTTGCTGTAATGTGCAAGATAAAAATCATTTTATTATGATCCTTATTTACCGTTATTCTTCTTTCTATTTTATTAATGGAAAACGCTTAGATTGTTTTTGACCCAGTAAGTGATATGGCTTAGTGTGATGGTGGTAGTCCGTAGCACGCAGCACGCACGTACATTATTTTCAATTCAATTCCATTTCGGTCGTTGATACTTTTAAAAGGTGAGTCGCCTTTATCTGTGAACGGATCTGGCTCGGTGCGATAAACTTATGAATAAATAATGCGACAGACAAGCCCTTTTGTCTCTGGCCTCCCACGTCGGAGCCAAAATAAAAGTTTTAATGAGACCATTCAGATATTGTTCCTTTATTCCATTCTTTCGTTTGTCTATCGCTGTTTTGTTGTTTATAAGGCGGCGAGTATGAATGAAATTGTGATTAATTTGCTTTAATTATATGAAGTAATACTTACTGGTTTGTGGAGTCTGGTTCTTATTGCCAGTGGGTTGAATTATTGCGCCTTCAGAAACGCTATTCCTAATTGGCATAATTTGGCAAATATCATTTCAGTTTTTAAATGTATTCTAGCTAGCCCTTACTTTACTTTACTGAGCTTAGCATACGCGCCATAAATTGACACAATGTCTCGATCCCACAATTTAGATCTTCATGGAGTGGTATAAATAGATCCCACTAAAAACATTTTCATGTAAAAAATGTTGCCAAGGCGAGACCATACACCTCGCACTGTCAAAAAGCTATCAGATCTCATGTAGAGCCAAGTTTCTAACTCTACAAGCCCTAACCTCACAAACTCTACAGCTTGGTCAAAATATGTGGCTTCGCAGTTTCGTTAAACTCGCAATAACATAAAAGTATTGAACAGTGAATAGATTTTTCACCTTTCGTCATATAATTAGGACTGTAGCGAAGTGCCCAAGCCACGTGGCAATTGAATGCATGTCACGATTTTTATCCATGTCTTTCATGCACATTTTTGCATGTGTGCTCTCTGGTTCACGTACCGCTATAATAAAATAAGGTATTTATCCTCCACCCTTTTCCGCCGACGTTCTCGTTTCCTCAATATCCCCCGCACCACAAACATAATAGAGAGAGACGGGCTACCTCCCTAGCAGTAGGGTTTCCGCACGGCGAAACACTCCAGAGCTAGGGGAGTTTCAACACGACCTAGAACTCTAGTACTCCGACTCATTAGGGGCCTCGCAAGGGTCGGAAGGGGCCCAGCCCCCGGCGAAAGGGGCCCTCAGAGCTCAAGAGCCAACCGTAAAATACCATCCCGTATTGCGCCACCAAAAGTCCAGCGCTGGAAAACTCCGTACGACGCGGTTTCTAATTCGGAGTTTTGAAAGCGAATTTTCTGAGTGTACTTTTAGGCTGTGGCCTTTCGAGGTTAGAAGTTAAGTTTGTCTGTAAGGGCATTTGTTACTGGGTCTGTGTTTTATGTACCGACGGCGAGTTTCTAGCGCGGAGAATTCAAGAATGTTATGTGACTTGAATTTTCTCCGCGCACATATTTCAGACTTTGCAGTCTCCGTTAATTTGAAATTGTCTTAATTTGTTTTGTCGGCGGTGCACATTTGTTTCTTGGCCTCGGGGGCGTCTCGTATTTACAACGCTGGAGCACCCAATATTTACTGCAGACGGTTAACTTAGCTAAAAGCTCCTGAAACTGGAGAATATAATCCGCGCGCGATGAGAATGGGATGCTACCTTGACGTGTCAACGAAACCTTGTCAAAGTAAATATAGTACATTTTTTATTTACTGCGACAAGGTAGCACCCTATTCTCGTCGCGCGTGGATTATATCTGCCTATTAGACATGCGCGAAACAGTGCACTTCGAAGTCATGATATATTTCATGACATTTCATACCGCGTGATATTACCTTATATCATAGCACCAAACATGACACATGACATCATGGTATTTCTTCATTGCAGACATGAAACATGACATCATGGTATTTCTTCATTGCAGACATGAAACATGACATAATGGTATTTCTTCATTGCAGACATGAAACATGACATCATGGTATTTCTTCATTGCAGAAATGAAACATGACATCATGGTATTTCTTCATTGCAGACATGAAACATGACATCATGGTATTTCTTCATTGTAGACATGAAACATGACATCATGGTATTTCAGCACACTTTCATTGCAGTACGTACAGTGTGCTGAAATGCCATGTGTCATGTTTCATGTCATCTAGTGTAATGAAATGTTAAGTGCCATGCTTTATTCTCTCGTGTAATGTGCAATATTTCATGACACCGTTGTGTAATATGTCTTTTGTAATATTACAAGCATTACCTACACATGTCTACTGCCTATGCTTCTGGAACACAGATCAGAAGCTATAACAAATAAAGGTAGAGTCGGCGTTTGTGTGTTTGTTAGAGAGATATTATATGAACGTATAGAAAAAAATGTAGATAAAAGCCGAGTCTATGACTGTCATATAAGCCCGGTAGGTTTGAGATTATGTATTGCGTCGGTGCGTCAGTCGAGAGCAGATTTGGTTGCAATGTCTCTCGTAAATGTATGGTAACAGAATCATACATTTACGATAGAGTGTACACACGACAGCACGTAAGAGTGTACATTTTTGTTGTAAAGTCGCCCATAACGTAACCGAGTAGAGTGCTAGCGTGTAAGGGTCGACGTGCTGTCGTGTGTACAGTCTGAATACCGTTGATGTTCCCAATATGTTTGGAACTGAAACTAAAGTTGATCTACATAATTTTTCCGTGTCGCATTGCAGAAGTTATGGATTGGTCTCTTCCTCTTAGAATCCTGTCAGAATTTGAATTTTTTTCGGTCATCTTTTGCAGCGGCTGCTGAGGTCAGTAGGTAGAATCTAGATAAAATTTAGTAGTTTGAACAACTAGTTAACCTTCTTCAGTTCAGATATTGTAGCGGGAGTAACTCGTGTTCTCTCGCCTCTAAGTAAGAATAGTTTATTACAAATTGTCCTTTAGGTCTTTGCTTCGAGAGGGCAAGAACTGCGCTGCTCGACGCCTGTTTCTATATAGGAATTTTACTGTGAGATTTTTCTAAACCCTTTTTAAGGTTCTGCAACCGAAGAGTGCCAAACGGGATAAGATTATTCTGCCTGCGCTGGTTTGTTCGTCCAGAACTGTTCTTATGTTGTAGCCGTTTTTCCTTTTTGCTCTATCGTAAAAACGATAATCGATACAGGCATTAAACTTGGTGTGATTATAGAGCTAGAATGTAGGTACTATAACAACAAATAATAACAAAAACACCATGTGTGAGTCTGACTCACGCACTGATGTATACGGACCATCGTACAACAGAGTTTTCGGCACTTACACAGTGTGCAATCTCCCGCGAGTCGAGAGATCGCAGTTTTATATAGGGTGCGAAAACAATACGAACAAAACTAAGAAAGTCCAGTGAAAGCAATAAATACCATCGAAATACCAACTCACCGGAGTGTCTGGGGCCCGAGACCGCCTGTCGGCGCCGACGAAATCGACAATAGGTTCTTCTGGAGTATCACAAATGCACAGGCACAGGGTGAAAGCACTGCTGGGAGTCCAGAGAGGGCAAAAGTCCAAAATTGCCGAAAATACAATATTGGCGTGTGCGCGGCGGCTTAGTCTCAGGGATCGATCTGACACACTGATCGAGACGTTACCAGCGAGCGGCAAACGACGATTATAAACTACCCTCACTGGATAGACAAACTACAAAACAAAATATTTCTAAGACTACCCTACGTAACTAGTCGCTAACTAAATCTACTATGATGGTACGCGGATCGTACATTCCGCCCACCAAAATACGATGCTATTTTACGAAACTACAAGTCTAATGGCAAGGGACACAGCTTGACAAGAGGTCTTTGCATCTGACCAGTCTGTGTCTTAACCGTGGCTACGCGAGTTACACCGTCCCGACCGGGATGTAACTGAACTATACGACCAAGCGACCAATAAAGCGGTTTGATTTGATCATTTTTAATCAATACTAATGATCCGATTTTGGGTTCAGACGCGTCCGTATGCCATTTAGCTCTTTGATTCAACGTGTGTAAATATTCCACATGCCAACGCTTCCAGAAATCTTGATGAAGACGTTGTACCAATTGCCAACGATTCAAACAACTAATGTTTCGATCGAAATCGCGTGGTTCTGGAAGCGATGTAAGCGGTTCGAGGGTGAGAAAATGACCGGGAGTGAGCACCGACAGGTCATTGGGATCCGATCCCATCTCGCATAGCGGTCGCGAATTCAACAAAGCTTCTATTTGCGCGATAACAGTTAGAAATTCCTCATAGGTGAGGATTTGGTTCCCTACTACACGACCGAGGTGAGTTTTAAAGGCTTTGACGCCACTTTCCCATAGGCCTCCGAAATGTGAGGCAGCAGGGGGGTTAAACGAGAAGTGGATAGATTCAGTAGCTGCCGCGTCCTGCATGAGAGGCAACAACGAATTGTAACCACCGACGAAATTCGTTCCCTGGTCGCAATGGATACGTTGGCATCGTCCGCGACGGGCAATGGATCTGCGTAAAGCACCGAGGAATGCTTCACTGGTGAGTCCAGTGACGAGTTCCATATGAATCGCCTTGGTTGCGAAGCATATGAACAAGCAAACGAAGGTTTTGAATGTTCTAGATCCACGATAACGATGAATGTGTGTAGGGAATGGGCCAGCAAAATCGATGCCGACGCACGAAAACGGCTTGATTTGCGAAATCCTCAGCTTCGGAAGGTCACCCATGCGAGGAATGACCGGACGAGGGTTAGTACGAAAACACTTGATGCATCTGGATAATCGACCAGCAATAGAACGACGAGCCGAGAGGATCCAGAAGGTTTGTGCCAGCAGAAAGCTGAGAGTTCGCAAACCAGGGTGCTGGTTATCGTTATGAACCTGGTCGATAACGAGATATGTAAGACGGTGCTGCCTTGGCAGTAGCAAAGGATGCTTGCAGTCGTAGTCGAGGTCCGAATTGACTAGCCTGCCGCCCACCCTGAGCAAACCGTCTTTGTCGACGAAAGGATGCAACTTTCGAAGGGGTTTCGATAGGGGCTTACCCTTCTCAATATTCTCCATTTCGTCCGAGAATACTGACGATTGAGTCAATTTAACGAGAGTTAGCAAAGAGGCATGCAACTCCGTTGCAACGAGAGGTCCAGTTCTACGATTGTTTGGGTTACGACAATTGTGTACAAAACGTCGAATGTATGCGACGATACGCTGAACTTTGTTGAGGCTCGAATGTCTCTCCAGGAAGTCATCAAGTTTGTCGACAGTAATAAACAACGAAATATCTGCCTTGCGTTCTTCCAGAGTCACATCTGGGGACTCTGCAGATCCAGGCGTAATGGGCCAATCGAGTTGGTTGGTCGCAAGCCAGTCGGGGCCGGACCACCACATTGAGTGATCGAGGAGTTCTTGGACCGTCAGTCCACGAGACGCGCAATCTGCAGGATTGTGTTGGGACCGTACGTGGTGCCAATGAGCAGGGGGAACCCTATCCTGTATGTGACTCACGCGATTACTGACGTAAGTCTTCCAGCGAGACGACGGCGATTTTAACCACGACAAAGTTACTGTGGAGTCTGACCAACAGTAAATGTCATCAATGTGAAGTTTGTCAGCGAAAACTTCTTTGATGTGTTCTATTAAATCCGACAATAAGACCGCGGCACAGAGTTCCAAGCGCGGGATCGACACCTTTTTGATCGGAGCTACTTTGGAACGAGACATGATCAGGTGAGTAGTGACACGATTGTCACCGTGTTGTATACGAAAATAAACGACAGCAGCGAAGCCTGACTCAGAGGCATCGCAAAAGCCATGCATTTCAACCCTTGTGGCTTTCAATGCAGGTACGAAACGAGGCAAATCCAGTGACGAAAGCAAACTGAGCTCCGAACGATAGCGAGCCCAAGTTTGTGCGATTAGATCGGGAGCGACAGTATCCCAATCTAATCCGAGACTCCAGAGTTTCTGGATGATACATTTGAACGCGAGAGTGAGGGGGGTCAACAATCCGAGGGGGTCGAAGATCCGAGCGAGTTCCGATAAGACGTTTCGTTTGGTGCACTGCTCGTGAAGTGGCGAAACTGTGAACGAGAATTTATCCGACGAGGGATTCCACTCCAGGCCTAAGACCTTGACGGGGGAGGCCGATTCAGCATCAAACGACAACGACTGGTTATGGCGGTGTTCAAGAGGAACATTGTCCAAAAGTGAAGGATGATTGCTCGTCCACTTTCTCAGCTCGAAGCACCCTTTCTGTAAAATTTCGACAATTTGACGTTGCAGGTCACGAGCGGCTTCCAGCGTGTGGGCACCGGTCACCACGTCGTCGACATAGACGTCTTTCGAAAGAGCGTCAGCAGCAAGTGGGCACTCTTTGCCCTCATCTTCAGCAACTTGAAGAATGGTACGAAGTGCGAGAAAACTCGAAGAAGCCATACCGTATGTAACGGTGTTGAGACGATATTCTACGATGGGCTCCTCGGTCGAGAAACGAAACAAGATTCGCTGATATTCTCGATCTTCAGCTGACAACAAGATTTGTCGATACATTTGTCTCATGTCGGCCGTGAAGACGACAGCGTGGAGGCGAAAACGAAGCAAAATGGACCCGATGTCCGATTGTAGTTTCGGCCCTACAAGAAGCAGGTCGTTGAGGGCAGGTCCACCACTAGGTCTGGCGGTGGCATCGAAAACCGTACGCAAACGAGTAGTCGTACTACTTGGTTTGAGCACGCAGTGGTGCGGTATGTAATATGTTTTGTCATTCCGGGATTGGTCGGCTATCTCCATGTGCCGAGCCTCGATGTAGTCCTTCATGAAAGCGTTGTATTCCTCACGGAGCCTTGGGTCACGTGAGAGACGTCTTTCAAGCGAAAGCAAGCGACGAAACGCGAGAGTGTAGGAATCACCGAAGGTCGGTTCCGGAGTTTTAAATGGCAAGCGAACAATATATCTGCCACTCTCGTCCCTAGAATGAGTGGTTACGAAGATCTCTTCACAGAGAGCGTCTTCGTCACTGAGCGTTGAGGATTTTGGGATTTCCTCAACCTCCCAAAATTTGCGAAGTTGTGAATCGAGGGAATCTAGCGAGCAAAGCAACGATAAATCCGAAGGCGAAGGCGGGTTCAAGATTTTACCCATCACTATCCAACCAAGCGAGGTTCGAAAAAGCGTTGGACCATCAGGTCCGCAATCGATGCGTTCTCCTTCGTAGATTTTGCAGAAAATGTCGACACCTAACAACGCGTCAATGTTTCCGGGCAAGTTAAAATTAGGATCAGCTAATTTAATTTCCCTCAAACGCGGCCATTCCGTTACATCAATTTTACCAGTAGGCATCTCACTACATATCTTAGGAATGGTGAGGGCTTCAACTTCCATTTCACTATCGCAACCAACACCACGCATGCGATAGATAGTGGAATTTGTTGCGACGGACGACGATTGGCCGATACCTTCGACGGTGGCGGTTGATTTCTGCAGCGGTAGACCGAGACGCTGGGCACACTTCTTTGTGACGAAGTTCGATTGACTTCCACTGTCAACGACGGCGCGAACTTTACGACGGTTTCCATAACTGTCCGAAACTTCGACGAGGGCTGTGGCGAGAAGTGAAGTGTGCGTGGTGGGAGCTAAACCCGCTACTAAAGTGACATTTTGTTGATTTGGCACGATATTCGACGAATTAGATGACGAAGCGACAGGTGACGTCATGACGCGATTGTCCGAAACGAAAAGTGTTGCCGGCGAGGTAACGTTGTTACCAATCGCAGCGTAAGGATGGTTTTCGAAATGAATGGTGGTGTGATGTGGCACATTGCACTTGAAACAACGAGATTTCGATGGACAGAACCTGACAACGTGACCAGGACGGAGGCAGTTCATGCAAAGATTGTTCTGTTTTACGATGGTAAAACGTTCGTGTGGGGTGTGCTTACGATACGACGGACAGTTCGATAAAGTGTGATTCGATTGGCATAATATGCAAGCGATGTCACTAGGCGATGGTGTATCGTTGGCAACGAGAGCCCGAGTCGTGTACATCGCAGGAGCGGTGTCACGTTGTTTTTGGCGAGGCTGTTGAGGCGCGGGAGCTACGCGCGTGCTGGTGCGCGGTGCGCTAACTGCTGCACGGGGCCTGTCTTCAGGTTCGGCAAGCTCGAGTGCTTGACCGACCCTATTTAGGTACTGCAACAATGAATCGAACGATGGAATGTCTCTGCTCTCATTCTGCAACTCGAAACGACGGCGAGTGTCGATATCTAATTTGTTCAAAAGCAAGTGGAACAGAGGAAAGTCCCAGTCTCGAACAGGTAGTTTTAAGTTTTTCAATGCGGCGATATTTTCATTGAATGTGTCTACGATACGACGCAACTCACGAGGGGAATTCGACGCTGATTTAACCTTCAATATTTCTTCCCAGTAGCGAAATGCCAACTTCCGTGTGCATTGGTAACGATCTATCAAGGCCGCGTAGGCATCCAGGTAATTTCTTTCCGACAGAGGAAACCCCTTTAGCAACTGCAGAGGTTCACCATGTAGCAGCGACAGCAATATAGAAAAGCGCTCAATGTTAGACAATTTTCTATTTTGATGGATCATTTTATTGAACATGTCAAAAAATGAGCCCCATGCGTTGGTATCCCCATCGAAATGCAACAAGTTAAATCTGGGTGTTTTGACTGAAAACCAGTCAGTCGAAGACGGATCATACCCCTGTGACGGAGCTGGAGCGACAGACGAAACGAGATCTGAGTGAAGTTCAATGATTGCGAAATATTTTCTATCAAACTCCTGACGCAACAGGTCTTGTTCTTCCAATTTCTCATCATCAGAAATTTCCGAGCACAGTTTCAAATGATGAGTCTCGAAATTTGTACAATAAGTTTCAAGTTGGGTAAATCGAGACAAGAATAACGGCAAACGATTTATGTCATCCTTGGCTTGAGCGCCAGCTGACAAGCATTCGTCAACTCGCTTTGAAGCAATATCACGCTTCAATTCTAATGTTCGACGTCCGATTTTATTAGGCATGGCGAAATACGACAAACAATTTGTATGTATCGACTGCAAATGACGACAGCGGTGCAAGCAAATATGACGCTAAATGACGCTATTGAGCCTATTCCAAATGGCGAGAGAAAAAAAAAAATTTTTTTTTTTTAATTAAAAAATAATTATAAATAATTAATTCAACTTTGTCGAAATAATTGAAAATTATTAAAGAAATAATTTTTATTACTGAGTGGCGATAATAATATTTATTTAAATATTAATGCACGCAGTTCACGAATAATTGTTTACACCATAATAACAATAGCGAACAATGCAATACTATATGACAACCTGTATCATTAATATAATTAATTATTCAAACGTAATTAATTCAATGACTAAATTAAAGTGTAGGCCAATATTTTTGTACAATAGCTGTTCTATTCTTAGCGCGCAACTTGCAGTACAATGACTGTTCTATTCTAAGCGAGATCCGGACTGTCACACAGCTGTTATTTACTAAACCGTGCGTACCTACGACGAGCTTCGAGCAAGGCAAGACAAAGGCAATACGGTACCTACCTACTACGCCCGAACGAGTTTAGCCAGGCGGTGATATTATCCGACCGCGAACGAAAGACACTGAATGGCGTACTAGGTTGGGTAACTTGACTAACCACTTTATTTGGTCGGTTAACCGATAGTAAATTGATAACGAGGGTTATTTTACGAATTAATCCATAAAAATCTCTTAAATCCTACGAAATTATTTATCTCAAATAGAAAAATATAATACGAAAACGATAACTTTTTTTGACGATGAGTTGATTTCAAGCGAAATTACACGATATTTTAGGTATTTATTTCGAAATGTGGTAATTAGTAACGAGACGATATTGCGACAAATGGCGATGGTTTTGTATAGCGATATGCGATAATACGAAAGTAATAGGTAACGATACGATATTCGACGAGTGGCGATAGTTTTATTTAGCGATAAGTAATACGAAAATACGATAGTTAGCGACAGTTACGATAGCGAAACACGAAAACGAAAATGGTTCGGAGTCACTCCTGAAAATGGGTCAGGGTAGCTGACCCACCCTAAGGAGGATCCTCGGCTGTGAAGGACCAAAATGTGCAATCTCCCGCGAGTCGAGAGATCGCAGTTTTATATAGGGTGCGAAAACAATACGAACAAAACTAAGAAAGTCCAGTGAAAGCAATAAATACCATCGAAATACCAACTCACCGGAGTGTCTGGGGCCCGAGACCGCCTGTCGGCGCCGACGAAATCGACAATAGGTTCTTCTGGAGTATCACAAATGCACAGGCACAGGGTGAAAGCACTGCTGGGAGTCCAGAGAGGGCAAAAGTCCAAAATTGCCGAAAATACAATATTGGCGTGTGCGCGGCGGCTTAGTCTCAGGGATCGATCTGACACACTGATCGAGACGTTACCAGCGAGCGGCAAACGACGATTATAAACTACCCTCACTGGATAGACAAACTACAAAACAAAATATTTCTAAGACTACCCTACGTAACTAGTCGCTAACTAAATCTACTATGATGGTACGCGGATCGTACACACAGCTTACACTCATATACACTTACATAGCGGTACGGAACCCTCAGTACGCGAGTCCGACTCGCACTTGGCCGGTGTTGGTATTAAGAGATCTGAGCCTCTGTTCCGTCGTGTAAAGTCGTTGATATAGAGCCACTGAAGGATTACCGCAGCTCCTCTGATACCCTGATACCCGCCGATTGCAAGTTTTATTTATTTCAAACCAGTTTATGGGCTACTTAGCGCTTGTATTTTAGTCGCAGCACCAACGGGTCGGTAAGCTTAATATATTGTGAAACATTGTCACATAAATTGTCACTTAAAAACCTCGTAGGGCTTAAGCTTAGGAGACTCGTAAAGATGCTCCGAACGAGAAGATGCAGCGCTTCTTAACACGAATCTATAAAGTCGCTCTATAAAAGCTGGTGCATAAATCAAACGCTATTGAACTCTGCTCTTACCAGCGCAATTATGCCTCTATAACAACAGCTACACTATCTAGTGACTAGTGATGGGTTGGTTTTTAGGGTTCCGTACACGAAGGGTGACAAAAGGGACCCTATTTTACACTGTCTGTCAGTCTGTCCTAACTTTAAATTTAAATGTCTGTCAATCTGAATCTTTGGAACCGTAATAGGTAGCCATTTAAAATTTTCACAGATTATGTCTTATTATGGTGGATCACCAAAAAGTTAATAAAAATTCGATATAAATAATAAATAAAAAACGTAAAAAAGTGTCATTATACTTTTTGCTCTATCGCAAAAACGGTAAAACATACAAGCATCAAACTTGGTATGATTATAGGGCTTACTTTATAGTATAAAAACAAAATAATAAAATAATGTCAAGTGCGAGTCGGACTCAAGTAACGAGGGTCCGTACAACCAGATTTTGTTTAATTGTATGTCCGGACGGAACCCACGTTCGCCTTAGATCATGAAAACATGTGGGATACAGGTCCAAATGGAAACATAATTTAACTTATTAACCAGTACAAACGGACAGTTTACTGCTTTATACGGTATCGTGAGGAAACCTGAATGGGGCATAATCTTGAAGTTCGTCAATCAGAGTGGGCACGCGTGGTGAACTCTTTCTCTCTGAGAGAAGATCTATGCTCTGAAGATTTACATACTATGTACACACGACAATACGTCAGAGTGTACACTTTTGTTGTAAAGTTGCCCGTAACGTAACCGAGTAGAGTGCTAGCGTGTAAGGGTCGACGTGCTGTCGTGTGTACATCTTACTATTTTACAACTTCAAAACACTTTGTTAATGATGTATTTGTTCGAGGTCTATTACTTCAAAACATTTCTTCGGAAATCTCCCAAAAAAGCGCGCTGTTAAGAATGTTGCAAAAACACGATGCATCAAGATAATCACCCCCTAAACCCGACTGAAAAGGTATAAGATGGCTCATGAAGGTACTTACAAATACCTCCCCTAATGGGCGAAGCTATCACAGACTGGGTTTTGGACAAATCTGCACTGCGGCGACCCCTGGCTCGTCACATCACTCTTAATAATGAAGGATCATGATGTGGATTGATAAGCAGCACCCTTGGTTTTGCACTGAAGAGCTTGGAATTTGTAGACAGGACCTCTCTGGCTTCTTTGAGAAGGCTCCTAAGTTACGTTCCTACTGTCTCATCATTCGTTACCGTTCTACAGTGTTCTTACCACATTTTTTTTGTGATAAAACTTTGCTTCGTGAAAGTAGATGTTATCACCTAGCATGTTATCTATGGATTAAGGTGCCCCCGCGGTTTTACTTTTAAATTAAATAACTGTTAAATTCAATAAAGAGTTTCTTTACGCTCATTCTAAGAGGTAAAATCCATAAACTGTGGCTATAGCTGAACTATCTCTAGTAATAAAAGTTTACCACACTTTTAATTACTCGTTTTTAATCGGTAAAAAGAGCTAGAACAAACCTAAAAAAAACAGTGTCTCTTCAGTTACACTTCAGTGTTTGGTCCGACTGTCCAAAGGAGGGTTAGGTTTTTTTTTCACCCTGTCTAACCCTGCATAACTCTACACGCTATACCGATTCATTACTTAAAAGGATTACAATTTTATCTGGCTTACTCTCTCGGTACCAACACCGCGGTTTGCGCGCCTCACTCGCCGGGTTTACCCAATGATTGATGGGTAGCTGACTTTAATTAACGTTAACACCGTATTTCGATACATGTGTATCCTGCTTTAACACGTCTGCGTCTCCTCCCAGTTGCACGCAAATGCGTAAGCCTGTAATGGAAAAAGAGGCTTGTGAGTAAATGAGTTGTTACCCTGATTTCTTTGATGTTTGGAGGTCTTGGATTTTGCATTTGGAGAGTGAATAACAAGATTGAAAAATAAAGTAAAGGGCAGCGGAAAACCTTTCGGAAACGTGTCAAAAAACTGTCACTTTGCGTACTTTCTAATCTTTTTTTGGGTCACATATTCTACCTAAGATATTTTTAAAAACGCGTTTCCTAAAATTTCTTAGGCAATATTGATGCTGCACTTGTCACCATTTACAGAAATAAGTTGCAAGACGATTTGATTCAACTTTATGGAACAAAGGAAAGCCCACCATATTTCAGCATCATTAAAATATCACAGGCCTTGTCCAAATATCTAAAGGGACAGGATGTCCCTGTGTCATAACGAAGGATCTCCTTATAGTTTAGTTGAAAGTATATAAGCCACGTGTCAGCTTCCTTGAAAATAAATTGGGCAAAAGGTGGTCGTTAAAATTTCTGCATGGTCAACACAGGGGGCCTGATTCTCGTGAATGTAGTAAGTACACGATGAATATTGAATCCAGAGCGTAAGTTTGAAAAAAGTGAAGTTTGATAACTGATATCGGTGGTCGGTAAAATTTCTGAATTGTCAGCGTAAGGGGCCTGATACTCGTGAATGTAGTAAGTACACAATGAATATTGAATCCAGAGCGTAAGTTTGAAAAAAGTAAAGTTTTAAGTAAGATTATACCTGAGAATTATCCTCAGGACACGACGTCGATGATAAGAGGTTCTAGTCGTGGAGGAAACAGACAAAGTTTTTGTTCTATTGGCGCCCTAAGACAGCGTGCAGTAAGAGCTGCCTTGGGGTATCTGTGACTGTGGCCGAACGTACGTGCTATATAAAGTCCGACCTATTCTTCTCACGTTAGTCTCGGTGGAAAAGAATCCGCTAGTTCGCAGCGACAGGACAAAAATGTTAACATCATTATCCAGGAGAATGGAGAGGTCAACATGTTTAGGACAGAGTTGGGAAAAAGGCAGGTCACCCAATTATTCAGCGAATCTAAGAGAATAGAGATAATACTATTATCCTTTAAGGCTCTTTCTGACAAATAATGATCTTTATAGTATTCCGCACCTCAAAAGAAGAAAACGGAAACATTTACACTTTGAAAGTAAAAAAACTCTCTACCGCGAACAGCAAAAAAAAAATATTTACGTGATTAGCGGAATCTAAACAGCCTTGTACACACGACAGCACGTCAGACTGTACACTGTTGTTGTAAAGTCGCCCGTAACGTAACCGAGTAGAGTGCTAGTGTGTAAGGGTCGACGTGCTGTCGTGTATACGAGAAAATAAGTCAATTGGTCACCAGCTGACTGATCTCCAGCTATTAGGCATCGGCCAAATACACTGTCAAATATAATGGCCAGCGCAAAGATCCGCCATGATAACAACTATCATGGGTTATCTTAGCGTGTCGCCGACCATATCACATTTATTTATTAAAAGAGCCCGCAAATTCCAACGAAATATCAACAAAAAGTTCTCCCGAGCGACCGAAAAACCGATGATTACGTAGCGATTTACCCAAACGTTGGAACGTTTAAACACAGTCATCGCATAAACGTTGCCAAATTATTATTGAACTTGCACCCGGAAAGTAGTCATTATTGACGAGTGAATTTTTGAATTGAGGAGTTCGCATCAGAATTTAAGTATTATAATTTAAAAGTGATTCAATATGGTTTTGAATAGGTATAGATTATAAGGGAAAAAGACACATCGAAATAAAACGGCACAAATCAGACATCCAGTTCTATCAGCCGGTTTCCGAATTGAGAATCGTTAGATAACTTTGATTCAGAATTCATGATTCTTAATTCAGAAACTGGCGGTAAATGAGTCAGAAAAGTTATATCCATAATGGTTTTAATGGTTGGTATTATGAGTAAAATATCAGGCGGTTTTAAAACAACTGTTGCGAATTTATTAAAACGCTCTTTATTCGCAACAGTTATTTTAAAACCGCCTGAAATCAACCCTGTTACGATTACAGTTTATTTATTTTTTTCAAAATTAGGACACTCTCCTCTCCACTCTCCTCAATATATCATCGCATCAAAGATAACCAAAAAAAAAGTCCCGATCGAAAGGGACTACACGCAAGAAGTGACCGTTTGATTGATATTTAATCGTCGACCGCTTATAGCTGCATCGTCTACCCGAACACCTTAAGCCCAAACGATAATTTGAACTAATAAAAAATTAAAAGCATTTCGAAAACATCGTAATGGTAACAACGGCATAATTGCTTAATGACAAGCCAAATTGTGATTCCATATTATTTATTCATGAGGAGAGCCTTCGCCGATCTTCACATGCGATCGAGCGTTTGCACCAACCCCGAAATTACCTAACCCATTATGTCATCAACCGTTTTATGAATCTAAATTCTTTATGATATGAACTAAGTATCTTTTTATAATGGCGCGTCATGGTTGCTTACCCGGGCTCGATTAGCCTTAAAAAGCATTTTACAATGTTTAAACTGCCGCGACCTCTATTAAAGAGCTACTTTTATGAAGGAATAATTTCTCAGCCATTATGAAGATTAGTAAGCAAAGCACTGTACAACGCGAAAGGGAACATTATACTTGATAGGTAGGACGGTACATCTTATGGGAAATTTTCAAGCATTTTTACCTTTATCTTCAGGTTCTTAAACTATTTTAGTTTAAGACGCCGTACGTCTCACAACTAGCGCCGCCAATGGAAAAAAAATCATATCTTTTTTTTGGATGCGTCTTTAGCAAAAAACGCTCCTGCGATTTCTCAACGCGAGGCTTAACTATTTTTAGGACCTAAGGTTTGGATTCCAGGATTGGATTTCCTACGAATGCATTCTTAAGTTCTAGGATCTGGAATCCAAACCTTAGGTCCTAAAAATAGTTAAGCCTCGTGTTGAGAAATCGCAGGAGCGTTTTTTGCTAAAAACGCATAAAAAAAGATATGATTTTTTTTTCATTGGCGGCGCTAGTTGTGAGACGTATTTCACCTTAAGAAGTAAAAAAAGGGGCGAATGAAAGGAATGAAAAATTCAACAATTTGTATCATTGGCTGCATGTATCACTATACTATTATTATTATCACGATGAGCGAAGTACACACGACAGCACGTCAGAGTGTACAACTTTTGTTGTAAACTCGCCCGTAACGTAACTGGGTAGAGTGCTAGCGTGTAAGCGGCGACGTGCTGTTGTGTGTACAATGATAATTATAAGTATATATAAATTAGGTACGTATGTGTAATACAAAGAGATTTTTATAGAATAGGTCAAAACTTCATTGCATACCGAAGTTTTAGCCTAAATATTGTGTAGGATAGATCCGTATGAAAGTAATCAAAGCTGAACGAGTATAGCCGTTTTTAAAACGTGTGTTTAACAACCATTCAATACATGTTCTAATTTTTAAATGCTCAGACGAAATTACATTCAATCCATAATCAGCGTTTAGAACGTATCATTTAAAGTTACATCTAGCAATTTGTTCTTATAAAAATGGTGGGAACGGAGCACATCAAAATCGACACAAGGCATAGGAAAATTAAATGCTAATATAAAAATATTATTATTCCAAGTTCGTAACTACGTTATAATGAGGGTTCTGTCGAAATGAGATCGCTTGTAGCGATGACTAATTTCCAAATTGTTCTTAAGTTAGTTGTATACGTTGCGTCTCTTGTTTTTGTTTCGTTCCTATAATTATTTTGTACACGGAACTTGGGCCTTTGGATCATGAATTAATGAGTAACTAAGTTCGGTTCTTTTGTTATAAAAGTATTCTAAAAGTTAGAAAAGCGATATTTACGCGTCGCGTTATTAGCGATTTTTATTATTTATTTGTGACCCCAGGTATACAACGTGTTACAAAACATCCTAACTCTTTTTACAGGGTGTAACCTACTGGTCAACAGGATGTCAATTCTGTAAAAAAAAGTTGAAAAAATCAATTTTTATTTTATAACCTCAAAATTGAAAAGTTTTCATAACTTTTTTGTTTTTAGTATTAGCTCAAATTTAACAATATGTTTGTGGGTGTAGGTTCATTTGCATAGCTTTCGGTTGTCAAAACATTGTGAAAGTCAATGAAAACAATATTAAAAAAATACTTTTCACCCGCCACAGCGTGCACATTTTATTAATTTAAAAATCAACGGAACGTCATAGAGCAAAAAAAATATTTAGGTTGTGATTCCTATCACCGGGTGCCATTACCCTGTAAAAAGAGTTAGCATCTTTTGTAACACCTTGTATTGCATTCCATGTCACATAAAGATCTCAGATGTATCTCTCAGATGATGACTGTCCTAACAACAAGAGCCTCAACTTTTACGAGTAGGTCTACGAGTTCTGTGTGATTAATAAACATTCGATAAATGTTGTTAGTGCAATCAACACTATTAGGGTCCACTTGCGTAAACCAGAGTTAGCCAACTCTGAGTTAACCTCAATAATTGTACGGAAATGTCAAATTAACTCGAGAGTTAGTTGGCGCCTGACTGACGCAAGTCCGCCTTTGACTATTAATCCGCTCAAAATATCATTTTCTCGGCTAATACGGCAGTAATTTCATACTTTTCACAAACTTAAATCGGTGTTTTATTCAAACGGCGAAGCTTTAGAATAACTCCGCCAAGAGTCTATTATGCATGCAGCCTTCTTATAAAACATATTTAAAAACGCTGCCTAAAATGCAAAAGGAGTCTAGGGGAGTACTAGGAACTTTTTAATGAAGTATGTTAGAGTTTTTTTCTTCTTATATTATGCAGTCGTGTAAATGGCGAGGTCTGGCTAGACTCTGGACTTAGCTGAGATTAAAAGTGCACACCTATGTAGAAACTTACCAACTATGTGATGCAGCAAGGGTACACACGACAGCATGTCGACCTTTACACGCTAGCACTCTACTCGGTTGCGTTACGGGCGACTTTACAACAAAAGTGTACAGTCTGACGTGCTGTCGTGTGTACATAATCTTTTAATTTGAAAGAAAGAAAAGAAGAAGAAAGAAAGAAAATACGGCACAATACTCAAAACAACATTGAATAAAAACATAAATACTAAACATGAACTAAACTAGACAAACTAAACTAGGTAAGACATTAATTTTACAATGATCCATAACATTTGCATGCAACTTCCGTTTATTAAGATGACGTACGTCTCACAACTAGCGCCGCCAATGGAAAAAAAATCATACCTTTTTTTGGATGCGTTTTTAGCAAAAAACGCTCCTGCGATTTCTCAACGCAAGGCTTAACTATTTTTAGGACCTAAGGTTTGGATTCCAGATCCTAGAACTTAAGAATGCAACCGATTCTCGCCAAAAGTGGCCACTTTTGGCGAGAATAGATTGCATTCGTAGGAAATCCAATCCTGGAATCCAAACCTTAGGTCCTAAAAATAGTTAAGCCTCGCGTTGAGAAATCGCAGGAGCATTTTTTGCTAAAAACGCATCCAAAAAAAAGATATGATTTTTTTTCCATTGGCGGCGCTAGTTGTGAGACGTACGGCGTCTGAACACTCAAAGAAATTAACAATACTCGTATTACAATTTGCAATGGCCGCGGATCGTAGCAAAGAGAAAGTAAAAAAAGGTGATCTTCAATCAACATTTTGATTTTGACTTTCATAAGTTTAAAATAAATTATTGAAAAGCTGCTCAGTTGCATTGCCTTAGCCCAAGATCATTATTTAACCAGAAAGTATAGAGGATAATCAGTAACCCGGCCGTAAAAATGAAGTATCGCCTGAATTATGCTTTAAAAGGGGACCCTCCACGATATCTCAACTTTATGGGAACAATGGAATGTCATAAAATTGCAAATATCCTTTATCGAAGGATCAGTCAAAACTAACGAGATTTTGGCTACAAAAGCGTAACTATGAAATTCTGTGTAAGTGGGCTGAGCGGAAATGGACAGTTTTAGATACATTGTAACTTCAGACTTCATACTTAACTTCAAACTTGACTTCAGACTTGGCTTCAGACTTGGCTTCTGACTTGACTTCAGACGGACATGACGTCAGCCACACGCTATGATACCCCTTTTCGGGCATTTTTTTCGATTGGCGCCCTTACGTCGCACGCGGTAAGAGCTACCATGTGGTATTTTAGACTGTGACCGACCGTACCTGTAAGTTTGTTAATTTTAAAAGTTACGTACTTTTTTGTGAATTCGTCGTAGCAACGGTGAAGGATAACATCGTAAGAAAACTTGAGCGACTGTGGCATTCCGTGTTCTGTGGGTATTCCACCCTCAACGCGCTCACAGCCTAGTCGACTAGTCTTTATTAATCGATTGGCAAGGTTAAGCAACATCGGCCGCGGTCAGTCCATGGATGGGTGACCGCTAGTGCCCATTAAATCTGAGCGCTTCCGTGCTTCGGAAGGCACGTTAAACTGCTGATCCCGTTGTTGTTGATTAATAACAATCGCTAAGCCATGTCAGAGGCTCTATGGGCGGCTTAAAAACTCCACAGACCAAACACCAGGGGTGGCCACTACCTCATACCATTACATAGGTACAGCTAGTTGGGCAATTTTACCTACATGCCACTTTATATATATTTTTAATTTAAGACACTGAGCATAGTGAATTAGCCCGCGCGCAAAGAAAAATGCACAAAATCGATCCCTGTATCAAATACATTAAAAAAATCGAAAAAGGTCACATATCAATTCCTAGAATTAGTTGAGACCTATGTAACACAGCCAATTTCATGTTGATTTCCATAACAGATTGCAAGATATTTTGCTTGATAAAAAGTGGGCCGCCTATTTTTTTTTCAAGCAAAATATCTTCAAAACCTTTATGGAATGTCAACACGAAACTGGCTGTTTTATATAGGTCTCACCTATTTCTAGGGTTTGATATGTGAACATTTTCGATTTGTTTAGTTTATTTGATACAGGACTCGATTATGTGCATTTTTCTTGGCGCAAGCGCTATTCACTATGCACCGCGCCTTAACCTATTCTGCGCCTCTATCCTCTAAGAAATCCACTCAACCTTTGAGCGTCAAAACAATAGAAAATAGCCCTTATTAAAATGAACAATCTTTTTTTTACCATTTAAACCAGTTATTTTACGGTGGATATTTAAGAGAATACAAAGGCTGTACACTTTCTAACACCACAGTAACAACAAACCACAGCCAGACAAAATCACTGTCTACACCCTGAGACGGTCGCAGTTGGCGTTCCAAGACGTAATCGCGCTTGCCAGGCCTCAGACAATAGCGCGTTATAGTGGCTGTCAATGGAGATAGGACAGATGCTCTCTCTACATCGGAGACACTGTTGGAACTATGTGGTACTGGCTTCAATTGGCTTTTTGGCTTTATGAGTAATGGCTGGAAGATTATTGAACGAGCGAGCGAAGCGAGAGAAGTTCTGCGAGTCTACTAGAACAATCCGGCGCTTGTATGTATGTATACATTTTTCACTGATAATATTAACGAAATAAAAAAAGGGGTTGGCTATTGTTGCAGACTACAAACTTAAAACAACAAAAAAAAAAGTATGAAGGTTCGTTCGACGATAAATCGAGTATCGTTGATTGGATCGACATGAAATTTTTTAAGCGGTAAATGAGACAAAAATATGTTTTAATTTCGATCGTTTTTAAGGTCGCGAGTTCACAGTTCGGGGCGAACTGTCTTAATATAAACGAGGAGGAAACATAGGTAGAGGAAGGAAATCAAATTTAAGGTGGATGTCTTGAATTATGCTTAGCTGTGAAAGATCTGGCCTGTGATCGAAGTGCGAGAAGAGTGCTGAAATGAAAAGAGTGGCTGAATTTAAAATTAATACAATTTAATTATATATATATATATATATTTTTTTTTTATGGTTGTATTATCTACCTTGATTGTTTTTTTTTTATTACATAATTAAACAAGTATTTATTAATTTATCATTAGGTACAACACTTTGTCAATGAAGAGTTTCTACATCTAGATACTATAATCCACGTCTCTCACGAAATTTACCAACTCCACTCCTCCAGCTCGCGGCAAAACCAAAAGCTTAAAACCTAATTAAAAGCCCAGACCGCGAGCCCTAAAAAACAAGCAAGCCGGGCACTTTGCAAACTACTCCGCCGGCCCGCGTTGACCGCAACAACACACTATTCAGACGAGACATTCCGCCAATAACTCGGGGGTTACGGTAAAGATGCGATCATATTGCCGCAAACGCACTGAAATATTAAATAGAGACATTAAATTAAGCCATTTTGAAAAAAAACGGACAACAGAGAAGTATTCATTTTAATCAATAAAAGAAAACGTCGTCGTCTAGCCAATGGGGTTTTTTCCAGGCATCAAAAATAGCCCGAATAACTGTCAAAATCAGTCTATTAATCTGTGGTTTCCATACAAACCACAGATTTAGTTGCGCGATAATTCGCGAATCGCTGTCAGACACTTGGAAAAATCCCTATTGATTGATTGAAAACTTCAACCATTTGGCTGATCGAAAGTAAGCCCTTTGCATGTGGCTGAATAAAAACCCGTCTCTTTATTAGAATTGAGTTATTTTCTCCTTAGTCTATCGTATAAAGTATTAAGATTTATCAATGTAGAGTAGTGGAGTTAAGACAAGGGTCCACTAGCGCCGCTAACGAAAAAAAAAACACATTTTCTTTTTAGGACTAGATTCCAGATTCAAGAACCTACCAATAAATCCTGCACAGGAAACAAACGCGCACTTTTGACTTGTGCGGGATTTATTCGTATGTTCTAGGGTCTGCATTTTAGGCCTTCGGTCGTAAAAATAGTTAGGCCTATAAAGGGATTCTTATTTGGCAAGAAACGCATCCAAAAATAAGATAATTATGGTTTGAAGAGTTCATTTCTAGAGTAGATGTAGAGTCAATGGAATCGAATACGGGATTTCAGTGGGGGTGTCTGTAAATCAGCGCTCCCCGTTATTAAAAAGACCCCAAGGGCTGAGACCCTTGCTTTTGGCTCACCAAAGTTTCACTAGTGGTTTGTATGTATTTTTAGAGGCAATAATTTATTATACAGTTTCTTTTCATTATCTATCTTTATATTTTTTTATTTGCACTATAACTACATAGTTAAACAATATTTTTTATGAATGTATCACTACAGGGTGCACTCTAAGTCGATAGCGGAACTTTAAGTAGGCTATCTACTGATCAATACAAACAACTTGTACCAGGTGGCGAAAAAAATGGAGTGAAAAAAATATCAGCTGTTCCATACAAAAGGTCGCCTCAGTACTGCGCCAAATGTATGAAACAGCTGATATTTTTTTCGCTCCATTTTTGTCGCCACCTAGTACAAGTTGTTTGTATTGATCAGTAGACAGCCTACTTAAAGTTCCGCTATCGACTTAGAGTGCACCCTGTAGTTTTATTAACTTTCAAGACATTCAAGACAACTTTCACCTCAGTCTCCCGCAACCACGAGCCCTGCAAAGGTTTCAAAACGTTGGAAAAATGTAAAGAGGTTTGACTGATTGACATTAGGAAAATAAAACGAGTGTTTAGGTGGAAAGATAGCAAGGTGGCGGGAAATTCAAAATTTTCACTGTTTTTTAAATTTGAAGCTAAACTGAGCTATTTTTGTTCAGCGATTTTTCGTTCGCGGCAATAACCTAGTATTCTTTTCATTATTGTAAACAACAGAACAACAATAATTCAGCCGATTATGTGTTCTGTTCTGCGTCAAGTTTTTTGGGCAGTGCCACTGCTTCGTAGACCAGAACACATAATCGGCTGAATTATTGTTGTTCTGTTGTTTACAATAATTAAAATAATACTGTTTTATTGCCGCGAACGAAAAACCGCTAAACAAAAATAGCTCAGTTTAGCTACAAAATTTAAAAAGCTGTGAAAATTTTGAATTTCCCGCCTCGTTGATATCGTCCACCCTTAAATTCGTAAAAGTATTATCTAGAACAATGACATTTGTCATTGATCTAGAACATAAATTTTCAAACTTGAATCACCAGTATGAACGCGCCTTGGTGCCAATAACTCGGGGTTTCCAATTACCGAGCAATACGCAGTCAATCAGTCCACTATGGACAGCTCATTTCCACGTCAGACCGAGATGCGCCGTACTTTATGCTTTTTAAACTTATTTAAAAATGGTCTGGTTATTATTATGCTAAGTAGCTGAGTGACGTCACGCTGGTGGTGTTGTTTTGTTTGAAAAGGCGAAATTATCTTCTTTTCTCGTGTCGCTCCAGCCCGACAGACACACTTCACGCTCCCAAAAATGCGCCAATTTGATCGCGCTGGTAGTCGACTCCAGGAGATCTTGCCAGCTGCACTGTAGAGCATCAAGACAAGTTCTGAGGTCATCGTCATCCGATTACGATGAGGATAACATCATTCGAGCATCAGGACGAATGGACGGGGACATACAAACCTTAATTAGTCATAACTAGGTCCTGTCATCCCTAATCGTAGAGCTTCGAAGACAGTTTTATTTTTATTTTGGTCGATTTTGCGCCAATCTGAATCTTACCTAAGGAAAAATTTTAATACAATTGTAAGACTTTGCAAATTACTGCCTAAATAGTGATGTTTCCAACATCAAAAAGTAAGATGTAGCCTTTCTAATAAAAATGATCATGTCCCACTAGCTGGGACATGCCCTTCTCTCAGAAAGAGATCACCACCAGTGCTAACTGCGGATTGGCTTTTAACATGGTCCAACATGGTTGTCCAATCATTTTGAAAAGTAGGTAATTATTACTTAAAGTCGGCATTCTCTACGCCCGAAACAGTTTTACTGTAATTTTTCACCAAAATATTTTTTTTTATCTAAGAGATCATGTCATTGTAGTTCTCCTTCTGGGTCCAAATCTAAGGGTGGCATTAAAATAATTGTCAGCTCAAACTCGAGTCAAGTACGTGATCTCAGAAAACCAAATCACCGACTTGAGACCTTGGCTAATATCAATGTCAAGCTCAAGCTAGTGTCTATTAATATGCTGACAGCTACCTCAAGATGAAGCTTTTGTTCGGTGATTTTGTTTTCTGAGATCACCTACTTGAGCTCGAGCTTGAGCTGACGACTATTAATGCCACCCTCAGAATATTATAACACGCAACCGTCAAAGCCAAGAAATTGACCAGAATTGGCCCCCCGATGTGCGAAGGTATAAAAAGAGGAAGTGAGCCATTTAATTAATTCAATTAACCTAAAAAGAACAGAAACTAATCTCAATTAGTATCGTTGCGACGTGCGACCGAGTCACCAATTAAAAACAGCTTAGATGGTTTGCTCCCAAGTTAAATCTGTATTTTTTTCTCCTAATCTATAATTAATTACTGATAGACAGGATGAACTTACAGTTGGTGTTCAAGAGAAAATATTTCCACTGCTACAGTCAAAAACTAAAGCCTTTGCATCTTATCTAACTAATGAGAGGATTTATACAGCTTCCAGTGGCACCTTCACTCATTCTAGATGGGTGAAGAGACCACTTGGCGCTGCAGTGCCTGGGACATTGTTTTAGATGGAGTTGGCTTGTCTTTCCTGTGGGCTAGGCCTACTTAGCTGTCAGGTGCTGGGCTACAGTTAGTATGGTGACTTTCACGTCTTGGGACCAAAAATGAAAATAGATTCCTACCCTACTTTGTATAAGTAGTTAATTTGCTCCGAACAAACTCGGCAGGTTTATTTATGCAGGTCCGATATCGCCTCCGGCCAGCCAGCAAAAGGACGTCTGTACCCGTGGGAGCTCCTCGAGCTGCAAGACTCCAGCAGCTCGGAGCTCCACTGACCACATAGCTAAGACTGCACATCCAAGACCTGGGGCTGATGCCTCCGGAAAAGACGCACGGGACAAGTGTGCCAACTCAAAACCCGCAACTTAAAATGATGATGATATCGCCTCAATTTCTTGGTGATTGTAAGTGCCAATGTCAAACAAATTGCATAAGAAGATACCTTGAACGAACTGATTTCCAGACATCCCTTGCTGATAGTAAATAACTTGGCACAAGTTTGACAGTTTGGTTTCTAAAGGCAGCCTCAGCGGCACCTTGCATACCTTTAAATCGTCGGCACCAGTTGACAGTTCCCGAGTTCCCAAACTAGAGGGCGTCGGTGAAACTTTCTATTGCACTCTGCAAAAGTAAGAGAAGGACTCCGGTGGGGACACTAATTAGAACATTTGGTCTCCCGTTTCGAAACACTTCGGGGTGGGGTACACTGTACCCGTCATTGCTAAGAAATCATTATAATTATGTAGGTACTTGCCTTAGGGCATTGGTCCACCACACCGATTCCGTTACCGTGACCGATGACGAGATGACGGCTCGTCGTCAGGAAAAAGTAGTGGTAGGTGCGTCCGTCACCCTCTACTCTACATACAGTATGTCCACGGACTGCACCGCGCCACTTAATTCTGTGGTAAAGCATCATTAGTGGAACACGAATAGCATAAAATAAAAATAAAAAAAAAATAAAAAAACTCAGTATTCAAAATAAACATTAGCAAATTTAATTCATAATGCATCAACCTGTGTATCGCACTTTCATCTACGCGATCTAATTTCGATAATTCGGTGCACTGGTTGCCGCTTTTGGCGTCAGCGATACACAGGTTGATGCATTATGAATTAAATTTGCTAATGTTTATTTTGAATACTGAGTTTTTTTATTTTTTTAAAATTTTTATTTTATGCTATTCGTGTTCCACTAATGATGCTTTACCACAGAATTAAGTGGCGCGGTGCAGTCCGTGGACATACTGTATATTATTTCCGCGCCGCCCGCCGCCGGAATCGGTGTGGTGGACAAACGCTCTAGATTTTTTTACAGCGTTATTTTTATTCTGTGGCGCATTATATTTTTGCTTGATTAATTCAACTTGATTCCGTTGATAAAAAATATAAAATAACTATCAACGTCTCTAACTATTGATTCGAGTACTTATTGCGTGGAGTCAAATCTTTTTCCTTCGCTTAGAAACTATTTTTAGGACCTAGGTAATCTAGATCATAGAATGAATCCCGCACAAGTCAAAAGTGGCCGTTTTTTTCTTGTGCGGGATTTATTCGTGGGGTCCTAAATATAAAATTAAACCTTCGGGTTCTCATTCGACGGCCCGTTTTTAGCAAAAACGCATCCTAAAAGAAGATTATATATATTTTTTTAAATTATTAGCGGCGTGAGTATGCCTTGACCATCACCTTAATGGAGGCAGTGTATCTAAAGCTTTGGCTAACAAAAGGGTGAAGTTGGCGATTGCAACAATACTATAACGAGGTTAGCTTGTTTTGTTCGCGTCGCGACGGGAAATTTTGTACGGAGAAATTTTAGCTGTTATTTTGTCGTTCGTGTTGGATAGGGGCAATTTTGAGTCAATTTGGGCAATGAAAATTGAACAGTGACATCACATAAATAAACATGACTTTTCAGGGATACTCACCCTGTCAGCAAAAGTAGGTTTAAAAGCACTTCATAATCGGCAAGTAAGAAATTTAGAAAAATCTAATACCTAGCTACCATTTTTTAGTAAATATAATTTTATGACATAATTATAGTTTGTGCAAATTTTTTAGTAAATATCAGTTTTTCTAAGGGAATTAAACCCCGTAAGTTCATGATATTTTGTACAAATCACACAATGTTGTGTGATTTGCAACTACCCAAAAATCATCACTTCAAAATAGAATTGCCTAACAATAAATTTCACAGTTGGTTCGCTTCAACTACATCACACGTAACTTTCCTATGGGAGTCCATACGGCAGACTGTTTGTACAGTCACCTTCAAAAATAATTCGGGGGTTTGCACTTTTTTGCGAGACAGATAAAAGAGTGATCTAAGGTTTGGATTTAAAGACTACATACCAGGTTTACAGCCTAAGACGTTCATATGTCTAAGTTTGTTTATGTCCTTACACAGTTGTTTAGTTTACACCGTTTTTTTTTTTTTGGGGTTTTCCGTATTTTTCATTCATGGCAAGGACGCTTATCTCACCTATCGCTTAATTATCTTACCTAGGTTAGCTGTCGGATGATGCAGATGTTTCGTTCCAATGTGGAGCCGCACAGACAACGTCACCTCTTTACTGTTGTTCCACAATCATGCAGCTGGCAGGATCTCCTGGAGGCAAATCCCAGCGCGGTCAAGTATGTAGGAGCGCGAAGTTTTACGCTTTCCACACGAGAGAAGAATAGGTACCTCATCCTCATCATCATTGGCAGCCTCTGTTGGTCCATTTATGAACATAAGCCTCTCCCAAAAATTGTTGGCATGTTGGCGGTTTGCTGCCTTTCTCATCCAGTCATAACCCGCCTGTTGGCGGATGTCATCCACCCAGCGCCTGTTTGGGCGGCCTCGTCTAGTATTTTGCTATGGTCTCCATTCTAGGACCCGCCTGGTCCAGCTGCCCTTATCCATTCTGATGTGGCCTGCCCAGATCCTTTTGCTTTGTGTGGTGATGCTAACTACGTCTCTGACCCCCGTTTTTCGCCGAATTCATTCGTTTCGTTTCCTGTCGCATAGCCGAGCATAACTCTCTCCATTCCTCTTTGAACGATTCTGAATTATTATTTTTCTACACGAATTTTAGAATTTTCGAATAAAATAAATGAACCTAGTGGGCAGAGGGTTGGTTACTAATATGACTACGTGTTTGGTTTCAAAACTTGTGAGCTTGATTGTACCAGTAGTGGTGTCAGGTATCGACTAATTAGTGCAATCGCTGATGCGTGCCGCTTGAACGTTGGAATACGGAGCGGCAAAAGGTGTGAACTGGACCCGACGAAGTTTTCAGCTGCCATTTTGCTTGCGTTTCTTTGGTCTTTGCTTGTTCGTTTTATCTTTGCTTCGCTTGCTAGAATAATGTCCATTCTTGATGCCGTATTTTTTCATCACTCACGAATAGTTTAAAAACAAAATCCGAATAAATTGGTCAGCGCCCTTTTTTGTTGCGTGGCCATATTTAATAAGCCGTGTATCTTTTCGAATGACGAAGGTAAATTATTATTGAGCTTCTTTTATATTGATTTCTTGCAATGGTTTGTTTTGTAGTCTGGACACAATCTCTAACATATTGTATCTATTTTAGTTGGTTCCTGTCGGTAAGTGAATAACTGTAGAACCATCAATTTTACTCGACATACCCTTTACAACCCTTTTACGAACGCGTGGTGAATTCACCTTTATAACCACTACTATACTATCCGACCTATCATCAATACACTATCCTTCACCCTAATTCGGCGTTATAAAAATACATTAAGGATAATTTTGAGCCCATTCATTACACACGTGCGATATTGAAAACCCATAAGGGGTGCACGCACCCTAAACAGTTAATAATATTTTTTCCCAAAATCCGTCAATTTTAACGTCCTAACTTTCATCTGAATTTGTGTTAAGAGCTAAAATACGAGTATGCATGCGTAAGCCCATGCCAAATTCCGGAATTTTCAACATTGATTTTTTTCAATCTTATTGGAACCCTTTTTACCCAGGATGTGGGGAACTAGGTAACCAGGTAAAGATATTTGTTTACACTTTATTCACGGTACCATCCTAAACAGCTTACTCGGCCTAGCCCACAGGAAAAACAAGTGAATGTGTAGCCAGCTAATCCGCGGGCTTCCTAAAGATGTTTTTCCTTTACCGTCAGAGTGTCAGGATGGTATAGATGCTGGGCAAGCCTTCTCCATCTAAAACAATGTCCCACTGCACTGCAGCGCCAAGTAATCTCTTCACCATCTCGTGTGAGCGAAGGTGCCACGAAAGCTGTATTACGTAGATGCAAAGGCCTTAGTTTTAGTTTTTTTATTCATGCTTTTATCAACTGGGTGAATAAAGAGAAATAATCCCAAACTTACCCTGCGCATCGAACATAACAAACGGAGCTCGGGGGTGGGGGTGACTGAAAAAAGTCTTTCTTATAATAGGCCTAGGTCACAGAATCCCAAAACGTGTAGAGCCAACTAACGTGATGGATTCCGAAGGAAATGTCTTTGGCCAACGGGCGTGAGTTTATTTATGTTATTATTGTGGAAACTGGTGGGGGTCGGCTATCATTAATGACGTAGGGTGCGTCGAATGTAAGCGAATCACTCTCTAAAATGTCGCTAAGCGTTGATAATACGCTGACATAGAGCACATGGTGTGTTCACATCATGTTGAAATAATAATAAAACTGGGTTAAGGGAGGTTTTTGCTTTGAAAGAGTTTGCCACAGCTGGACTAAAATGATTTTATTTTCTGAACCATATCCGTACACGCCATGCCTTGAATAACTGTCATTTGAAAATAGAAGCAAGGTGTGTCAAACTATGGCTGGTCTTGATAAACCTACAAGACATTCAATATTGCGACAAATAAACACTAAAACTAAATTACTTTGCGGATCCTTAATAAATTTATTCAGTTTACCACAATCTAAAATTAAAGAACTAGTCCTGAAATTCTTAGAAGAACGCATTACCAAACATTCAGCATACATCGCTCTTTGTGCGCCGCCTATTTTTTTTTCAGCGAAAATATCTTCAATACGTTTATAAATGTCAACACAATACTGGCTGTGTTAGATAGCTTTTGATATGTTTACTTTTCGATTCGTTTAGTGTGTCTGATACAGGAATCGATTTTGTGCATTTTTCTTTGCGCGCGGGACAATTCACTATGCACGGCGCCTTCAAAGTTATTGATGACCGCCAACAGCAAGAAAGCAATCCCACTAACCCCTAACTTAAAGCAAAGGTCATCAACCCCTTAATCGCAAATATTCCTCCAGGTCAAATGGACAGCGGTTAATTTCAATCTTAGCCGGGGCAAAGTGGACGTTAGCCAATAGGACCCTTCTCCTGACAGCGGACAAAAGCACAATTAAGTACAGCAGGGACCGATAACAAAAGGCGGAGAGCACACAATTTGTTGCAGCCATCTTTATCTGGGCCACTACTGACCCCTTCACCCTAATTTAGGAGCAATCTGACCCTCTACACGGCGTTTTGATTAAACCTAACCCTTAAATTTTATATTCGCCCCAATTCTGGGCCAAGTTTCACGGCTGTTTTACAGATTTGCGGTATGCTAAGAGTCACCCTGCGTGAAAATAATATCTCATAATACGAGTATTTACTCAGCAGTTGGTGCTAACAGGCTGATGATTATGATGCAATCAATAAATTATAATTATAATTATAATTAAAATGGTTATTATTATAATTAAAATGGTTTTCCGAGTAGATACTGCATAGTAATTGGCACAGGTCTTTCGAAGCTGCAAACTTGGATATACGATACTAGTAGTGGTCCTAACAAGATATAAATAAAAACAGAAATTGCCGTTTGTTTTCGATTTTATTTTTAGATATGACCGTGGTTAGTGATGTAATCTAATTACTGCACCAAATGTTTGGAAGAGCTATATCTGCCGTTTCCACGTTAAGGGTGGAAGTTAGCAACGTGGCGGGAAATTCAAAATGTTCACAGTTTTTTACATTTTGTAGCTAAACTGAGCTACTTTTGTTCAGCGATTTTTCGTTCGCGGCAATAAAACAGTATATTCTTTTCAATATTGTAAACAACAGAACAACAATGAAAACTGTGAAATTTTTTAATTTCCCGCCACGCTGCTATCTTCCAGCCTTAAAACGAGTTCGTGTCGCCCTCCATGTTCTTTCCGAACCTCGCTTCGAAGCACAGACATCCTTTCCAACATTGTCAAACTAAAACCCTTGTTACAAAGAGAACAAAAGATCTTATCTGCCTAATATCTCAATCGGAACGCCTAACACAAAGCAACCCTTGCCTGTCCACTTTGGGCCGAACTTTTGGGCGGCCGCATCGGTATTACTTCTGCTGCAAGCTGCAACTAGAGTGAACTGAAGAGGACACAATTCAGCTAGTAGCCTCGGGCTTCACACGGCTGCAAAAAAAGTATTCTAAAACTTCTATCAAATAAATATCTAATTGAAGGTGAAAACTGGATTTTAAATCCGTGACGTAGTTTAGAAGGACACAATGACATGCCCGGTTTCTGAATTGAGAATTTTACTAAGTTCGTTCTGTCACGTTCTTTTGTGAGAAATCAGCAGAGACAGAACGATACTTAAGTGCTTGATTAGCGAATTTCTCAATTCAGAAATCGGCAGTTAGCGATGTAGTGAAAATGTAGAGATTCGATACTTCTACATCTAGGTATTTGACATATTTGAATTGGTCAAAGGGTGCGAAGCGTGGTGATTCTTACGCCAGAGGGGTAATAGTCGGTACCAGAGGAATCAACTTCATTTGGGGTTGTCGCACATTCATGCTAATATACGAGTTATTTGCGATGTAAACGTTGATTACTCTGGCGTTTTGCAATAAATTTGCTGCCCCGGTCATGAAAAACAACCATCGAAGATGAGAAGATAAGTGAAAATAAAATAGGCCTTATCTACGCTTGCAGTAGAGATATTGTATGAAAATATAGAGAACAATGTGGACAAAGGCTGCCATCATAGGCCTGAACAAGTTTAGAAAAACCAACTCTATCGACTATTATAAATGAAAGTTCTAGTTCAAAAGCGGCTGCGTACAGCAGAAGGGGATGAATGTAAACGAGCACCAAGTACTCTCGTATCACTCTCGCTGCGATGTGAACAGACAATCGCGTTAAAACACGCCCCGAAAAACTCGCTTTCACCACAAATCGCCAGCCTAAATAAACAATAACAAGCAGGGAACAGGGTAGACCCTTAGTCCTGGTATGGTATGAACAGAAAGGCGGCTGTGATAATTGATTCCAATACGGACACGATAGTGTATTTCGGTGTATAGGTAAAAGTCATTAAGTGACATTTTGGTCAAAAATCAGTTTTTCGGTTCATTAAATACCAAAGACTGTTATCTATTAAAGGTAACACTCATTAAAATGCCAGCATTTAATGAGTGTTACCTTTAATAGATCTTTGGTATTTAATGAACCGAAAAACAAAACTGATTTTTGACCAAAATGTCACTTAATGACTTTTACCTTTATTCCGACGGTATGATTCTTGACCCAATATTGGGTTTCCTATTCCTTAAAACTTCCAAAAAGGAATTTATATCTTTTTGGTAGAATTATTTACTTGATTCAATTATTTAGTTCATCAATTTTTGTATTTTTTAAAGTACTTACCTGAATTTTACTAACGCTTGCTGCCGCACTCGCATTATCGGGCGCCACATTGCGCGCGCGCTTGAGAAGGCCGGGGGTGCCCGGTTATAATAGAACAAATTGAATATGGTAAATATTACTGCATCAAAAATGTTTTATAAAAAATAAATCTTTTTTAGTTTTAAGAGCGTTACTAAAACTATCTTCCCTAGCCTAACCTAACCAAAACAACACCCTGTATGTATGTCATTGTACTATTTTGGCGCTGTTAAATTCGGCGAGGTGCGAATCCGTGCGATGGATTATTTAAAAACTCATTTCAGCCAATCACGTGCCGCTATTTTGAATCTTCAATTAACCACCTGTTACATTTAATCGCTCTTGCAGAAATCGATTTGACGATTGACGCGAGTCGGCGTTCTTGTCCATCCTTATTTTATGGCAGAAGCTTTTAAACGTCCTCCGACGGCTCAGCTGAGAGATTAGCTCGCCCCATCACTGGCTAAAACCACGGCGTATTTGCATTCAAATGTAATCATTGACACCTCTATTAACGTCTGCTTAAAGACCAGATTCACGCAGCCGTCTGCCTAGCCACTAATAAGGCTGAAGTGTATGCAGATGGACCCATCTGATAGGTGCTTATGGAGAGTTTTTGAGGGGCCAGGACACGTGCTAAAGCTTTTTGTGACTAAAGATTTGATTTTGACCGCGGTTCTTGCGATCGTGTTCTGCGGATTTAGCTGGAAGTTTGAAGAATTTTGGTGGGCAGTTGCGGTTGTTTGTAGCTACATGAATGGCAATGATACACGAACAAAAAAATAGGTAAAAAAACCTTTTAAGTTAAACGGTTTTATGTTAAACATACATTGCAATGTTTAAGATAAATGTACTAAAAACCAAAAAATAATACAATAGATACAGTCGTGGGAATTATAAACATATGCATAGACTAGACTAAAATAAAACCGTGGGGCACGTCAACTGCCTAATTATAGTGTAACATTACAAAACAAACATTTTAATCAACGATTGTAGACAATTGACGTGCCCCACGGTTTTATTTTAGTCTAGTCTATGCATATGTTTATAATTCCCACGACTGTATCTATTGTATAATTTTTTGGTTTTTAGTACATTTATCTTAAACATTGCAATGTATGTTTAACATAAAACCGTTTAACTTAAAAGGTTTTTTTACCTATTTTTATTTTTTAGTTTTTAGTTTTTATTTCGCATTCTGTTTAATTCATATAGTACATTGCATTATACTGGTTGAGCACTTTCATTTGATACCCATATTGATGGGATCGATAAAACCTACGTTATCCGCCATTTTGTAGCGGCCGCCATCTTGGATTTCAATTTTTTATAGTATATTGTATTCTGCTTGTTGAGCCCTTTCATTTGATACCCATATTGATGGGATTAATAAAACATAAATTATCCGCCATTTTGTAGCGGCGGCCATCTTGAATTTATAATGATAATGAATAAACATAATTGTATTGTCACCAAAATCCAAAGTGTATACAAAATTTCAGATTAATCGGTTGACAGGAAGAGGGTGAAATTTGAATTACTAAATTTGACCCAAGAAAGAATAAAGAATCTCTATCTTCTCTACATCTCTACATCTCTACATAGTAGTATAGTATATATCACACCCCTAGTTAAAAACTCCGGTAACTCAAAAAACCTTATTTTTCAGAAACGACGAAAAACTGATTTTAGAATGCCTATGATAGATATCAAAAAAATAACAATACATCCCTGAAGGTCGATTTTTTTAATGATTTTTCAATATACAATTATTCTTATTGTCCGGTTAAAACCTGAGAAAAATAGATTTTTTGAGTTACTCTAGTTTTGTACCAGCAGTAAGGGACTTTTTTGGGCAATAAGTGGAGTTACTTTACTTTATCTGAATGAAAAAGTAGTTGCATTAGTTTTCACCCCAACAATAAGGTGAATTTTTATGAGGTGTTTTGAGTTACTCCATAAACGGGTGGTATATTTTTATAAGTAAGGTAATAGTATTAATATTGTGTATGGTACAAAAACACTTGATTGATTGAAATGAAACAAAATAATAATAATAATTTAATTTATTTCAGATAACTTGAGATCCATAATTTGTTAGTAATTGCCAATTTATACAACTAAGTAGTTATTATTTACTAATGAAAATAAATAACATAAAAAAACTCTAATTATTAAGGTAAAAGATATAAAAACAACATCTCTTCTTTATAAAATAAAAAGGCAGTTCCAAAAACATCATTTTTTTTTCCTAATGAAATTGAAATCAGTCTCAAAAACTACAAAAATAACCATATTTTATTTAAAAAAATCGAATGCCTTAAAATAAGTGAAGCCACTTGTATTTATTACGTAACTGCTACCTCCCTACTACAACCTACTAAATAAAATACAAACTTTAATACGATTCAGTACAGAATCCTAAGAACAATCAACTAATTATCACTTATTTTTTTAAATTAAAAGGCCGTATACACTAAAATAATCACCATTGTTAATTCTTTATAAAAATTTAAGCGGGCTAAAAAACTACTTAATTCTGTTAATCAGTTTCCTTTTTTATTCTTTAAATCAGTCTTTCATCACCGCTGTGGATTGATGAGACAGCATACTGACGCTTAAGAACTCTCCTTGGCCCATCATCTCTAGCAGGCTGGCCGTCAAGGTCTGGTTCAAGTATGCTTGGTGACGGAATTGACCTTAAATCCTCAGCTGGCATATCCGACTCCTTTCTACCTGCTGGCTAGTCAGGATCTTCAGCTGTTTGGGCAGGATATTCGGCTGGCTGACCAGGTACTTGGGCTGGCTGGCCAGAATCTTCGGCTGGCTGGTCAAGATCCTCAGCTTGCTGTTCAGGAAGCTTTTCCCCCCCTTAATAATTTCAGTAATGATTTTTGCTGTCTTTCATTATCCTAAAAGTAAGTAATGTTCATAACGTTAAATAAATCATGTAAACTCAAGCAACTAAAAAAAACACAATATAACGTACAAGATATTGAAATTTCATAAGAAATCAATGATCTGACTTAAATAGTTATACAAAAACACTCAATTATCTGTATAAAACTGTTTTATCTCATTTAACAAGCAAATTAAACGAAATTAAACTTTCTTTCAACAAAACCAGCGTAAGTCTAAATTTACTTTTTCAGTCATTCAAAGGTGGGTATTTCGGAATAGCAAAAAAAAATACTGCGACAAAGTATCATCAAAACCCCCGCAACTCAAAATCCATCATTACGTTTTACACTGAAATTTCAACAAAACCCAATAAATTCCAAATAAAAGTTGAAACTTACCTGATAAATTTCACATAAGCTGCAGGAACTCAAAATCCGCCAGTATCGATACGAACTCCTTGCATTACGACCGGCTGACAACTAAAAATAGTGGCGTAGTGAACGCACCTTTCGGCGCGAGTTCATTCACATAAAGTAACATTTAACGCCATCTCTTGGTGACGGTTGAAGGTATCGTTATGTGTGTTATATCCTCAGGTTGGGCATAAGGTCAGGAGGTCGAAAATGTAGCTAACTCAATTTTGGCATTTTTTGAGTTGCCGGAGTTTTTAACTAGGGGTGCGATATATATATATATATATATATATATATATATATATATATATATATATATATATATATATATATATAATAAAATAAAACAAAGTCGCTTTCTCTGTCCCTATGTCCCTTTGTATGCTTAAATCTTTGAAACTACGCAACGGATTTTGATGCGGTTTTTTTTAATAGATAGTGTGATTCAAGAGGAAGGTTTATATGTATAAAAACATCCATTAAATAGTGGAGAAGTACTGTTATTTTTGAGGTTTCTAATGTGATGTCGTAAATAATTAAATTTTTTCCGCTTACATTGCAAACGCAGGCTGAACCATACGAGTTTTATCAAAATAATGTACTAAGTATTGTACACATTGAAAAGGTCTACAGAAAAGTTCGTGATGGTATATGTCTATCTCTTATGGATAACCCACAATAACTTTTATTTGTCATTTACTTTTTACGACAAATAATGGCTAATTTTCGAAGCGATTTTAACCAATACAGCATTAATCCTTAACCAATTAAATACCTTGAATACATTGTTCATTTAATATAGATCTATATGGCCCTTTACACCGTATGATTTAAGTGAATATTTTCGAAGATATAACAGATTTAAAAATTGCGGGACGTAGCGTTTGCGGCGGTACCGGCCGGCCGCCCGGTGCGGCAAGAGCGTGCCTATAAATAGCGCGTCTGAGGCCGCGGTTTTCCCTGTAGCACTTTGAATTTAGCAGCGATCGGACGCGTTTATTATAAAAACGTGCTTTAGTAATTATAAGTAAGTTACGATAAATAATTGTATGATAGTAGTTTTAAAATATAAATTATATTCTATTGTAAGGTTAATTTTTAAATCGCACTTATAGTAATTATAAGTACCTACATAAGGTGAGATAATATTAGATTAAATAAAACCATAATTTAGGGGGATTGTTTTACTCCAAATTTAACGCGTGCGGGCCACGGGCAGTAATGAATAAATCAAAACTACTGAATCGATTTTAATCACATAGGCTATATATTTTATACCCGCGCTATGTTTTTATATACAACGTTCTCAGTTTTTCTGTAGTGTATTTAGTATCAGCATTGCACCCGTGCGAAGCCGGGGCGGGTCGCTAGTAAATAATAAAACAAACGGGGTGAGCTAAATAAAACCGTTTAAAAACATACTGTGGTCATGTGATGTGATATTATAGAACAAATTGAACAAGGTTATTTGTTAATAAAGAAACATTCCCGGAGTCGGGTGACACTAACCAAAACCACACCCTGTATTTGACCATGCTAGACTTCTTCTCTGTTTCTTTATTATTTTGAGTGATACTGATTTGATTTGATTTTTAAAGTTCTTTATTGATATAAAATACTTACAAAACATGGAAAAGCTGACACAGTCAACACATACACTAATCGGACAATGTACAGTTAGTTTTATGAGGTTAAATCACCTTTCAAAACCGTCAAAACATGAGTGGTAAACTTCGATCAAGGATAAAACTAGATACAACATAGAACTCTGAAATGTGTCTGGAAAAATAAATGTCCAAACTGCCTTTGGGAGCTTATTTGCTCGTAGTCTATGCAATTAAAGTAAAACTGTACACTAAAATGCAATAAGGTTGACATTCGAATATTAGACGTATGGTCGAAATGATGTTTCGTATTGTTCTATTGCTGATATCATTTGTTTCTGTGGGGACAAGTTTTTATTGTGATTTTATACGTAATGCGGATTCTATGGGATTTAGTTCGGTGGTGGTAAAATAATTATTACACTGGGATGATCACTACATTCGTTTTGTTACAAAATTATAAACAACTTGAGGAGTCGCGTATTGGTTGCAGAAACATCGAGTACCTTTGAGTGATACTGAAATCGGCTTAGTGTTTTGTATAAAGCACATAACAAAGCAAAATTACCCGTTAACGTGTATAATTTACAGCGTCTGAGATCTGAGGTAGGCGGAGGAATATTCCTCTTCTTGGTGTAGAAGAAAACTTTTCAATCGCGTTTTAGGAGCTTAGTGTGCTAATTCTGTTAAAAAAATCCACACATCCACACAAGCACATAACAAAGGAAAATTACCCGTTAACGTGTATAATTTACAGCGTCTGAGATCTGAGGTAGGCGGAGGAATAGCCCTCTTTTTGGTGTAGAAGAAAACTTTTCAATCGCGTTTTAGGAGCTTAGTGTGCTTATTCTGTTAAAAAAAAATCACACGGTTCCTAGTCCCCAAAACCGGTTATTTGAGGGAAAATAACTCGTTTTTTGTTTTTTTAACCGACTTCAAAGAGAAGGTATTTAATTTGACCCGTACTTTTTTTTAAATTGTAATTGAAAAAGTTTATTTATCACACAAAGAAAAAAAAACACACACACAAGTACAAATTAAAAAAAACTTTTTAATGTCACGTCAGAACTTTTTTTTTCGCAAACCGATTTTGGTGATCATTTTTTTTCTTTGAAAGGGTATACTTCCCATGTGGTCCCATAGAAAAATGGTGAAGATCTGATGAAGAACTTCGGAGATGGAGATCGGAAGTCCTCAACGAACAGTAGCAAATCACCGGGAATCAGTGCAATAGTTGTTGAGGTACCTCTTTACCAGTGAAAGTTTTATTTTGTTTATTTTATATTATCACGTTACGTGTATTTGTAAATTTGTAGTAGCAATACCACTCGCTGACGGTGAAGGAAAACATCGTGAGGAAACCTGAGCTTATGAGGCATTATACACCGTGGAATTTTAGTGGTTTTAAAGCCGAAGGTATTTTGTTGCACTGGTGATTCTGAGCCAAATTACAAAATTTCATACCAAAACGCGCGAAAAAAAAATTCACTTCTCCATACAAATAGTGTCGATTGGCGATAGCCGTTTGTATTGGAAAGTGTTTTTTTTTTTCGCTCGTTTTAAAATAAATTTTGGAATTTGGCTCAGAATCACGAGTGCAACTAAATACCTTCGGCTGTAAAACCACTAAAATTCCACGGTGTATAATACCATCAACGCAAAAATCGCCAACCCGCATTGAGCTGAGCACGCGTGGTGATTGAGCTCGAACTCTCTCTCTGAAAGAAGGCCTTTGCCCAGCTAGTGGGACATGTACAATTATTGTACAGGCTACATCTTACTTTTTTATATTATCACAGAATAAGCCCACAGTACTTTTCTGGCTCCCACGTAGCACTTTCCTCCCAACCACCGACCCCACATACCCCCTTACGTGAATCGTCACTTATAACTCAAAAAGCGTGTCGCAAACAAACAATACGAAACGCCCGACAAGTAGGGATAGGAACGCGAAAAGCCTAATGTATCGATAACAGCTGTCCTATGTACTACAAGTTTTATAAAAAATATCGATACCACACGAATGAATATCGACAACAAAGTATCAAACCAGAGTGAACCTACTTTGTATTGTATTAAAAAAACTGTGACTGGTGCAGTATCGAAATATTTCTAAAGCAAATACAAGTATACCTACAATAGAAGCGAGAGAAGTTCTCTAAGTCTACAGGAACAATCCGGCGTTTGTATGTATGTATATTATGGGTATGTGTGTATGTATGAATTTTCGTTCGACGATAACTTGAGTAAATTTTATTGGTTCGTCATGTTTGGTAGGCGGGTAAATGAGGCTAAGATAATTTTTAAGTTCGAACATAAGCCAAATCGGTCGAGGGGTTGCTGAGATATGGAGTCGCGAGTTCATAGTTCGGGGCGAACCACTAGTCTGTTCTGTGGCTATACTTGCATTACCAGAATGAGACAAATCGTTCTCGATGTAGAGCTTTTGTATCGATACTTTAGCTACCCCTACCGACAAGTTCTCAGATCCGCGTGGGACGCGAGACATATGCGCAGCGTTATAATTAGCTTAGCAAATCCCTCTCGGGCGTAAATTAAGAGATTTGCCCGCCGGACGGCTTATGCGACGGCCCTGCTTAAAACCGTACGCTGTTTGTACGTATGTATGTTGGTTCTTAAGTACGTGTCTGCCACGCAAATGGCGTCTCGTTATTACCACCTTTTGGGCGGTAAAATATTTTCCAAGTTAATTGAAGACTGCCCACTTGGCCAATGCCCGGAACATCGGCCACCGCAGTCGTGTCTGAAAAATATGCACTGAGTACATAGGGTCTGAAAATTGGGGATCATGGGATTCTTACGGTAAGGGAACTTGTACCCGGATTCAGCTCTACTCAGTAGAAAAAAAAATATGTGCTTCAATCTTTCTACGACAGTCAAGTGGCCGAAGAAACTGTCGGTATATTTAGACAAAACCCCAACATCATGAAAACTTATACTATTGTAAGAAAAAACGGAATTCCTATGACGATTTTGTTATGTATTGAAGCACCCGGCAAAGTTGCAGATACACTGATGATTGGCAGAATCCCGTTTTTATTACAATACTTAATGTAAAATCTTCTTCTTCTTTATTGATTCCTCATGGCTAAGATTCGCGACCATGCCGTATGCTTCCATTGGAAACGGTCTTTCATCATATGAACTGCCCGGTGAATGTTTCCTCTATCTGCAGCCTTCGTCGCGTCAAACCATCTGCGCGTTTGTCATTTACCTGGTCCAAGATTGTGAGCTTCTCTGGACTACGCCTGGGATACAGCATGCCAAATAGTAACCACGAAAGTTTCATAAAGTATATCATCGAAACTGTATCCAATAAAACAGTCGCAAACCGGTACCGCTGACCTAGCGTCTGTCCCATAGTATTTTTCATCTCAAACAGTAAAATGTTTCAGACGAGGTCCCTGTATAATAAAACAAGTCCACAAACAACCATGTCCGAACTCATCAAGTACCGCTCCTTTGGAGGGTTATGAAAATCCACATTTCGTCTGTGAACGTTTACACACGTAATCTTGTTTGAATATCATTCCGCGCCGTCCGCAGTACCGTATTTGCATATTTCTATCATATTCTCCATTACCCGGCAAAATCAACATTGTGGTCCACATGACCGCCGAATAACTTGTCAAGGGTTATGAATGAATTATTTCGCCGTGTTAATTTATGACTTTCGAAATTATTTGGGTTATAAACGTAAGAGTGTTTCCGTACTCTAATAGGCTGGAGAGGGATAAAATCGTGGACTAATGATAGAAATGTCTGGGAAATAAGTTTTTGTATTAAATAAATAGAACAAAAATATTTCAGGAAAAGCTACGGACATGAAATTCGTTGCAACGAACTTCTTTCGTTTAGATAGTTTTCATTGGCCTCGCATACTGTATTAAAATTTCATAACTGCTATTAAATATAGTGAAGTTTTTTTCGTGCGTTTTTTGAGATAAAAGTTCGCGCTTTCACCAAAGTCGTAGAACAAAAGTAGTTGACAATCACATTATGAAGTTGGGGTGTCTGAGAAATAAAGCTATTCAAAAATTGCCCTATATGATGTTGTTTCCGCTTTATAATCGTATTTTTTTATTCGCGACCGTGAACTTCGCGGTGTTCTTCCAACTTGTCCAACTTTTAATTGATGGGACATTTTTTCCGTCGTCGGTACACAATTTCGGGAAATTCCTGCACCAAACATGGGTCGGAACAAGACGTCTATATGTTCATTAACGTGGTTCGAATTCCGTTAAGTCCATTAGGCAGATATTTTAATTGTTTGTAGGGCGTCCCTTTCTGAAACTTCGCAGCTGGCCGCCTACCGCGGCGATCTATTTAAAGACAAATTAGTTTGAACTACTTAACTTACTGTTGAAAGATTTTCCCTGTATTTTACCACATTTTGGGTGTCCCTGTATTGTACGCTAAAATTAGATTAGTTGCTTAGAACCTTGCTGAGTCACGACCAGTTACAAGGACTGAGAATACACACTTTACTAACTAAGTTTATTTATGATAATAAAGTAAAGTTGTTATTGCTGTCTCTGTCAAGCGTATTCATAATATTATTATTTGATTATTTGCTTAAACCCATTTTAGGAATATTTTGAACAAAATGTCAATTGTATAATGATTCCCTTGAGGGCGTATTTTTATTTTTTATAAAATATGTGCTGAATTTATTCATCTGCGCAATGAAAACAGATGTTTTATAAAAACCAAAAGTGTTTATTTTTTTATAAATGTACACTGGGAAAACGTGAACCCTTTCGATTGACGTATTTTTTCCAAAACGAAAACCGCACCGCTGCCCTACTTTAATATTTCAAATGCCGTTTCTAATCACACAACCCTCGACGCTCACAATACGATTGTTAGCACTCCGGATCACCGTGTGTATTGCCGTATATCATATTCGTATGATAATTCAATAAAGATGTGATTTTCAACCCCAGCCTAAGCTCATGGGGTCGCCGCAAGCGCGATAAAAAAGAACAGATAAAAGATTGACCACGGTGTTTGTGAGCTTGACTGAAACTTATTCAAGTTTAAGTATCGTATCGAGCTGGCGATGAATCACTTAAGGAGTTTATTCATGCATAAAAAAAGACAAAATATAAACAGCACTCAATTAAACCTAAACACCACAAAAAAAAAAACACAAATAAATAAACAATCACAAAATGCATCGTCAACTAAACTAATAAAGTCAAAACATAAGTCAAAAAACTATTAAAATAGACCAAACGCTTACGGCGTTGCCGCGCTGCACAGCAAGGGCAATCATTTGCTTCCTTTATGAGTCACTAAGCGAAAAGTACATAACAATAAATATTTTACTATTGTTACTTTTAAGTAAGCTATAGGCTTACTCGATCTAAGTTTATCTAGACTTTAATGAGGAATGTGCAACACCTACACAAACCATGCAGTTTAAGGCCCAGTAGGATGCACAACCTAGCCCCAATGAAAAATTTTTTTTTCGTTGGCGGCGCTAGTTGAGCGTCCTATTGTGCATTAAGGGTATGAAGAACCTAAGTTTTTGATTTTAAGAAAAAAAAAGTACGTCTGTATACAGGGTGTTAAAAGACCGCCAACAGAGCGGGAAACCACGTATTGTCCTCATCATAAGGAACATTTTTGCCCAAGGAACTATGCCTGGGAAATCAACGGTTTCCGAGATAATGAGGTTCAAAGTCGGACTTTTCAAAACTTTTTTTTTGCAGAAATGTATTCAGTATCTAGTTCTTAACATATCTTCTCAAGAAGCCATATCAAAATTATGAATATTTCTCACAAAAAACGACATTAAAATTTCAACCCGCAATGTATTCTAAACATCGGCACTTCAAACTTAAGTAACATAAACTTATACCTACGCTTGCGTATTATGACTTCTGTGCGTTACAAGTCCATTGAGTTATAAAATATTTTTAAAATTTATAACCTAAAAAACCAAAATCATTTCCCAGCAATAATTTATCAAAAAAAAAATACTTTGTTTTGGTGTCTAGAATGCGTGGCTTTCGGGTCTGTTGGCGGTCTTTTAACACCCTGTATATTTAACAGTTTTCTTGTTTCCATAAATAAGCATGAGTTTGTATTAATGGGAAGGTCTCCAGGAAGGCTGGCATATGGCTAAAACTACTGAAGATAAAACATAAATCTTTTGAGATATTTTTTCTCATGGTGTGGACTATATTGGGGATAAACTGTGGACACGTAGAATAGGGCTATAAAAGTAATGTTTTTTTAGCGACATGCAGAAGTATCGACCCTTTGTAACCGAATACTTTTCAACAAGTCCACAAAGGTTTGTGTACACAATTTTAATCCTAGTGGGCATAAAATTATGACCCCATAGCTCGCCTGGGACAGCTTATTTAACTAAAATAATTTATGCCCTTCAAGATAAGGTCTAAGCAAGCGTGGAGATTAACTTGGGCAATCTAATATGAGACGATATTTTATGTGTGGCTGCTTATCGTAATGTGTCTAGGAGCGTGGCCGCTGATTAAATAAAAGAACAATTTTAAAATTATTTAGAAACATTAGAAGTAATGTATGATGCAAGGGGGTTTGTGGTCGTCTGCCCTTCGTGGTGTGTTTTGATAAAATTATCAAAATTGAGTATAGTGCAGTTAACGTTTGATTGAATTCATTACTGACACGTGACTGTTAGATTAAAACGAATGATTTATATTGTTGATCGGATGAAGATTGTTAATAGCTTTGTTATAAAATAAATAAAATGCTCGAACTATTAAAATCTTATTAAGGTTTCTTTTTCAGTTTATCTTAAAAAATGAAGATTACCAAAATATTAGTTTTAGTACCTGCTACCTTTTTTGTCGATCGTAATTTTTTATCACGGCGTTTACCGTTGTTATAATATGGTCATCTAATATGTTTAGTGCTTACGAAAGTTTAAGTTATATGATCATCGTTAGGTAATTGGTCATCGTTAGATCTAGTTCCTGACAGGCCCTCTAAACTAAAGAGTTGGGATGCCGAGCAGTGCAAACTGACCTAAATAAAATAATTCTATGATGTCAGTATAACAAAATTATTATATTCCGCACACACATAATATTTTGTTTCAGTTTTCGCCCAACGAAAATGTTTGGGGACGTAAGGTAAATAGTAAAACGGGGACAAAGCATATAGGTCTTTTGCCTTAGTGTAAGGTTGCACCACGTTACTGGCACTTAAAAATTAGGATGACAACTATAGGTATATCAATTTTTTCACAATGTTGATCTTTCTAAGAGGGATTGAGAGTATGATAGTGTTTCACTACCGATAGCTTCAACGTAATGTGAATGTATTAAGCCTAGACCATGGTATTCTATGAGCAACCTAGATACTCTAGGCTTTCTAAGTTCCATCACGTTTTTTTTACGGTTTACTGTCGGCTAGTGCTATTGCTATGGCTATTAAAAACTCAACAGTAAGTTTTTTTATTTGTTAACTGCCTTGCCTCGTTTTTCTTGCATACAACGTGCTACAAAACATTCTAACTCTTTTTACAGGGTGTAACCTACTGGTCAAAAGGATTAATTAAAAAATCAACGGAAAGTCATAGAGAAAAACACAATTTTTGATTGTGTTCCCTATCACCGGGTTCTATTACCTTGTAAAAAGAGTTAGGATCTTTTGTAACACCTCGTATAAAGGCGCTAAGCTCACATGTCGACAAGAGCAACTATGTCCACGAAGCTCCCAGTTGCTGAAAGTGTACGATTCCATTGTAAACACGTAACCCATCAAGTTGCGCTCTCAGGTTACGCTTAAGTGAGAGCCGGCAGATAGTTCGCCCGTTAAATTGTTTTCTTATTCTGGTCTCTGCCAGAACAAACTCTGTTGTCGTGTCGAGGTTTTTCGGTAGTCTTGACATGTAAACACTCATATCGTAATAAATCTTCACGGCACTCCCCGGAGGCATACCTGAGTAAAAGCTTTGGGGTGGCATTAATAGTCGTCGACTCAAGATCGAACTCAAGTAGGTGATCTCAGAAAAGTCAAATGCTAATATCAAGCCTTGGCTAATGTCAATGTCAATCTCAACATACTGTCTATTAATATGTTTATTAATAGTTTGATATTAGCCAAGGCTTGACATTAGCATTTGACTTTTCTGAGTTTCTCAAGTAGGTGATCTCAGATGACTATTGAAGAAGAAATCCCGCGAGGAAAGGAGGAATCCATTTAACTGTAACACGTTCCTAATAGTGATGAGGAAGTAGACTTTTAATGGTCAGGACCTCTCTCAAAAGTCCTTCAGTTTAAATTAATATTTGAAACTTTTGTATGGTCCAGTTAAATCTCTTTCAAGTGCTATTAGGATATTACTAAACTCAACAATATTTCCCAAATGAAATGTTTTTGGTAGCTTTAAAAATATAGAAGAAAGATAGAAGGTCGAATTAAAGTATAGAACATAAACAACATATTATTTGATTCGGCCGCCATGGAATTAGCAACTCATCAATAAATAGCCTCGCCCTTTATTTTACAGCAAACAAATCAAGGTTCTGCAAAGAAAAAGAAACCACCAAAACTTTTAGCGATAGTATGTACCTTCTACCTACAGTTCGACATCAATATGTTTGATCGCGAATTCGTACGACTAAAGTTCGCGCAAATTTGCGATGATTGCGTAGTCGCGTTTAAGTGATTTTTGTTCTGCAACGGCTACAGACGAGACGTACGTGTCGTTCTTCTGCGAGTACTAGTTTGTCCTATAACAGTCTAACTTAATAGATAGGGAAGTTAGAATTAATTAAAACACTTTGGAAAGTGCTTCAGAGTTTTCTTATGTCTATTTGGATTCTGCTGAGATTCTGAGAACAGATTTCTCGTGGGCTTTTTTAATTGGATTTACGATATTACATTTTACTCCTCAATAATACTGAAGGGTTTATCTTTGATAATTGATAACAGTAGCAACTTCCAACTTTGACCGTCAGAACGTTTTGAGACTTTGTTATTGTTGAAAAAATTATATGGATTTAACTAAGGAGAATTTGGAACCTTCTGTTGTTTTACCATTTTGAATCTATAGTTTGTTTTACAAGATAAAGTTATTCAGTTTCAGGATAAATGTGACATACCGTGCATGAAGTTTAAGACCCGTAATATAATTTTCTGTTAAATTAAAATGTATTTGACCCATTTTGTCTGAGAATGCATCGACAAAAACAAGGGCAAAAATTCCCATTTTGACCCATACTGTGATTGATATTATGGGCCTTTGTATCGATAGAAGGGGTTTTTGGTCAAAATTAGTCCAGCGAACAACTCTACGATCTCTCTCTCTCTCTCTCTCTCAAAATTTCAGCACACAGTTTTCGTTCAATAAGGAACAATGTCCATAGTTACAAGGTGGGTCTAATAGAGTAGACAATTGGTTCGTTAGACATAACCGACTAGGGTTAATTGTTGCAAATGGCTGCTTGTTGAATAGTAATAAAAGCGAGAGCAAGACCCCGTCCATATTGTTCGAGGGCACAAAAGGGGGAATACACAGAAGGTAATTATTAAAAGGACTTTGAAAAGGACCTGCCTTTATGTTCCACCCAGGGACTTTGGGACGGCTATCTAGATTGTAGCTGTTGCTGTTTATATTCCTAAGGCCTGTAAGATCAATCACAATTGAAACCAAAAAGGCAAGTTTAAACCTTATCTGTCGATTAATTTTCATACAAAATGCGAGTTTTAATCTATGGTCTGAGTTTAAACTGTGATTTATCTTACGGGCCTAAGTGATTCGCAAAACTCAGAGATCCGGTACAGAATTATGACAAGTACAAATAAAAAAAACCGGCAGAGTGCGAGTCAGACTCGCACTCTTTTAATAATTTCATACTATCTATGAAAAGGGAAAAAAAACACGTTTTTAAATATTAAATATTTATTTTATTCAGTTTTTTAGTATATTTTGTTGTTCTATAACAACAAAATATACTAAAAAGCTGAATGAAATAAACGGCAACAGAAATACATCATCTGTGAAAATTTCAACTGTCTAACTATCACGGTTCATGAGATACAGCCTAGTGATAGACGGACAGACAGACGGACGGACAGCGGAGTCTTAGCAATAGAGTCCCGTTTTACCCTTTATATGTACGGAACCCTAAAAACATCACAAAAAGCTATAAATTGTGAAAACGTGATGTACCTACCTGACAAAAGTGAAAGCTTTGTGTGCAATTCATGGTTCGCAGATTAAAAAGTTTAAAAATGGGTTGGGATGTTGGGATCAATGACGAAATCGCTTATTGAACCGAACTTTCTATTTTATATTAGAACGAGGGTGAGTAGCATAGATTTGCCCACCAAATACTGTTGAATCGCGGTCCGTGAATGTCGATTCGAAGTGCCAATACAGCGTGCAAGGGAGCAGTTCCGATAGCTTCAGTAGCAGTGCTAGAATATTATTGTCACTAACTTCTATTGCATAATGGAGCTTCCAAGCTTCGTCTATTTTCCAAAGCATTTTCTATACAGTTTCTTCGAAGCTGTCTTATTGTAACCTATTAAAGCCAACAACGCCATTTGGTGTGCTCTGGAAAATTCTCGCTGACGGAAATTTTGAAAAAGGGCTTGTTATGCTGCACTGAATGTGCACCTTGCATCAAATCATTCGTTTCTTTGCCATCATAGCTAAAAACATCTAAATATAAAAGTTTAATTCTATGCTTTTAACTCATTGTTACGATAAAGTTCTTATACACGTAGGTATAAATGTTAATAATGTTAATACCTAAGTACTTAATCTATAATTATATAAAAGATGCACTTGTCGCATCTAGGCCATCGCAATTCTCAGTGCGTACGAACTAAATTGCCTCAACGACGGGCTTAGGGTATAATTAAGCTCTAACTGCAGTAAAGAGGACCATAACTAGTAACTGCATAGTGGTCTGGACTGTGGGATTGGGGTAACTGATACAAGGGGGCTTGGATGTACTTTGTATTGCATAAAAATTGCAAAAAAATAAGGCGTTTTGTTCGAATTCAGCAAGGGACTGGATAGGTTACTCAGCCTTATGGATATGGTTTCCAACTGGAACACGGAAGAGAGGGTTCCCTAAAACTACCTGGCGTCGAGCAATGCAACAGGAGTAACAGTCTCGGAATGAGCATATCCGAGCTTGAGATTTAGCCGTAAAATTGGCCAGGGGGTCTACCGGATAAGACGAAACCGATTACCATTGGCGAAAATCGAAGTACTATTTTTGAAAAATGTACGGCAACCCAGTTCATTTTACTGCTACCCAGTTAATTTTTCATTAAATCGAACTTCGATTTTTGCCAATGGTAATCGGCTTCGTTTTAGCCGGTAGTCCCCCAGATTGGAAAACTGTTTTGAAAGTTATATGTCCCTGATGAGGGATAACAGGAACTGATGATGATGATGATGATGGATTGATAAAGAGAAAGTTACTTTCTTTAGCACCAGCATCTACGTACAGTCGGCCACACGCTTTTTGTTCGATTGGCGTCCTTATGCCGCGCGCGGTAAGAGCTGCCATGGGGTATCTGTGACTGTAGCCGACCGTACGTACAGACGTTTAAATTATATTTCCAACTTCTGAAGACAGCTTATTTATTACTTTAAAGCCGTGTGGATCAAGGCGCAGCGAAAGAAAAACACATTGGAATAAAAATCGCAATAATAAGCACAAGAGTAAATTCTTATTAGCGTGGAAGCCAACGTGCGTAAACGCAATTAGGTCCCACCTAATCGTCCCAGATGAAAATAAACATAGGTCATTTCGCACAAAAATAAAAATAAACGAAAAGAGCACGCAGAAATTGCAAGAAAATAATCCCCGTCTTGATGTCTTTCGCTCGGCGTCTGCAATATCGTGGTGGAGGCAAACCGTTGAACCAGAAATATAAGTCCACTCGTCATACTTTGGCTCCCTTCATACTTTGACGCATGTCCTTGCGACTTGCGACTATTGATGTTCCGTTCCCGGGAACATTGCCAATCGCTGGAAACATTTCCGGAAACATTGCATTTTTCCAATACGGCCGCAATATGGCGCAATTTACAAAATTTAATATTTTACAAATTAAGACGCATTTGGTGTTTTTATTGAATAAAACAGCCTTACCTTTGAATAAACATTACAAAGTATTTAAAATCAAAGCATTACTATGCAAATTCAAAGAGAAATTAATTTATAAACTTTTTCAATTTGATCGCAATAGCGTCAAGGGTAACCCCCCTGTTCAGAGTGAAATTTTTAACCTTATAAAAACCCAACACAAACAACCAGGTTCAGGTTCTGTGTTATGGTTGGTACCTAAACAATCATAACACAGAACCTGATGCAGAATCGGATGTTTGTGGTAGGAACGACATTACTTATGTAGTTGGTCCGTAATCCTATCTCATTATGGTGGTCGAGTGAGACGCGACTCGGGGCCTGCTGCCAAGAATCCAAGAGTACGAGACATTTTTTTCAATTATCCCTGCGCGCCACCGCGAAATCAATCAGATCTCCTTTTATTTAAGCACGCACGCTCCTTTGTGATTTCAATATTTCCTCCCTTCACATACAATCATTCTTAAAATCGAGCCGAAACGCTGTGCGGGCTTTTGTGGGAAATTCTATATCCGCACTGAATGGGAAACGTCATCGAGTTTAATAAGTAAATCTTGTGTTTGAGACTCAATTTGACTGAAGACTTTTGTACATTCGTGAAATCACATGGTCGTAGGTATTAAGAAGTAAGTAACTGGGTTAAAGAATGCAACCTACCTACAACTGATGGCGTCTCGTATAATCCAAAAGGGATTTCGCATCGACACTTAGGTACTTGGCTGATAGCTCAATATTGGTACTTACTTCTTACTTACTCCACTGGCTCGGCGACCAGACACAAAAAGTCGCCACGTCTAATAATGTCCGCGCGGTCTCTTACAAGTCCCTGCCTGAAGGTTAAAATTATGCAGGTCCTTGCCGCTGGAGAGATGAAGTCAGCAAGGACCTAGTGCTGTTGGTATTTTTTTTTAATGAATGCTGTCAAAAAGTGACATCTCGCGCGCATAATATGGGAAGTAGCAAGCGATGTATTAAAAAATGCAGTGCTCAAGAATTTCATAGTACCCCTTCAGGAACCATGCGTGAGGGTGCGATAAGTTAGGGTTCATTTTAAATAATATTCCAATTGCAGCTTCTGAGTGGTCACTTCACGCAACTTAGGAGACTCTGGAGGTGCCACTGGATGCTTTATAAATCGCCTATAACAGATGCGATGGTAAGTTTACCGAAATCAATTTCATATTTGCAAATACGAGCGCATCGATTGTCTTCCTCCTCACCATAATTTACAATTAGGCTTCAGACTTTACCGACCGTGAAATAACAACGGACATAATCGCCAAGATAATCCCTTGCGGTTCCACTTGGGTTCCACGATTAATCAATAGCCTACGACATCTAGCCGCGAGCGTTCAGAATCGGCGTTAAATAAAGAATAATAAGTAGCCAAGTGCGAGTGTAAGTCGAGCGTTGGAGGGTTTTCTAACCCTCTTTCTATCTTCCCAGTTTTAGACCCACATGGTAGTGGTGTCAGCCTTCCTAATTGTCTCTCTCCACTTCGCCCTATTCTTGGTATCGTCTTCGGAGACTCCGCATTCTATGAAGTCTTTCTTGCTCAGGTCCATCCACCTAGTTTATGATCTTCCTCTGGATCTCTGCCCGGGTATAGATAGACGCAGTGCTTTGTTACCAGTTAAGGCCCAAAGAGTTCGCGCACAGCTGGCACAAAAAGAGAGGCAAAAGGCCAGACTAAAACCGCGTACGCCGTATTCATGTGTTGTGTTGTCCAATGCCCATTCGGGCTGGCTTTTCATAATTAATTTATATTTATAATTTATATGTTTAAATTAATTAAGGATATTTTTGTTCCATGTATGTATTGTCTGTTATGTGCAAGGTTGGTATGGGCCAAATAAATAAATATGCCTTGTTACCAATGTAGGAGGGTCGTGTACCGACACATTTTATTCTCTTCTTAGGTCACCATACCCCGTGTCTAAGAGCATCAGCCCACCTCTGTCCACTGTAGTGAGTAGGATTTTCCCCTCGCGCCTATTGTCAGGGTCTCTCGCCATCCGCATCCATGGTCCCTCCGCCAACACACCGGGTAGCGGCCAATCTGCCCTTGTCCGACCATCTTGCCTCGTTTCACCATGTAACCTCCTCGTCCTGGTGTCCTGCTCATTTCCACTTGAAACCCGACCTGACCCAATTTCATTACAAATTCACAACCCGACCCGATTCCATCACAAACATCGTCAACCTTCGTTCGACTCTGAAGCCGAGCACAGCCCGAGTAGCCGGAAAGCACTAGCGTCTGGAGTTAGCGTGGCTTGAAGCGGCCTTTACTCAGCAGTAAGTGTTAACAGGCTGATGAGGTTGATAGGTAATCTAGATAATACAACAAGCCTCCTAGATTTTTGACGGTTCCATCCGACGGACAGCCTGGAAGAAGAACCCTCCAACCAGGGCGATACCCTAAAATCGGGCGAAATCCAGGCCGGTGATTTATTTTCAACCATAAAGCACGATAAATCAGGTGTGCTATCGTGTCTTGTAACTATTCATAATTACCGATATCGACTTCTTTGTGCTTCCAAGCATGCAAATGTCTTGGCGACTTATTTATAGTGGCTCGGCCGCGGAGTTGCACTGCCCATGTTTTACGATAACTTGTAATTAATGTTGTTGCACTGGCTTGTTCCCTTACGGTTGTTCTCCTCAAGGGCTTTAAGTTCTCTACCACCTCTCTCATCTATACGCTATTGAGTAAATTTTGGCAATGTACTAAATTCCAGCGAGCGGATGTTATCCAGTTCGCTGACTAAATTCATTCTGAAGTCAATGTGATATGAAGTTTTTTACAGTATTGTTTGTATTGTGCTCGTTAGAAAATAGTTTTCGAAATCTTCGCTATTGATGTCTAATGTAAGGCGCCGGACACACTGCCCCGGAGTTCCGCGTTCCGCGTTCCGAGTTCTCAGATTTGCTTCACGAGAACTCCGCGTTCTGACAGCTTCAGTGTGAACGGTTCCAAGCAATCCCATTTGAAAGAACTCGGAACACAGAACCTCAACGCGGAACGAAGAACTCCGGGCGGTGTGTGCGGCGCGTAAGGATTACGTTTGGACCAAAATTATTATTGTTTAGGTATAATTTTTATCTCTCCCACTCGCAACAAAAAAATAATAATATTGAAACAATTGTATTATCAAACGGGCACAACCCATAGCATCGTGCTTTATTGTTGTGTCCTGAAGTTTGTCAGCCATCGAGTATGGAATTAAATTATGGGGTAGACTAAACAGCGATTTCGTGTGCGAATACGCCATGTGGAAGCACATTGACAGCCTTTCAGTTTTCTACTATTCATGAAGATCTAATTATTACCTTAACGTTAATAAACTTAAATAAACTCATAACTACCAAATACAAATCGCACATGAATAGTCAGAGGGTATTATCTCAAAAAAGTGAGTTTCGAGAAAAAGCGTTTTGAATATTTGAAAATTCGTAACATTTGATGCAGGCCACATATTGTTAACTTTTTGTATTTGCCTTGTAGGTTGACTCTTTCTCTGCATGATTGATGAAAAAAATAGAGTTGAAAAGAATTAGTTTAATAGTTATACTGTTTTTCCTGACACTCTGTCAAGATAATACTGTATAGCCTGACAAAATTAAATTAATTTGTATTTATGACTCTATAGCCAGTTTTTTTTAGCAATTCTGATGTATTATTTCAAAATAATACACGTCTTTTTACCTGAATTTGAAAATTATATTTTTTAAAGTGTATTAAAATAAATTAAACATCATGAAAGCAGACTTTTTTTATCATTAACAGTAGTTTTCCTAAGTAACCATGAAGTAAATAACAAAATAAGTGTCATATTTCCCAACAAACAAAAATTGGTACAAATACTTGGGTATTTCAGTCTTCAATAAAGTACTTCATCATCATCATCATCATCAGCCTGTTAACACCCACTGCTGAGTAAAGGCCTCTTCATGCTCACGCCACCTCTCACGATCCTGTGCCAGGCGCAACCACTGTTTTCTGGCTACTTTGGCTATGTCGTCCGACCATCTGGCTGGTGGTCTGCCAACGGATCTCTTCCCCTCTCGGGGTCGCCATTCCGCAATGGACTTTGTCCATCTGCCATCGGTACGTCTCGCCAGGTGTCCTGCCCACTTCCACTTTAAAGAAGTTATGCGTTTTCCGACGTCTGCCACTTTTGTGCGGCTTCTTATTACAACGTTCGGTATACGGTCCAAGAGCTTAATACCAAGCATCGCTCGCTCCATGGCTCTTTGGGCAACGTTGACTTTGTGCATAACGTCTTAAACGTCTTAATAAAGTACTTAAACTAATACAATCTAATTTAGTTTTAGGTCGCTTATAATTTAATTAAATTAATTTATTTCAAATAAACTACTTCCTCTGTGCTGTTTACTTTAAGAAAAAGTTATTAAAGGTAGTCGATTGTAATTAAACATCAAGGAACAATCAATAATTCTAGCGAGGAAACGTGGAGGCGACGCACAATCAGTAATTTTAGACCTGGAATATCTGACACAGAATTGTTAGTCAATTGGTTTAAACTCAATTTATCGAAGTGCGAGCTTACAGAGAACCTCCCTGACGAAGAAAAACATGACTTGGCCTCACATTTTTACTCACTCATCACTGTGCCTCCTAAGATCCCCAGTACAGGACGATTCCTACAAAAGATCATCAAATTCGATGAATTTGCCAAATATGACAAAATTACAAGTTTGTGAATTTGTAGTAGCATCACCTCTCGCTGACTGTGAAGGGAAAAATCGTGAGGAAACCTGAGCGTATGAGGCATTATACCAAAAATCGCCAATCCGCATTTAGCACGCGTGGTGAGAGAAGGCCTTTGTCCATCTAGTGGGACATGTACAAATTGTACAGGCTATATCTAACTTTTTTCTTACTCATAAATTCTTGTACGTATAACGCTGTTCAACATTGAGACAAAATTATTACATAAACCTTATTAGCAGTCCTAAATTGCCCTTTAGAGGATAGACCCAGACCAAATTGTGGATCCGTCACTCACGGTTGCTTGGGCATAAGAAAGCCTTCAAGCATCGCGCGGCCAGCGTTCCTGTCCTCAGTCCACAGCACGATCAACCTAATGGGCCAGGAGCGCTTGGCCAGACACGGCAGGTCCAAGCCAGGATCTGCGGCGAATCTGTTCCGGGCCCCTGCCTAGCCTAGCCTAGCATAGCATAGCCAGAGACAATGACAATAGGCCTGATAGGGTGACTCTCACTGTGGCAGTCGCTGGTTTGGGACAGTACGTAAGTCGACATAGTAGCACAGTCTCTTATAAAAGCGGCCTCCTGCCGCACCGGCGGCGTTGGTGCGGCTACAGCGGGGTACAAGAGGCACAAATATGCAGTCCTGGTACAGGGCTACATATTTGCGCCCTTTGGCGTAGAGACCCTCAGGGACCAGGTGCGCGAAAACTCTCTCAAGAGATTTCGTTGTGCCTGATTGACGCCTCGAGTGAACAGAGGGCTGGTGCTTACCAAGGGCAAAGGCTGAGCCTCGCCATCCAGTAGGGCAACACCGCCAGCCTACCCTACCGAGCGACGTTGGCGATCTGGTTCAAATATTTTACCTATGTTAGGTTATTGTTAAGTTAGCATTGCAAAAGTTGGTGATCTGGCATAATATCCGGGGAACTTAGAGGCAGAAATTCTCCAAATGGACGATAAGTGAGGTCACTTATTTATCATCACAGTCTTCTTACGCTATTTCCAGGTCTTCAGCACTATTATGTATACTTTGATAGCGGGATTGGCAGAAAAAACCACCTTCCTTGCACAAGAATTTAGAATTTATTATCGGTCAAAACTGTATTATTCGGTTTACAACAAAAAAATATTACAAAAAAAACTGGACAGAGAGTAGTATCTAGAAGAAACCGATGGCAATATGGTATTAAGTCAATATAAAACCAACGGTATTTAGAAAGTTGTGAAAAAAAATCGGGCTATAGAGTATTAAGTCAAAATAATACAATTGACGAATTATTCAAAATAGGCTAAAGAGTATTAACTAAAAGATAATACGCTCTAGACTGCTCACATTTTAACTTTTTATAGTAATTATTGACACAGCACTTGTCATAACTTGAAATAACACGAGTGACCCGTCAATTTCGGGCGGCGCTTAGCGGCTAACTAAAATGTGACAGTCTTGCCTGCTCGAATCCATCGCAAACCAAATTGGAAGACAGTCGTAAAGCTCCGTTTCTCGGCTTTAAATTAACCTACAGATATGGCTGTCTTGCCAGATTGTAGAGAAAAAAATTGCGAACTCGAATCCGTCGTAAAAAAAATTTTGCATTTTCCGAGATAATACCCTCTGACTATTCATGTGCGAAATCTTAAATACCCCCGACATTTTAGCTTCAAATTAGCATAAAATTATCTCTTAAACGGCTAAACCGATTTTGATAAAACATGTCTAAAATAAAAACACTCGCTAGAAAAGCTGCTATCAAATAAATAAAAAAAAACTGCGTCCAAATCGGTTCACCTGTTTAAGAGCTACGTACGGTGATACAGACAGACACACACATAGCGGTTAAACTTATAACCGCCGTCTTATTGTAGCATAACCAATCATTCGTTTATTCAATTTTTAGGAAAAATCTGTAAGAAATAAACGAGATAAGATTGCCTCCAAACACTTTTTGGCATTGCCTCAAGCGATCTCTCTTATTGAGCATTACGATCATAACAACATGTGTTAATAGACTTTGAAATGGGCCAAAAGTCTTAAAGCAGCTGCCAAACAGATGTTCTTGCTAGTATCAAAATTAAATAGCAAAGTGTTAAGCTTAATAGGCCTTAATGTGTGATAGTCATACATAATACACACACGTTGGGTATCTGCCAGACACAAGCGGTGCACCATTACACCGCCAATGTTTCCAAACCTTTTTTTAACTTAGGTATCTTAATATTTTCTTAGGTTTGCACGAGCACTATACATAATTTTCAAAGGTCTCGAAACGTTGGAAAATGTAAAAAGTTAATAAAACGAGTGTTAAATCCGTTAAAATCTGTGTTTAAATTAGGTATCTTAATTTGCCCGAACCCAAATTTTAATAATTGTGTTTTAAAACACACATGCTAAATGACAACACACAAATCACAAACTCCAAAAATAAAATCACATCTAGTGTGATCTCTTATAACGACCTTTCACGGTTCGATACATCGCTATATTTATAGCTCAAGGACCAAGGTAGATCAACAGAGTGGGATAAAGCGCGCGTAAAACGTTCGATATTATGATTCATCCTACTCATTTTCTTCCGGGATAATGGGATATTATCCTTTATGTTTTAAATACTCGAAAAACTAACAATACCACCTGGACTAAAAATCGAATAATATATTTGCTGAAATATTTATTATTATCAAAATATAAGTACCAGTCACTTTCCTGATAAGCTCTTGGCGCTATACACTTGGCAAAGCTTTCATATAAATATATTGTCTTACGAGGGCCAATTTGAGACGCTCTAGAAAGAAATATGGGAGCTTTCGTGTTATTAATATTTTCATAAAAACAATATCTGCCAGTTTTATGACACGAAGATGGAAAAATTGCTGGAATTGTATTATTTCTGAGATATTATTATGTACTTGTTAATATTGCGCAGTAACATAACGTTGCAAGCATTAGATATAAAATATGCAGTGTAGAGTATCTCTTATACTATGTGAATTCAAATGTTTTCGAATGGGGTATGCTGATTATGAACATTTCTCAAAACTTAAGGTAAGTCGCGAGAAAGTTGTTGGTTACGTCTAGACATCATAACTTTATTGAGAATGACCATTTTACATTGAAAACCATCAGCACAAAAGTTATAATATTCTAAAAGCTTGTGGGTCTTCTGGTGTAAACAAAAAGTTCTAATAGATTCAGAAGTAGCAGTTTATGGCATTCCCAAATGATAAGAAAGTCGTATTCTCAAACAAATTCTCTTGAGCTATTTCGTAAAAGGCCTTTAAAACAGAATCTGCAAATAGGCCTTATCTTGACAACTAATTTAAAAGAAAGATAAAAGAATACCTTGAAGAATAAAATATTTCTTATTTTTATTATCTAAAACGTTAACTTCTGTTAGAAGAACCCGTTCTTGTAGTTTTTGCACACATTAATCTTTGCATACGACGACAACCGTCCCCTTAAATTGCCAATTTAAATACAGTTAACTATATTTTGTTATTCGACTCTACATTTATGTCTTTTGGATCGCCTACGCAGATGGGCATTTTTTTCGGCTAGTTTATGATGTGTATACGATCATCGATTCTCCAAAAGGAATGGTGACTCTATGCTTGATGTGTCTTCATTAATAACTACTAAATATAAAAATTTAAATACCCTCGACATTTTAGCTTCAAATTTGCATATCTCATAAATGGCTAAACCGATTTTGATAAAACATATCTAAGGACACTCGCTATAAAAATTGCTCTCAAATAAAGAAAACCGCATTCAAATTGGTTCACCCGCTTAAGAGCTACGTACGGTGATACAGACAGACACACACATAGCGGCCAAACTTATAACACCCTTCTTTTGGGTCGGGGTTTAAAAAGGCTTCTAGGCATGGGGGGTAAAGTACCTCCACAAGATTACACATAACTCAAAGTTTTGGCAAGACAACATAACAATTTTAAGCTGAATGACAGGGGATTAGATGACACGATGTAATTTGTGATAGATAAGATATTTATGACCATAAAATCGATAAGGAAAACGTGTTCTCAGCTAATGTTCATATTAAGGTTTTAAAAATATAAAAGGACGACATTTTTACACTTAAACTTTCGTAAGCACTGCACATTTTGTATAACCCGTGTCGTTAAAGAAAACATTTAGGATGAACTTCAAAATACTCGCCCTCTCGCTCTAATTAATACAGTCAAAGCGAGACAACGCTAGGTTTGTAACTCCGTCGTAAATGTTTTCTTTAATAAAACGGGTTATATGGAAATTTTGTCATATTTAAAAGATTTGTTAAAATATGACCATTCTAGCGTGAGATTGATACTTTTATAAACGACTTTTACTTGAATTAACGTTTTTACATAACAAAATATTCATATTTGCATACTAACAACGCGTTATTTATTATTTTACGAATACTATTAGCCCATTATAAGGTACACGCCTGGAATCCTATTTACTTTGGCATTATACTAAGAGGATTATGGAAATGTTGTAGAGAATTACGCTTCCGCTTCTTTTACAACGTTATATTTAATATTCCGTTCTACATTTTTAAAGGGCATATCTTGAATGGGTCTACCGGCTTAGACGAAGCCGATTACCATTTAACTGGCGAAAATCGAGGTTCGATTTTTAAAAAATGTACTGCCACCCAGTTAATTTTTCATAAATCGAACTTCGATTTTTGCCAATGGTAATCGGCTTCGTTTTAGCCGGTAGACCCCCAGATAAAAAAATATAAAGAGTGTATTCTAATCACAATGTAATGGTAATTAATTAAAAAACAAAAGAAAAACAGCGGCATCATATCTCACAGCGCAAGAACGCATCAATCAATGTAACTCACAAGATTGATTTCTTTGAAACTCATAAATGCTAATGAAGGCAAAACAACGACACAAAAAACGACTACCGTGAGTGCAAATATTTGTTAAAAATTTACGAGTAAAAAGTTTCGCTTGGTTTGCGTTTCGGCTCAAGAAGATATTTTTTCCTTTGTTCCGTGGTTTCTGCGAACGCCTTCTAGTTTCGTATGTGATTAAAGGTACAGCCTAACTAGGCCTTCAAACTATCGTTCTTTTTGATGACAGTGACAGGTGACAAATTGATTTTGGCCCGGTTTCTGAGTTGAGAATTTTACTAAGCACATACTTACGTATCGCTTTGTCACGCTCTTTTGTGAGACATCTGCAGAGACAGGACGATACTTACCCATTTGCTTAGCAAAATTCACAACTCAGAAACCGGGCCTTTGTCTGTAACGATTGTGCATTATGAACTCAGTCGGTATGAAAAATCTGGTTTAAAGAAACAAGAAGCATTGCTGAGGACAGAAAAAAACCACACATCGTGCAATTTTAGTGGTTTTAAAGCCGGAGGTATTTTGTTGCGCTGGTAGTTCTGAGCCAAATTACAAATTTTTATTCCAAAACGCGCGAAAAAAATTCACTTTTTCTTACAAATGGTGTCGATTTGTATTGGGAAGTGTTTTTTTTTTTTTTTTCGCTTATTTTGGCTCAGAATCAAGAGTGCAGAAAAATACCTTCGGCTTTAAAACCATTTGTATAGCACGGTGTATACTCCAACTCATTGTGAATGCCATGGGTCCAGTAACTTTATCATTCCACATCAAATAAATCCACTGGAGAAGCGCACGGGGGAAATTTTAATGATTCGACGCCGATGGCTGGACCACAGCATCCGTCGTCGTAGGGAGTGGAAATTAAAAACCGGCCATGTGCGAATTGGATTTGCTCACTGATGGTTTTGTACACACGACAGCACGTCAGAGTGTACACTTTTATTATAAAGTCGCCCGTAACGTAACCGAGTAGAGTGCTAGCGTGTAAGGGTCGACGTGCTGTCGTGTGTACCACTAGCTTTACAATTATACAGAGTTGCCCAGTTACAGTGTTTTTTTTTCTAGCGTCATCGTAACTAATCGTTTAGAAAAAACTTAAGCTCTACCAAAATTGATAATTTTCATTGCTAATTTGTAATCAGGTTTTTTTTGTTTCAGATGTTTTTACTATGTACTCCGCCATAACACACGTTTAGCAAAAAATTCAACGCGCTACTTATTACGGACAGACTGACGGAAGGACCGACGGACAGCGTGGCGGACTAATATAAATGGGACCGAATGGGACCAGCCTTTGGCATCCTTCAGATACGGAACCCTAAAAAGAATGTCCAGGAATAGGAAACGATTTTCGTTTCGCTTTTTAATTTTCCTTCCGCTACTGGAGATTTAACCCTCACTGGACTGGTGGAAGGTAAATCGAGTTCAAAGAATATTTCGCGGTAGAGTTAATAGGAGAGTATTACTTACGTCGCCCATAGATGGCGCCACAAGTATCTCTGAATCATTATTTTGTGAAATTGATGGTATGAACTATCTCATGGTATATATTTTTTTGGAGTCAAAACTATTCAGACTTCGCTAGGCGAATGTGAATCCAAATTCAGAACGGATTCATTAGCAGATCAATAAAATTAAATGGCAATTGAATAAATATTTTTGTAATTTCTTACGATGTTGGTAGAGCCCCGGCACTTGGCTGCGGCAGGTTCAAGTCCTGTACCAAGTAATTTTTTAACATCATAATTATATATCTTTAGATGTTTAAGATGTAAAGAGCAGTAGGACCAAAGCCGAATGTAGGCAACCCGTAATGAGATTCTTTCGATGTTATCTTTCCTGCCAACGAATCCCCAATTTGCGGTCAGTCAATCTTCTAGAGGAGACTCGGCAAAATTCAATTTGCTAAGACAAAAGTAATGTCTCCCTGTAAGGCACTCGGCTAAATTATTGCACGCCCCTTTTTTTTAAAGAAAAAAGCTTGAAATGGATTCTTCTTAGTCTCCTGCGTGAAATGCCGCTGTCAGATTATTAAGAAATGAAGGCAAGTTATTGCGAAAACAAACACTAAATAGCTTATAATTCGGAAATTAATATTCAGATCGTAAAACCAAAAGAGGTTCTAGAGTGTCATTAAAATATTTACACCCACCTAATTTTGTTGCCGCCCCAATAACATCTCAAATGCTTTCACGTACTTAATCGTCGCTTAGCGCAGCGTACTTTGCTCAGAGAGGTGGCGAGACTCACTAATATCCAATTAATATGCCATTTCATTCGAGACTCGCCTAATTTATTGTGTACAAAGGCGTTATATATTCTCATTAGTTTGACACTCACGACCACATTTAAGGCTGGCCGATCATTAGATGCCACTGATAGATGACCATAGGTACCGGATCGAAATTGAGATATTGACCTCAAACGATGAATATTTAAGGCTACCGTTGTTGAAACATGACAGTCTTTTGCCACTTCCTTTTACCACCTAAGGACGTTTCTTTATCAGATGTCCGAATGCAATTAAGTCGTACGAGTGGGTGAGGTAGAGAATTAGTAGCATTTCGTTTGTTATTGGACTTTTTATGCCTTCTTTGACGCTGTTATACAAAACACTAATGGGCCATTAATGATTGTCATTCCGCCTAACACAGAACAGCCAAAGACAATGGAATAGACTCACAACAGTGTCCGCAAACGTTGAATTAACATTAGCTTTATCTTGAATAAGTGCATGTAACACACAATGGGACAATTTAAGTAGTTCTCAAACGGAAACAATAATTCCACGTCAAAACTAAATATAATTGTTTCACGTCTCTATAGGAACCCTGGCGCTTCGCCGACGCAGCACCCATAAAAGTCATCTCAACGGTCTTTTTATTCAATAATTATATTTCCAACGCCACGGATCGACTAGAACAGCGGTTCTCAATCTTTTTTGGTGACGGAACCCTTTTGGAAAGCGAAATACTTGACGGAACCCTACAATAAAACAATAGTTTTCAAAAGTGTATTCTTTATAAGCATAATAAAAGTACCATGTAACAGTAAAGTTTACTTACTTACATAAAAGGTGTAAATATAGAAGATATTAAAAAAAAAAAAAATCTAACTAATAGGAGGTATGAAATTGGTTTTTTATTTCATCACAGAACAGAACTTTTATAAATTCTTGCGGAATTCTAGGGTTCTGCGGAACATACTTTGAGTATGGCTGGACTAGAAAAAGAAAAGCCATCGATTTTTACGAGCAAATGTTCATTGGGAGTCGCGTGGATAGAGCTGTATCGTTCAAGACTGCGGGGAGTAAAGAGTGAAGTAAAGGCGTTGACTGACTGGCAACCAATAACAATCAACCCCATACGAATGGAATATCATAATCGTAAAGAAAGCAAATTTTAGCAGTGTTCGCATGATTGGTTATTTTTGGCATGGATTTGTATAAGTTTTAAGTAAGTTAAAAAAATATCTCTGGAGAGAACTTGAACCTGCAACCTCCAGCAGTGCTTTAGAAAAAAATACAATAATTTTGTATTCTTACGTGCAGCATTCTAGATATTATATTCTGCTCTGAAATTTACGGAGGCTACGTGATACGAGTCTGCATCTACCCTTATACCAGAAAAAGTAAAAACACACCCAGAAAACAGTTTCGTTTCAAAATTATTGACGTAATAAAAAAGAACACCAGCAATAATATATTCAGAACTGACCGAAGCGGTGAAGAACATATACGGAATGGTGCTTAAGTAAATACACTTGTCCGATTACTTATAGAGACGTTGACTGTGTTTATGTTGGTACGAGGCTTTAAGTTTTTGAATCGATTAAAACGAGATCTTAATTAATTCACTTTATTGGACTGAGATAACTTCATCACTAAAGCAGTTATGCAGAAATTTTATATAAGCCCTTTTCTTTGATGTTCTTATGAATGTTGGAATATTTAAACTAGCTTTCAACATTGCTTACATTGCAAATTGTAATATCATTCTGATAATTTTGATATATATAATGATTAAATAAATAGTATGACGCGTCGCTTTTATTTAAAATGATAATTCTATACAAGGAACACAAAACCCTAGAGTTGCTGTCAACAGAGTCATTAACATTGACCCATCAATTCCAACCTGAGCATAAATCTTAAACGCTTAGTAATGGAACAAAACGGTCGTCATGCGTCACTTTCTGGGTTATTAGGGCTGTAGGTCCCTTTCATGCCTTCCAACATAGTATTGTTTGGGACACCCACGCGTAGAAAAAAACCTTCAAATTTTGCAGTTACATCTCTATTCCTATTGTTCACTTCAAAAGATTCGGCTACCGTCTTTTGTTCTTTTGTCAGAAGTATCGAATGTCATTTAAGTGGCACACTTCAGGGTTGTGCCTTCTAAGAATACGTCGCTTAGGATTCCAACTACTCGTCTGGCAATTGTTTCGTCCCAGTGGGATCTCATTAGTCGTCGTTCCATAAAGGACGGTAAAAAGAAACTCGGCGCAGCAGGCGACTGCAGTTTCATCCTATTCTGATGTAATAAGTTTTTATGTTCATTGTGATGCAAGCTTTATTCTCCTCTGTGTCTTGAAACTGTTTTCTCTTGTTTGTGTAAACGTCTATGTTCTTCTACTTTGAGATTCTTTTTGTTGGTATTTCACGTTTATTAACTTTGTAAGGCGCTTTCGGAATAAAAGAAGTGATCTTCGACTTAATATTTTTTGTTAAAATTGCAGGAAAACGTTATTAAACTATGCATATTCATTTATTTGAAATGCTCATGTTCCAAGAATTAATTCTTACGCAAGTAGGTGAGTATTTTTTGTTAATTTATCCACATCACTCCAACTGTCCACCTCCAAAAGTCCACCTGCATCACATGTCAACGTAATAGGATTAATATGACATCAGCCTTAAACGGATTTCAAATTTAGAATTCGGCGTAGGAATCGGACACACTGATTTTTAATCTTCAAAAGTTATAATTTTTGGGCCCGAAGTTCATCATTGTATTGTGACCCCGAAGGAATTTGATAAGGTGTCTAGGGACTCCCTAAATAGTATCAGAGCGTAACGATCTAAACCAAAACATCTTCGTGGTTGTGGACCACACAAAGGTAAAGGGCAACATCACTTATGTTCGTGTGAAGGAATTTGAGTCATTTAGAAAATTACTCTTTTTGTGTTCAAGGAGATTTACATATTTTGTCAAGCCCGATGCTATTGGACCATTGCTATTCAAAATTGTTCAGTTCAATCGTTTTACTCCACTAGCATTTTGTTACGAGTATGTTGAAGCCATCAATCTCTCAGCTCTTTTTGATTAAAACATTGTGAAAGAGCCTCACAATCACCAAATCGTTCTTTTTTTGTGTAAACTTTAATTTATAGGTTGGGCGCACACTCGACAATTGTCCAAGTATAGTTGTTGTCCATTGACAATATTTATTGCCACATCGCCCATCGACAATGGCGCGCGAGTCGCGACATATGTGCGGCCAAGAGAGCCCCTTTTACAACAATTTACCGACGCAATATAACCGGTGGCGAGCGTTTGTGATTAAACAATAAATCGTGGTTAGTTGCCACCTAAGCTGCGACCGACCTTAGGTTAAGTGTAGGTCAGCCGAGTTACAAAGGACGGAAAAGGTGTAAAGGAAAACTTGGCTTACGAGTACGTCGATTGTGAACTTTGACTTTTTAGTTTCAATTGTTAGAGTTTCGTACTTATTTTTATTTAGAGTTACTATTTCGGGATTAGTAACTGCACCTTTTTATTTTTTCCTACATTGTTTTTTTTAATTACCGATGGTCTTTTGTTTTTTATTGTATTTGTTGTTCATTAGCGCTCTATATTTGTATGGAAGAAATAACAAATGCGATTGTTACATTTGGGATTGGGACATTCGTTGACATCACAAACTTCTGTTGCCTACACACATGTTGCAAGTGTTAATCGAATAGTCTTTTGAGGGGTGGAAGTGGAACGGTTAAAAAAACAAGCAGTAAAACAGCAGTCCCAGTACATTGACAAATACTCTTAACAAGGCGTAAAGGCTCCTTCAAAGAGCTCAAAAGTAGCGTAACGAAACGCATCAGTGAACGATAATTAAGACCCCCCAGACGATGACAATTTTTAGACACTCAAAAAAGTTGAAATTAATTATTGCGAGCTGCATATAACAAGACATGCAAAAGGGACTATTCAAAATGCTAAGGACATAGTGCTTTGCTGTGAAATTCAATTAGAAAATTGTTTTTTTACCAAAGTTAACTTATTGAACAACTCTCATTTTGTTCTGTTATTGTATATGTTACCGGCCAAACCCAATTTCAGGATAAACTAGTAGTTTCGCCTAGGCCAAAACAGTCTAACCTCTGCTCGTATTGACAAGCCGGTATAGCCTAGGCCAAACTAGTCTAGCCGAAGCTCGTATGGATAAACCGGTGTTGCCTAGGCCAAACTAGTCTACCGAAGTTGGATGGAGAAACCAGTTTAGCCTAGGCCAAACTAGAAACTCTCAAATATTTTGAGTGGTTTTAAGAATAGGGGTCCGCGCTGAGCAAATGGGACGTGTAGCCAGTCGGCCGGCCGCATAACATTGTCGAGTAACTTACGCACATCGTTCATCAAGTTGACAACCGTTAATCCAGTTTCCGTTCCGTGTTGCTCGCAAACCGATGAGCGCCTGCCCTAATATAATGGGGAGAGCCAGAAGAAGCATTTCTAATGAGGTGTTTTCAGCACAAATTCACAAAGCATTTTATATATGGCGCCGACAGGCGTGGTCATAGAAGAACCGAAATACGGCTGTCAAATTTCGCTTAGCACAGATTAGTTTTGTCAGCCGTATTCCGGCTCTTCTATGGCCACGCCTGTAGGCGCCATCTATGAAATGCTTTGTGAATTTGTGCTGAATACGGCTCATTGGTTGAATACATAGTTTAAAAGTCTACACTTTTATCTAAACGTGGCTGTTTTTATAGATTCATGGAGAATATTATATTTGGGTAAAAAGCAGAAAAGATTTGGTAGAGATGACGCCGGCCGCCGCCATACCAGCGTGCAATAAATTAATGAATAAGTAGCTATTTAAGCTATAGTCTGTACAAGTCTCACTAGCTGAGAAAATGCCTTTTCTTAGAGAAACTGAACCTGAGCATCTGAGAAATCATCAATCCGCTGTGGGCAAGATGTAAGAAGTTGAAATCCGGTTCTAAGGGCTTTGGTTCTATTCTATCGTTTTTGTTCGACTCAAAGCCAAGAGGTTTGCACTGCACTGGAATTGGCCGCTTCCGCGAGAAGGGAAAACGCTTGATTAATTTTGAATATGGAATGTGTTTGCAAAAAATATACGATGACAGGTTGTGTTTTTTATTGGTAAGGCAACATTCGGATACAAAAGACAATGGTGTTATTTTATCGCTTATACAGACTATTATTTGTCTTTTATTCGGTAGGTCCGGCTTCCTAATAAATTAAACCATTCAAAAGTCATCAACCCCTTCTAACACTGAAGAAGCTTGATCAGATATTTTACCTTTTACTACTCGGACCTCAAAACATAATATTAAAACACTTATCATGATGTCCTCTATTAAACCACAAAAACTGACCAATCTGGTGAAACAAAACTCCAAATCGACAGTTGGAAATAGAAGGTCCAACTACAGTGGTTTGTTTCAAAACCCCTTTCACGGTTTCTGATCAGATAAGACATCACCTGGTAAGGTTAAACTGCCAGGAGGGCATGTGTTGCGATGACACGAACTAAACTATATAATTAATCATTATTTACATCAGAACCCTTCTAGGGCTTTGATGATAATGACGAACACCCCTGCGGGCACTTTTTTGTCTGACCATACGCTTCCTGCGTAGATTCTTCATCGGTTATGTTTTTGGGTGAAGAGAGATTGGTAAGGTTGTGTGTTAGATCAATCTCAGTCATTTGTGCTTCCTTTTCTATTATGGTTTTAAACAATGCTCTAGCTTTTTGTTCTTTTTGCTTCAAACACTAATTTATTTATTGAAACTTCTTTCTATTGTTAAGACCAAAATTTTGACGGAAATATACGAGGTGGTTTTTCATTCTAGAAGTGCAAGTTTAGCATGATAATCATATCGAATTCTGACAGCTGGATACACCGGTATCTTTTCGGCTCTAAGTAGATCAACACAGATAGTCATAGACATCAATGTGTTGCCTACTATCGATTAGTATAGTCCCTACTAGAAGACATGCTATTGGCATAACTTAAGCGCTATATCTAGATGGAAGCGACAACTCTCTTCCACTATTTTGATCTATACAGGGTGTTAAAAGACCGCCAACAAAGCGGAAAACCACGTATTGTCCTCATCATAAGGATCATATTTGCCCAAGGAACTATGCCTGGAAAATCAACGGTTTCCGAGATAATGAGGTTCAAAGTCGGACTTTTCAAAAACTTTTTTTTGCAGAAATGTGTTCAGTATCAAGTCCTTAACATTTCTTCTCAAAGAAACATATCAAAATTTTGAATATTTCTTACAAAAAACGACGCTGAAATTGCAACCCGCAATGTATTTTAAACATCGGCAGCTTGGGCGTAAGTAGCCTAACTTTATGTCAACGCTTGCGCAATATGAATTGTCTGCGTTACACTTTCATTGCGCGATAAAATATTTTCCAAAATTATAACCTAAAAAACCAAAATTATTTCCCAGCAGTAATTTATCAAAAAAGTACTTCGTTTTGGTTTCTAGTATGTATACCTTTCGGCTCTGTTGGCGGTCTTTTAACACCCTGTATAAAGCAAAATGTGTCTCATAGGTGTATCGAGCTACAAACCTCTGTATGGCTCATGTTAAGCCTGCTGAATGTTAGATGTGCTGGAGTAGATAGGTTAACCACTACGTGTCATCGCTCTTCCTAGTCACAACAAAACTAATAAAAAACCTATGGACAGAAGTGGTTTGTCCTTTATAAAGAATTTGGCAACTCGAGACACAGGATGTCAGTCAAATACTTTTCGAGCAAAAGAAACTAAATAAAGCCCCGAGTCTTTGACGGCGGTTACGTCGTTCAAATTTCAATTACGAGCCACATATTCAGCGGGATCGTGTTTTGCTTTCATTCTTTTCAACCGAAAATAATCTCTACCGCAAACAACGTTTGTACAGTCGACTTGTCAAATATAATGCCTCGCCTTTGAGTCCCGAAATCGATTATGGCCTTTTTGTTGTCAAAATTGAGGCTCGAATTTCTCCACAATAGTTTGATGTTAATCGGGACCCAGGTGCAATGCTTTGGGCCCTTAAACATAGTTTAATTGAGTACAGTAAGGAATATTATGTTGCTCAACTCTGGAAAGGATGTAGTACGTTAAGCGTTTGTCAGTGGTGTTATTTTTAAGGATTTCAAATTTCAATTCCTTGGTGTGTAATGTCTTTTATTTGCAACCCCTTTTCCCTTGCAGTAACTAAATATTTTGACAGCCAGTAATTTTTTTGAAATATGAAACCTGCTAAAAAAAAACAATCATAAATGAGTCGTAAAAGGTTACCCTAACTGCTCAGTAACTTTAACCTATATAATTAGTTCCTTTTTGCATTGCTTCCCTAGACTTGCACCTTTCGAAGCGTCTTAGATCTAATTAAGATTTCATAATTTCTTAGAAAAATCTATCATAATTTTCTGTATTTTTTTTCCTTTCCAAACCAAAGCATAAAGCCGGGTACACACCACGCACATTCGACTGAGCTGGACACCGGCAGCGTGGTGCAAGGATAAGTGATGCGTAAACTGTTGCATTTCAAGCTTGGGGCATTTTTTCGATTTTAGTTTTAGCTGTGATACCTAATAGGTAGGGTCACTTTAGAATCTAATTTAGATTGATAGAGAATTATTGTAGAGCACTTTAATTGTTATTTACAAGAAGTTATATTTCCTAGGATTTTGACAAAATTGTTTGATGGCGCATGCATCGGTACTCTCACGAGAATTAGAGGGTTCATAAGATGCACAGAGATCTATGACAGGGCAATATGTACGTAGATTGTGTGACCACTTTAAAAACATATTAATCTATGTCTGGTTAATCTAGCTAAAAATACACTGTCTGAAACATACTCAATACACTTGATTTCCTCGGTTTGTCAACGCTGTTTTTTTTTGTTTCAGATGCTCGATTGCTGGAGTGGCACCCACCCGCCGCATTACCGGTGCGTGTTTGAACGGAGGCCGAGCAATTATAGTCGTAACACGACACCGACCCCCGCTTGCAACCAACTGACACACGTCTGATGGTACAGAAGGGCGAGTTGCATTGATCTAAAAGTTGCCTGGAAGATATCACCAATGTAAAACGCAACAAGCCAAATATATCTCAAGAGGGAAATGTTTAAATAGCTTCATTCCTGAAACACGTCAACTAGACGACTTTTCTCATAGCTCGATAATTTTTAAAAAGTTTCATAATAATATGTATTAAAAGTTGAAATTTGTGCCATTTCAGTGCTGCCTGCAGCGCGCTTTTGTGCCCCTCCACTCTATTCCACATTTCCAGCTTCTCCTGCTCCTATTTGTTGCTCTGGCTGGACCGCTTTAGACGCGGTGGGATGCGGAGTGTTCTTAAATTTTAATATCGTTGTATCAAAATTCAGCTTCAAGGTTCAGCTGTGTATGAGATATGCTAATTTGAAGGAACAATGTAGGGGATATTTATAATTTTTAATTTAGTAAGTTAGTAGTTATTATACCCACAGTTCACCAATATGTAGTGAATTTTAGTAGTCAAGAAAACGTCTGATATTACAAGGTACTGGCGCATGTAGGGATAATAATGCCTATTTTTTATTTATTTGATTTGACAAACTGTACTGAGCTAGCAAAGTTATTTCTGATTTGAAACTTATTCAAATAGATCTAAGGCTACCATAATGATTTAATGTATTAAATTAACTCACTTTAATGCAGTCTGTAAACGTAAAGTTTTGTATTTTCCTGTAAAGGTGTTTCACACGGAATAATGTGAGATTTATGTTTAACGAATGTAATGTAAACAGTTGGAGAATCTAAATAAATAAATAAACCAAAGCTTCTGTATCTTTTTGTTCTGTGTCACGCTATGACCACAGCTTTATGCGTCTGCGAGTACGACTTTTTTAATTAGCGAAAATTCGCGCATTTGTTCAACTCTCGGCTTTGCACAGAGAAACGAATGCTCTCTGTGAGGCGGTGAAATAAGCTGTTATTATTTTTAATGGCTTTAAAGTATTAATGATTAGGCTGTAAAGTTTTAAGATTCTAACAATTTAACGACAGCTCAAGGCTTGCTTTTAAGCGTTACTAATTACTGTATTTTCTAAAAAAACCTGCAGATTTCAGTATAAAGAGTAAAACGCCACGGGAAGATCTGCCACAAAAGTAATTTTACAGTAATCGGATCATGAAAGCGTTAGTCAATTTGTCGCTAGATCTATTGTAAAAAAACCTAAATAAATTCTACAAGGATTCATTGCAAACAAAGGTTTCAATGTCACGTAGAGTTCTTGTTTATTTGTGTTTTCCACGTTATTTAATCCAATTTGTAGAACAATATTGTCAAAGAGATATTCATTCAATAAATTGTACGAAATTTTACGAGTCAAAGCGAAGAATGCATCACAAATTCGTAGCATGGACAACAACACTAATGTCCAGTTTCCATTTGTAATCAAAAATATCTACTTTATTTTATCATGGACTCTAACATTTACGTGTATAGCATAATAAACCGGCCTAGATAGAGATAATACAGGCTTATAGCTGAAGAGCTAGTGACCGTTCGACTTATTTTTTCGCACGGTCGGCCACAGTCTAGGATACCCCTTTTTGTTCGATTTGCGACCTTATGCCGCGCGCGGTAAGAACTGCTATGGGGTATCTGTGACTGTGGCCGACCGTACAAGGCTGGGAGTTGGTAGGCTGAACCTGATAGAGTAAACTTCGCTGAGCCTGGGAAAATATATTTTTTTTTGTTGGTCGCGGTTGAAAGTTTTTTTTTATAACCTTGAAAGTGTCCATTTTTAGGTTATAAAAATCGTACTTTCAACCGCGGAATGGTCACCAGCTCTCCACCTATTAGGCCATTTGCTGGGCACAATCCAGATGTCTCCATTACTTTCTAGGTTATCTTTTAATACCTACGCAGGCTCGCTAGAAGGGAATGTTGTTACCATTAGTGAGGTTATGGTCCAATAATTATACAGATTAAGAAAGTGATCGTATGGTAGAAAGAGAAAGGATTGAGTTACATAGTCGTATTGAATTGTATCGTTATTTGCAACAAAAAAAACTAAGGCCTTTGCATCTACGTAATGAGATGATTTATACAGCGTCCAGTGGCACCTTCACTCACACTAGATGGGTGAAGAGACCACTCGGCGCTGCAGTGCCTGGGACATTGTTTTAGATGGACATTGTTTTGTGTTGTTGGTTTTATTTGCCAATTGTAATAATTAATATTATTGATGGAAGCAGATGACTGAACTCTTGCTGATGCGACACATCCTGAAAGTGGGCCAAATTTTTAGAAGAAGATAGATAGAAAGACGTTTATTAATAGCCACGGAAATACAATGATAAAAAATAAAAACAGAACATGGATACACAATTACTTACATACTAGGTACATAACAAGCGACATAACTGTCGGAACATCTCCGCAGCTAAAAATAGGAACTGACTCAGCACTTGTTGTAGGTTACCTATGTAAGCCTACAAAACTGATTTTCTGTAGGGAACTAAAAAAAAAAACATTCCATCCTAGGCTTCACTGAGATTTTTGTTCTCCGAAGAATTAAGCATTTGAAGTTATACTTTTGGATAAAGGAATTCCGTATATTTTCTCGGATACGTTTCCAAAAGTAGGTATACTGATTCCCAAACTCACTTCCTTTTTAAGCAAAAATGTCTCTCCAGGAATGTCGATTTGAAATACAAGATGGACATCTAAAAATATATTTCGTATCTCATGGCAACGAGGCGCATTCGTCATAAACCAAATTAGGGTTATCCAATCAAAGCGAGAACCCCGAACTTCGATCGTTAAAACTTCGCGAGTCACTTAATTGGACCGAATCATTTTCACATAGAGAGAGCTTTAAGCCTGAGGCTACACTAAGCGATTTGTGTTGCTACAGGTAGAGCGAAATGAACAAAATAACTTTTGTTCCCGATATTTCCTGTTTCCTTTGGCTAGGATGGTATAGGTGCTGGGTAAGCCTAAGTACCTAATCTAAAGATGTCCCATGCACTGCAGCGTCCGAGTGGTCACACCACCCATCTAAGTGTGAGTGAAGGTGCCACACGCTGTAAAAATAACCCCATTACTTATATGCAAAATTTACGCTTGCTTAACTCAAATCTCGTCGCTCACCGTCTTAGTGTAGCCTCAGCCTAAAACAATACGCATGGCTGAAAATTCTGTAACGTGGAAGGTTAGATTAATAGAGAGTTGTTGTATGTTATAATATCCTACGGTTTTACCTTATACTTCGTGTTAAGTAAGTAAGTAAGTAAGTAAGTAACTCTTTATTGCACAAACGAAAACATTTTACAAATAGGTAAACATTAAGGACGTTTGTTTGACCCTCTAACTAAAGCATTTGGAGCGAAGATGGTTTCAAATCTTGTGGAAAACTGAGCGGCAGAAGACAACTATCAAATAGCAAACGGGTCATAGTTTTATTCAGTGGCACATCAAGCAATTTTAAACCAAACCAAGGTAGACCTTCCACTTTTTCCTACTACGGACGGCTTATTCAAAACGGGTTCATTATTTTAGAAACTGTCAAAATAATGACGTACTGGTCGGGAATTAGTGAAACTTTTAACAAGCAGGCCTGTCAATCAAGGAGGCCGCCTATGTTAAGATTTATCCTCACATATACCACTCTGTACAGCCAGCCACATCAGAACGTAAGTACTTTTTTGTTTGATAATCGCACTTATGTCGCACGCTGTAGGAGTTATCTGGGCTAAGCTGACTATGTCACTAAGGGCACATTGTACTTTTGTATGTACATTATTCAAGTTTTTGCCCCAGTTTGAGCGAGCCAAGGTGTTTTGCGCGGGAAGGCGTAAAAAAGTGACGACGCGTCGCGCCTTTTTGTGCGTTTTAGTTCGCATTGTTTGGTGAGACCTTTGTATTGTACTTTGTGGCTGTAAGGAGTGTTTTGATCTAGCATCTTTTCACTGACCGAGAAAACGAAGTGAGCTTGGACAAAAATGCTTTCGTGTGTCCGGCGGATGTACGGTCGGCCACAGTGACAGATACCCCATGGCAGCTCTTAGCGCGCGCGGCATAAGGGCGCCAATTGAACAAAAAGGGGTATCCTAGCGTGTGGCCGACTGTACCTACTTATGTCTGTTCTCCTCTACTGGTCGCATTTCTCAAACGATTCTTGTGAATTTTTGTGAGCAGATTCGATAATTATAAGATGTTTTTTGTAAATGCCGAGCTGCAGAAATTTCAGCTTTTCACGAGGCCGAAGGCGAAGTCCCGCGTTGAGCGATGCCCAGAGCGGCTCAACAACGCCCCTACTTAACATTTCGCAGACTTGATCGTACTGGTCAGATATGTTTTTATCAAAAGTTGACCACAAGTTCATGATCCAACGTTCCGATAATTCGATTTTTGTAATAACAACTCTACCAGAATAATTCATTAGCCAGATAGTTTGGTCCCTAAACAAGATAAATCTCAATCAAACTGGCTCAACTGACAGACTTTGCTACGCCGAAACAACAACTTGTTTGCCAGTTGTTTTCGTTCTATTTCATTAGCGCATCTCATAAATATACGGGCCCTAATATACAGTACAAACACCGCGGTATAAAAACGAGGTTTCACAATAAATAATAATATGATAAATACACCTTGATATTCCGACTTAACAAGAGCGAAAGGAGGGCGTCTCACTACTGAAGGTACTTGCACCAAATATTTTCTAACAGAAGGTCTGTTACGACGGCTTATAGGATTAGTAGTTTGTCAGCGCTACACAGTGTGAGTGTCCAACTCTATCAATATGCCCTGAAAGGCTACCTCGCCTGCAATATTATGCAAAAGTGAGTGGCTGTGAAACTAAGGTGCGGACGGGGTCTACCGGCTAAGACGAAGCCGATTACCATTGGCGAAAATCGAAGTTCGATTTATGAAAAATTTACTGGGTGGCAGTAGAATAAACTGGGTGGCAGTACATTTTTCAAAAATCGAACTTCGATTTTCGCCAATGGTAATCAGCTTCGTCTTAGCCGGTAGACCCCCAGTTTCACTCGCCGGGACGATTTCCACACAAATGAATTTTCACAAATGTGTTGAAACCATGCATATTTTTAAGCTGAAATTGTATCAGTATGCATTCATTTACATATTTATTTGTACGAAATCACATTTCCATGAAGACAAAAAGATTACTTTAATAGCTAAAATAACATCGACAATTTAGTCCATACAAACAATATTAAAGGTAAATTAATGCAGATAGATAAATTCTGTGCATAAAAAAAATATTTTAAAATATTTTTTTTATCCACAGAATTTATCTATCTGCATTAATTTGTGCATAAAAAAAATAAAATAAATAAATTTAATTTTTGATTTAATTAATTTAATTTAAATAAATAAGTTTTAAATGTATTCCCATACAGATGATTTTTCCCAAATATTGTAAAATATTTTTTTTATCCACAGAATTTATCTATCTGCATAATCGTCAACCTTAAGGGATGATTTTCAGGCAATTTTTTTTTGTGCAACTCTACACCCCGAAAGGAGGAAGGCATGTTTCAAAAAATTCTCAATATATTAACCAATTGGTATTACTTCGGCTCATAGACGCCCTGAGAGGACTGGTTTTTTTTTTACGCCAATCAAGCGGTTAAGTGATTGTTGCTGTACGTTGACTATCAGTCACTATAATATCATGGGTACCTACTGATTTTAAGATAAACTATTAGCCCATTAAACTACTGCGTAAAATGCCAAGATGTATTTCTGTTGTCTTCTACTTAGTGCTACTCGTTAACGTAGCGGCCAAATATATTTTATTGTATGAATGAATTTACATAACCAGCGTACGAAATATGCAACCGAAGAAACAATAACAGCTTCTTGTTATGACTTTTGTAGCGATACTTTAGGGGAATTCAAAGAAAAAATGGTTTTGTGGGGCACGTCAATAATTTTGACATAAGGCAGTTATTCATATTCTTATACCTTTTATCGATTCTTCGATATTCCATTATTGGGAATCTTAGAAAACTTACACATTATGAGATTTACTCCTTCACACTTTCACTTACAATAGATACAGGTGAAAAGACCACTCGGACGCTGCTAAGACTGGGAGATACAACCATACTACGTCGTTAACAGGGTATTTTTGAAATACTGAGAATATCAAACCCGTAAATAAGTATTATCATCTATTTCGCACTTATCGTACCAAGCTTTTAATTGAACTTTTGAGTATTTAAATACGTGTGCTAGGCCTTTCCTGTGGGCTAGGCCGACTAAGATGTCAGGATGGTATAGGTGCTGGGCAAGCCTACTCCATCTAAAACAATGTCCCAGGCACTACTTACAGCGCCGAGTGGTCTCTTCACCCATCTAGTATGTCCATTAGTGTGATTGAAGGTACAGTCGGCCACACGCTAGGATACCCCTTTTTGTTCGATTAGCGCCCTTATGCCGCGCGCGGTAAGAGCTGCCATGGGGTATCAGTGACTGTGGCCAACCGTACCACTGGACGCTGTTTAAATCATCTCATTACGTAGATGCAAAGGCCTTGAGTATTTAAATGCTGGATGCCTATTAGGTTTCAATCTGGTTTCAATATTGCTGTAAAATCTTAAAACCAAAAAACCGTTTCGGACTCGCGCACTGTAGGTTCCGTAGCGGCATACAATTATTTTTAAAAATCTGGCTACACGGACCCTCGGTACGTGAGTCTGACTCGCGCTTAACCGTTTTTTATTATTTGTTGTTACACTATAAAATAAGTTCTTTAATCTTACCAAGTTTAATGTTTGTAGGTATGTATGTATTAGCATTTTTGCGATAGGACAAAAAGTGTAAAAACCCATTTATTGTATGGGGACCCCCCTTATTTATTTTTATTATTTGTTGGGCAATCCGCCATAAAAACGCATAAACTGTGAAAAATTCAATTGGCTACCTATTATAACGGTTCGGCTTTGGCACTGTCGGCACTGTCGGTCTGTTCTAACTGTAAAATGGTTAGGCCTGACCGACAGTGTAGGCAGAGTAATCCCGTTTGGCACCCTTCGGGTACGGAACCCTAAAAATATGTCAAAGTTAGAAATGTCTTCGGCCACCCTTGCAATCTCTGTCTGTACAAGAAACGGTTCCCAGAAGCTCTTTGTATGGTTATCTTTCCTTTGTTTCGGCCTAAAGCCACAAGCTGTCACACAAGTCGTCAGGCTACCAACCGTATAATTACTATTGTTGTTACTATTAAGTTGTAACTATTAACTTACTTGGAAAGTAGGTTGCTGTTTGTATAAAGTATGTAGACACTGACTAGGAACTGGTGTTTGGAATGCGATGTTTGCCAAAAGTGGCCACAAAAGACGATAAAATATCTTATTCATAGGTTCTAGGATCTGGAATCTAAACCTTAGGTCCTAAAAATAGTTAAGCCTCGCGTTGATAACTTCAAGTTGCGTTTTTAACAAAAAACGCATCCAAAAAGAAGATGTTTTTTTTTTCCATTGGCGGCGCTAGTTGTGCCTATTTATTCACTTTAATAAAGCTTCTAGTATTTGTGGTTAAGTTAGTCCTTTGTATTTGTTTTAGTTAAGTCAACTTTTCATTTCTCTTGGAAAAGTCAAAGGTAAAGTTTTAATTTGAATTTTAATTGAATGAAACAAAGACTGTATTTATTCAACTTCTTTAGAAATATTCAAGGCACTTATAAACGAACAAAGTCGCAGGCAAACAATAATAAAATTGTGGAAAGCAATTTTTAATATAAATTTTATATTAAAAATAGCTTTCCACAATTTTATTTTATTATTGTTTGCCTGCGACTTTGTTCGTTTAAAAACTCACTCTCTGTCGTAAATAACATGAAATAACTCACTACCAGCCATAAGGTAGGTATTTGGTAGCTACTACGTAATTAGTTGGTCGAATTTTCAAAGCTCTGTCATCAAATTTTAAATAAAGAGTTTTAAAGCTGCAAATTATCATTAAACCGAACCCACACTGTTTACTGCACAAACACTTGTCAGAAATTTATAGTAATAAAAATACGTTTTCGTATCAGGGACTCGCAGTGGGCGCAGCAAACTCCACATTATGGGGCTGAATAAATATTGACACTACTTTGAAGATACACTTGGAATAACAGCGCTTTGTTGAACGATCTTCTTTGTAGTTAGCCCGTGACAGATTCAAAGGATTCGCGGAGAAGTGGTAAGTTTAAATTTAGAACAGTTGGGTTGGTCGCCATTTGTCAATGTGTAGTCCCTAAAGGTGCGTTTATTCGACACGAATTGTGTCACGCGGCAACCACACGGCAACCACGTGGCATCCGCGCGGACCCTGTGCGGTCGCTGCGTGTAGAGCAAAATAAGCTCTATTTAGTTAGCAGCTACGTTCAGCTACGCTTTTGAGGAATGGCGTAGACAACGCAAGCGGTCGCCGCGCGGAGACCGTGTGGAGACCGTGCGATGTCCGCGTTAGGGGATTGTGAGAAATTTTAACGTTTCTACCTTGTAAACTAAGTTCACTCTTGCCATCACATCACACTGTATCGCAATAGCGTGTCGTCCCATTTTCTCCTACAACCAGCGACATTAAAAGGACCGACAGCATGAATAAATCGAAATTGAAGCCGTCAATTGGGAGCCCATTTTGGCACCATTGGTAACATGCTCAGGCCCCAGAGCGCGGCGGCCGCGCGGCAGCCACGCGAAATTTTCTTCTCCTTTGTCTGCGCTCTGGAGGATTTCGAAATCAATTTGTTAGTAGCAAAATAAGAGCACTTTAAAAACAAAAGAACTCAGTCTGTTCTTATTGTGATTTATTTTACTTAGACTTTCGTATGCACATTACTTTTATCGAAGCCGACTAGTTGCGTTTTTCATTCGAAGACCATGGAGGAGATACCATGATGTTTTTTTTATAAACCCCATTTTATTATTTCGAGATAAGATAAGGTAAGGTAAGAGATAAGGTGGTGTAGATAAGTGCAAACTCATCACACCAGATGGCGCCCCCCGTCCAGTAGACGGAGACTAGTTGAAGAAATTCGCATCGACAGTTAGGTACTTGACTCGGTAGCTCAATTGGTAGAGCGCCTGCACGGTATGCGAGAGGTTGCGGGTTCAAGTCCTGTCCCGAGTGAATTTTTTCAACTTATTATAAATGTTCAAATTATTTCGAGATACTTACTCACTTATTAGCTACTGTGAAAAAGCTCGGTGCCTCTTACCCACCTATGATCGCGAGACGAAGTATTAAAATTCAATTAAGGGGAACATTTTCCTACCACCCCGTTTGCCTACCGCAAGAGTTGCAGATGCTCATTAAAATATGATAAAACATATCGTTTTACTGCGACAAGAGCGCTGAACAGTGAACATACCCGAACGCTACTAATATGCAGTAATACACAAACCTCCCTAAAGGTCTGGCTACACGCTGCGTCTTGCATAAGCAGTTTGCAAAAGTTTGCGCAAGAAACATGGCACAGGAACTTTACTGTAAGTACGGCGCATGAAGTCTGCATAATAGCAAAATGTAGAGATGGCCTTAAAATGTGAAAACGATATAAAAAAGTACTTGGTATTTTGTAAAATACTTTTGGTGCAGTACAGTTTGTCCGTATTACTAAGGATAATAGGTATTCTGTCTTATGAACGATTAATTTCGTTACATATTTTTGCATCAAGTATGGTCAAATTAATATTGCTGGAAGTTTTTTGCGTAGTACCTATTATGTATTACGTGGTAGTACTAAATACCGTCTTGGCACACAATGCTTATTTGTGCAAATAAGATTGAGCATAAGGGACTGTAGTAGGACTGTAAGTGTAGGTGGCCCTTATTTGTCGAGTCTCATGGCGAACGAAATGAGATTTCGCACAATGAAAATTAGACTGAGAAATAATGTGGCTATTTAAGGTGTTCAACAAACCGTAAATGAAAATAATAGGAACCTCCGCAAGGAAAGCACCAACGATATTAAAGTAATTAAGAGAGGAGCACCAGAAAATTTGTCCCGGCACAATGTTTTTGGTAGAACAAGGTCGTTAAATACACTCTGAGCTGCCAACTTCGACGGATGCTGTACTATTAAGCAAATAAAACTGTTCATTAAATTCCTAATTTATTGCTTCACGGCTTGTATTCATTGCGTTATAAATTTTCCTCTGTTTCAGACTTTTCCGGGCTGATTCCGTAGAAAGTTCGCGCTCCGCAAAAATTCTATTCAAAATTCACTCATTACGGGTATTTATGAATGTTCAACGAAGGAAAGTTTGTTCAACATGACTAATTTCCTAAAACCTTACTTTCATCTGAGCATTTGAATGGTAAACGTTGATTACGATGTTAACAGGTGTATGCTCGGCGTCTTTGACGTAAAGTGAAATACCTTAAAAATCTCCCTTTTTTCGAAAGGATTAAAAAAATATTCTTGCTTCTTTAAAAAGTCTTGCTACAAAATACGCATGCTTACTTTCAGGTGTTTTGATTTTATAAGTTTGGAGTTTGTTTGGCCTATAAAATTAAATAAAGTATTCATGGTAAAAAATATCGCCTCGATCCAGGTTGGCGAGAGAGCAACAAATCAAGTGAAACATACAAAAACCTTAATTTCGTTGGTTACGTTACTTTACATGAGAGCCATAGGTTACAAACAAAAAAGAATAAAACGTTGAATGTCAACACTGTCTAATTTACAAGCATCTTCCTTGTTTCCGAGTAAAGCATCGCGTCACAGCGTAGAGCAGTGGTTCCTAACCTTTTCACTCTCGCCACCCCCTTTGACCACCAAGAAAAAATATCGCCTCGATCCAGGTTGGCGAGAGAGCAACAAATCAAGTGAAACATACAAAAACCTAAATTTCGTTGGTTACGTTACTTTACATGAGAGCCATAGGTTACAAACAAAAAAGAATAAATCGTTGAATGTCAACACTGTCTAATTTACAAGCATCTTCCTTGTTTCCGAGTAAAGCATCGCGTCACAGCGTAGAGCAGTGGTTCCTAACCTTTTCAGTCTCGCCACCCCCTTTGACCACCAAGAAAAGCTGATCTTACCCTTTCAAAATGTTAACCAAGTAAACAATAGTAGTTTTCTTACAAATTTTAACGCAACATTTTTTTTTTCAATAATGTGATTATGATTGATTGATTTGAAGGCTGGTTGGTTTCTGTTGCTTTTTATTCTTAACTTTTCTTCTTTATGTTGGCTCTGAAACGACAATACATTTTACTTGTTGTTTGTCAAATAAAAGAGCGCGCCCGAAAAATCACCTATTTCAATCTTAAAGAATCTCAATAAAGGCGGACACTTTTCGCTGCCACTCGTGGTAGGAGTGCTACTTTGCGTAATACCCCGGCCTAAAAGCTCTTTTACCCCTACGGGGGTAATTACCCCCAGGTTAGGAACCACTAGTGTAGAATCTCTCAACAAACAAGGCCAAGTTGAGAGCTGGCAAATAAAAAAGTCGTCCCACCGTCCGTATGCAACCCATTTCGACACCAAAAAATTATTGTACTCTCCCATAATTTTGGTCGTCAACGTGGTTATCATTGTCTAATATTTGGTCTTTTTATGACACGGCCAGTTTGCGTTGGTTAAATTAGTTCATCAGCGTGCTCTGTCATTTCGTCATCATGAAGAACCTTTTGTGTAGAGCCGACGTAGAAAGTGACTCGACCAAATGTTTTGTTGCAAATCGAAATTGTTGCCTTACCTTGATATTTAACTTTTTAATTTAGTTTTGTCATTTACGAGGGATGTTTAAGTGTTGCCAAACTTTCAATTCTAATTCAAAAACTCAAATTTGATCAAACTGAATTTGAGTGACAATTTAAACGTTACCATTGTAATAAAAGACGTGAGCGTTTGCACACAACATCAAATATCATAGAAAGACGATTTGCTTCATCTGCTTGCTTCACTTAGGTTTCTTTAAATATTTTAATGAGTGCAGTGATACGATTTGATAGAAAAACCCATACGTTTTATGCAGTATAAGCTCGATTCAACGATCCCAAGTTTGAGCCTAGTTTCTATTCAGAACTACCCAAAAGCCTTGGCTGAAACTTTTCTTGTAAGGATTTTTATCAATAAATCCAGTTTGATCGAAGATAGAAGTCACAGGAGTTTTTTACCATTGTAGAACATTTGAGTCGTATTATAATAACAAAAGCGGCAATGTCCACTCAAAGTCAAAACTAATCTATAAATGTAGGTTTATTGTCTGTGGACGTAGCTTTCTAAGGAAATCTACATTTCGTATAGATTGCTGCAGTAACCCATAGAAAATCGAGCTCAAAGTTTCGAGTGCGCAACAAACCCGGCATTATCCCATACTGTCTAAATCTAATCAAATCTAAATAATCACTTTACACAAAATACAACGAAATGGATATTGCCGCCTTTGATATTAGATGACTCATTTGGACTTTACCGCCATACCACTTTGGTTGAGCGGACCCTCTGTTATGGTATTAATTCTGTGACGCGAACAAGCGTCGGTTGCATCGGAGTTTAATGAATGGATGCGTGATGGAAGTAGAATACGGAGTTTTGTAAGCGTATCTCTATTACGCGAAGTGTTGCACAACCGATACAAACGAGGCTCTATAGGCGATGCTTCGTTTGTCCTTTCAACGTTACCCTTTTAAGTAAGGTTTCTGCTTAGTTGGTAGCAAATGGAATGTTTGTATCACTTTAGGTGCCTCCAGCTGGCTTAGCTTGGGTGGATTTGTCGAGGTTCATTGTAAAAAGCTCGATACAAATATGTCTGTACCGGCTGTATGTATTACCTAGATCAAAATAGTGGGATATATCATAGATCCATGTAGGTATGGCGCTAATGCTACGCAAGCTGAGAAAATAATACAGGGTGGTTTTATATAGCTTTATTCTTAGACATAAACTGATGTTACTTACGCTCGAGGTGCCGATGTGTAGAATACATAGCGTGTTGCAACTTTAACGGTATTTTATGCAAGAAATATTTTGATATGGTTTCTTGAGAAGAAATTTTAATTAAGTACTCGATACTGAAACCCATTCATAAACTTTTATTCATTGTACTAAAAATTTCAATAAAAATAAATCCAAAATTCCGAAACACAACGCAAAATAACATAGAAAACCAAAATTCACAAAAAACTTCGTCATTTGGAAACCCATTAATTGGTTTTTAGATATCTTCAATGCACAAATTATGTTCAGTTACAGTTTTATAAAGGTAGTGTATAGAAGAAGATAAACGTATAGACCATAACCTACTAGTGTATATAATAGATTACCCAGAAGTAAAATCCACTGAAACAGTAAGGTATCGTATATTAACATTGATGTTTATTCAAACAGCCGGCGAATAACTAATTTTGTAGCAAGCTTTGTTACTCTCGAATCCTGAACAGCAATTTTAGGCAACACCAAAATCTAATAGCGTGATTCCCTCTTCCTTTGTTGGAATGGCAATTACAAACAAACACTGAAAATAATATCAACTTACAGAATGTCTGCCTTAGGTTCTTCATTACGTTTTTAACAATGTTCAGTAAAAATGCGCCGAGTCTCTTCAGCCATCTAGTGTGAGTGAAGGTGCCACTGGACGCTGTATAAATTAGATATCTCATTACGTAGATGCAAAAGCCTTAGTTTGTTAATAACAATGAAAACAATACAATTTTACGGCCGTGAAACAAAATTGAAGAAAAAAAAAACTGTATAAATTGTGCACTTTACAACACGCTTCTGTCATTGGCCCTCTGAGGTTAAATTCAATTTAATTTAAATAAAGAACGAGTTTGAGATCCCTTCGCGTGAAACTTCTGAATCTTCCCACAGCGCGTAAACACACAGAACCAATGTTAGTTAATTGCTCCTTTACAAATTATCATTAGCTTGCTGTAATCAATCAGAGCTTAGCTTTGTAAGGAGTAAATATGCCTATTATGTGATGAGCGAAGACAGATATTAATGTTGGATTTAGAATATTATTAGGTATGCTTTTAGAAAGAAATTATTCGGATGCTCTGACAAATCAGTGTTATACTGTAGGTACTACGTATACCCCTATAGGTACAGTCACAGTATAGGTACAGTCAGTGACCCCTAGGTTAGGTATACCTATTTGTTCGATTTCGCACTTATGCCGCACACGCAATATGGATATATACCAGAGCTACGATGGATTATCTTAATTAGACCTACAGTATCCTAGATTGTTGCTGACCGCATGCTGTGAAATTTAAAAAAAAAGTGTAAAAAGCCGCTCTACAAAATTTAACCACTGTGCAAATCAAAAGTCGCTTTGTTCTTCCTATTATGATACTTTTGCGAAAGTGAATGTTTTATATTTCTAAAAACAATGTAAACTAAGTGGTGGTGTCGTCGTAACATAGACGCATCGACAGCCCTTTTCTGAATAACTATTTGCATACAAACTGGAGTCACCAAAACAACACCTTTCAAAACATTCTTCGTAGACACTTCGATGACAAAGAAAGAATGCCAACCCTCAGTAAAAGCTGTAAATAAAACGCCAACACAACACAATACTTGCTTGAAATTTTCGTCACAAAAAAAGGTAAAAAATCCGAGGTTCGTTTAAAACTTCAGCTACTTTACGCCATTATGGTTTATTACCACTTCTGTATTTATGCCAATGGGGTGTTCAACAATACGTCGTAACGTTTTGCCGTCTTTACGACCCCTAGCTAGCTTTTTGTTTCCTCTATTCAAACCCTGAACGCAACCCATGACACTGCTCGTAAAAAACAATGAATACTCCCGCTTCGCACCAAAAAGAAGCTAAAATAATTTATGGAGAGACCAAATTAATGTGGGTGTAAATGTTCAGAATGTGTCGTCAAGACGTAAACGTTTTTACTGTTATTTATTTATACCTAGATATAAAGTGGGCGTGAGGAAGTAATTGTGATACGGTCTTTATGTGCCGCGTTGAATCATACTAAATGACAACTTAATTAAAGAGAACTTTGAGAAAACTCATGAGGTTTTTGGTGCCCGTAAATTTTACCTTGCAGTGTGGTCTGTCAACTTAACAGCTTGTTTGAACGAGTTTTTATATAAAAAATTCAACTGGAGCTTAAGTGACAGATGGAAAGGCAGGCTACATATTTTTCCAGACTTGAATTGAGTTATTTCTTGAAACTGTACGCTTTAAATTTAAAGACTTTCAAAGTTTTAAACTCGCTCAAGAGCGCAACAAAATGCAGGAGTCTAGGCAGTTTAATAGAGTCAGACAGCCTAGGGGGCTATCCTTGACGCTATTGCGTTCATATTGACGAAGTTTTTCAATTAATGTTTCTTCACATAGTAACGCTTTGATTTTATGTACTTTGTAATGTTAATTCAAAGGTTTCAAAGGTAGAAAAAGTTCGGGTTTAATATCCACGCCTGCCCACTGCGGATTTGCGATTTTCGTATCGAGGGTATAATGTCTCAGATGCTCAGGTTTCCTTATGATGTCCTTATGAACTTAGTCAAAATATGTGGTTTGGCCGTTTCGTTACTAAAAACTTATAATAACAGAAAAGTAATGAACAGTGAATACATTTTTTAAACTTAAACTTTCGTGAGCACTGCAAATTTTTTCTATTAAATCACGGTTTACATTTTTCAGCTTTCGGTAGCGAAATGGCCAAGCCACATATTTTGACTAAGGTGTAGAGTTTGTGAAGTTAGGGCTTGTAGGCACCTGGGGGCTACCGGCTAAGACGAAGCCGATTACGATCGAAGTTCGATTTTTGAAAAATGCACTGCCACCCAGTTCATATTACTGCCACCCAGTTCATTTTTCATAAATCGAACTTCGATTTTCGACAATGGTAATCGGCTTCGTCTTAGCCGGTAGACCCCCTGTTAGGTACTTTTAATAATTCGCGATATACACACGTAATTTTGGTTTAAAACGGATCGAATCGCGGTACGTTTAGTAGGTATTGGACCCGTCTCAAACAAAAATTACCTGTTAGGCACTCAAGACTGGGGCGATATTTTTGTCGCTCGCTTAAAAATGTGCTCAAAAAGTGTCAGTGCTTAAAAAGTGTCAGTGTGGCTGAAAGACAGTTGCCACACTCACTCAGAGCTGAGTATTTCATAACCGTCTGTCTAGGACCGAGCAAAATGGGTACAAAGGTGAACGATTCAATTAGAGACCATTTGTGTTAATCCAGAAGGCTTGGACTGGTTTCGACGGCATTATTGTCGTGGGATGAATATGAATATTACGAATTATGTGACTTGCTTGAACTAGAATGGACCATCAAAGCAGTAGATATCTATTTTGCTGTGCAAATATTAGTCTTATGTATTTGTTTGTGACGTTTGATGATAAAATGGTGTAGGTAGGAAGATTGAGAGAAATATCAAGCCTGGGCTAATGTCAATGTCAATCTCAAGATAGTGTATATTAATATGCTGACAGCTACTCAAGTTTGACATTAGTTAAGGCTTAACATTAGCGTTGGACTTTTCTGAGTTCACCTACTTGAGATCGATCTCAAGAGGTGATCTCAGACGACTATTAATACCACCCAGAATGGTGTAGATGCAGTTTTCTTGTGCTTTCCATAATTTTCAAACTAAGTGCAAATAAATAAAGTTCTCCAAGAAGTAATATAATAATTTAATAAAAACTGTACTTACCTACTGCCCAATTTTTAACTGCTGCTTTCAAGCTCTCCATTCCGGATAAATCACAACTTAGTATTTATATTCTACCTAGCAAAATAATCATAACGGAATAAGTCACCCGGCTTCTAAATTTTAAGCCTGGAGTTTTAGTAAAAGCGGAAGAAATTAGTATTCATACATTTTAGCCCGAGCTTCGTTCTAACTGGACCTCTCGGTTTCACATTTTAAATTAGGAACGAAGTTTTTTTTTAAAGCTGCAGGTAGCTTTGCGAGGCAGCGGCTTTCGCCTTTGTAGATAACACGAAGCCGAGGTAATTCATGTTGGGCAAAAATACGGTATTATCTTCCGAGAAACTTGACACTAGAACATACAATACCTTGCTGCAATTTAAATATGAGAGTATCATTGCAACATCAATGAACCACGAGCTACTAGATTCGTTTGGCACCTTCAAAGGGCAAAATAGCCGAACGGATAGGAAATGGCACTTTAAAAAGAAAAAAATCATTGCAACAAGCATACATTCCTGTACCTTAACTTCCTAGAATACTTAAGACCTCAACTAAGACCTTTGAGGGGCCTCAACTAACAATATAATATGGATGAAGAGTGACCCTTGGATGCTGATGAAGTAAAGATAAGTAGCAGTGTATACGATATGGACGGAATAAGTTTAGTATAACCCGTGTCAATAAAGAAAACATTTAGGATGAACTTCAAAACACTCGCCCTCTCGCTCTAATTAATACAGTCAAAACGAGACAACGCTAGGTTTTTAACTCCATCCTAAATGTTTTCTTTAATGACACGGGTTATATTGTCATTGATGATAACAATGGTGTGGCTATTTGTAACGACACATTTCAAGTTATTTTCGAAAAAGTAGAGTCAAATTATTTATTTTCATTTTCAAACGGTCAAATTATCAGCGTAAAGTTTAGATTAGTAAATTATTGGAATTTAACTCAAATATCAATATATTTTTTGCTTTCCTCACATGAAGAGCTTTGAAGGATCGATACAATATTAGTCTACCCACTCTAAGTACCTATATCACCAGAATGAGAGATCACTGACTATCTCAATTACACGTGCTAAAGAGAATTACCTCCAGTATCAGTACCACGAGTCAATTTAGAATTCAGTAGGTGCCTTTACCTTGTGATTATGATATGAAGCTTCAGGGATGACCGCTGCATTCTTGTCACGTAGAACAACTCTGGCCACAGGTAGGTAAAGTTTGTCACTCAGATTGCGGTGTTTCATAGTGTTTGGTTTATACAGGGCAATTTTTGAATAGCTCTTTAGTCTTGAAAGACGTCAACTTTAAAATGTGATTTTCAACAAATTTTGCTCTACGACTTTTCTCATAGCTCGATACTTTTTAATTACTGAACGTTGCTTTATGCATAAAAAGTTTTAATAATTATTATTATGTGCCATTTTAGCGCTGCCTGCGTGGCGCGCTTTCGTGCCCTTTTACTCTCTATCACCGTTCCAGCCTGTCCTACTCCTATTTCTATCTTAATAAAAAAAATGTTGTACCTATGGAAAAATAAATAAAGTCGTAGAACAATAGTTGTTAGAAATCACATTTAGAATTTGGGGTGTCTGAGGAATAAGCTATTTAAAAATTGCCCTGTATATTTGGTGTTTATTTATTAAGTACCTAGCTTTGATCATTTTGAAATACTTAAGTTCGTTCAATGAGGAAAAAGATTGATGTGGTTATAGAGCTAGTAAAGGTGTTAAAAAAAAAACTGTTTGATGAAATGCAAATTTTTCATTAATTTGCTAAAGGTGATATTTTATACCAAACTTTGAAAGTTGTCGTTCGTATAAAACTATTTAATATGATTAGGAGACTGATTCAATGTGATTTTAATAAGACGCTCTATGTGCTTTCTCTACACAAATAAAACAAATTAAAATGAATTTCACCACCAAAATTAACCACAACTCTATGTGACTCTGACTATTAGAGAATTAATTACAAGATTTCAAGAGACTACGTTTCTGTTTAAAGCTTGTTGAGCTCTTTATCAAAAAAGTTAATAAATTAATTTAATTTCTATGACCAAATGAACTAATTAAATTAGCTTAGGGATTTCAAAATAAAAGAGAGAATATGCAAAAATTATCACAATGGCTTTATTATAAAATATATAAATAGTATACTCGCGACTTACTATGGACAATTATTTACAGACTATTTACAAATTCACAAATATTCTACAGCAGTCTTATAGAATGATCTATTTACATTAACTACACGAAACGATCGCCCATTGCACTGGCGGGAAATTACAAAAATAGATTAAAATCTTACAATTATTTGGTAAAGCGCGTGATGCGATTATGTTATACAATACAATCGTGAAGCTTGTGACTAAATGAGTGTGTTGTCGATAGTAGGTACGTGGACTAGACGAGATAGGCCTGGCCTGAGGGTGCTTGTGAGTCCATTATAGGGGGCGGGGGCAGCCATTGCCGGAAGTCTCGCCTTCGATTCTCTACGCTGCCGCCGCCGCCTCGCTCTAAAGAAGAGTAGTCTGAGTCTATGGAGGAATAGATGTGGTCAGAGGGTGGCCTCCCACCTGGACCGTACGAGGCCATCTGGACCTGCTGGGGCCTTATTTCAAGGAACTCAGGCTCTCCGCTCAACCCGTCAGCGGGACTTCTCATTTTCTCAGTAAACGAAAACGACCGCGTCGTTCCATTCTGCATGCTGTTCCGCAGCGTGTAAGAGTTAATATTGTCCCTGTAATTGGTCGACTTCGACTTGAACTTTCTGTCTGGCATCGCGTACCGCAGCTTTTCCCAAAATTTGTTTTGGCCCCATTTTACGCTCGAACAAGTTTTCATGTACGGCCGGAGCTCCGCGTCGCACTGCGCCTCGGGCAACACAGGACTCTCTTCAATTATTATGAAGCTGTGTATTCTGTTTTTTGACAACTCGTGCAGCGCCTGTCGATATTCGAAGCGAGACCACTCCGTTTCCAAGAAGTTTCTTGTTAATACCAGCACAATTCGCTTTGCCGCCTCCGCCGCTTCGGGCAGTGGTAGAGTGCATTGCATGTAGCCGACGCCGTGTTGTGGAATATCCCTGTAGTGCAGACAAAGATGATACGATGGGCTTCCATTTTCTAGCTCTGCGGCTAATGTTTGTATCACAAAGTCATCATCCTTCGGACTGTAACACACGTACGCGTCATAGAGCTTATCAGCATCATCGTACCCACCGACAAACGGAAACAACCTTATGCCACAGCTCGTATAAAACCAGATTCGTATTGTGTCTCTGAATAGAAAGATCACAAGAATGACTAGCATTATCAACATGAAGCCGGAGAGAGTGGTTACCATCATAGGCATGTAATTAGAGACGAGCATGTTATCGGCGACGGAATCTCCAGAATAATAGTCGCTGCATATAGTGCCATTAAGGTTCAGTTCTTTCTTTTGCGGCGACTTGCCGTCGGTGTTCCAGCACCAAATTTCTGTTACGTCAACGATTTTGAGGACGTTGTCCGATATAAACGCTGTGAACTTTTGTAAATATCTACACTTGCATGACCACACATTGTTGCCTAATGACAGGGCATTCAGGCTTCTTTTGCCATTTAGGCTCCATACCGCAAAATCCATTAGTTTATTCCCATCTAGTCTAAGCACTTTGAGTGCGTGCAATGTGGAAAAGGAAGCATTGGCAATAAAACTAATTAAATTATCTTGTAAATAAAGTTCAGTCAACTGAGTTAAATGCTCAAACTCGTACCCGTTCAAGTGGCGTATTTTATTATTTCCGAGATGTAAAATTATGAGCGAGGACAGACCGGCGAATGTTTTGTTCTGTATGCTCTCAACTCCGCTCGAATTTACATAAAGAGACCTCATATTTTTTCTGCCGATGAATGCATAATTTTGCAATTCTCTAAAGTCGTTTCCATCTAAGTAGACCTCGGTTGCATCCATGGGTATTTTCTCTGGTATTTCAACTGCACGCTGGCTTGAGCAATCGACAACGTTAGTGTGCCACGTGGGATCATGGTAGCAGGAACAGTTATTCGGACAGGTCATTTGGCAGTCGCACGCAAAGTAATCACAGCAGTGACACAGCGTAAAGCAATGGGTCTCGTAGGTACACAAGAAGTCCGTCGACTTTAAGTTGCTCAGAGGTATGTGGGTAACGCCTCTTGTATGTGTCATTTTGCAGAGCACATTCTCTAGATCCATTATCCTCGGATACTGCCTTGTTGTTGTCATATTATTAATCAAAGGCAGCCATTCCATCGAACAATCACAGTTAAACGGATTACCTCCGATATAGAACTCCGGCAATGATTTATTAAGTGGCACAGGGGACAGCCGCAAACTATTGATATCGAGATGCGATATTTCATTCGCGTAAATATCAACTCTGGTGAGATTGCGTTTTTCCATAAACGTGTTCACTTGAACGTTATTTATGTTGTTGTTGTTGATGAACATTAACTCTACGCTATTGGGTATGGCGAGGGGTGAAATTTCAAAGATACGATTATGACTCACGTCTAAAGTTTTAATGTGAAGTTCGTCTTGGAGCTTGTAGTAATTTCCCAAATTTTCGATGAAATTTCCGTGCACGTCGAGCCATTTTAAGTTGCTCGGTATAAAGGCGTAATCGAACCACACAAGGTGATTTTCCGATAAATTTAGCCACAGCAAACTCATTAGTGTGGCGAACACACCGTTAATGTCTGTTATGAAGTTTCCGTCCAGCCTTATTGCCTCAAGTTGTTTATTTCTCTGAAAGCTCCCTCTTTCCACCGCCAGTATTTTATTCTTCGCTAGATTAAGCACTTGTAGGCTGGGAAGGTCCCAAAACATGCCGACGGTCAAATTTCCGATTTCGTTATCAATCAATCTCAAACCGGTTAGCTGATCCAAGTTCTTGAAAGAGCCGTTCTTTATATCTGTAATTAGATTTTCTCCCAAATCCAAAGTTTTCAACAGTGAAAGTTCCCAAATCGCTTTCGGAACTTCTGTCAGCTGATTAGAGCTGAGATCTAATTCTTTAAGATCGGAACAATTCTTGAAGGCTTTATGGTCTATGTTTATTAGTAAGTTATTGTTTAGGTTTAGCTTACTTAGTACAAATAATCCATTGAAAAGATGTTCGTCGATAGTGTGCAAACGGTTTTCGGCTAAATTCAGCGTGTGGAGGTTGTATAAGGGGAGAAATGTATTTTCCTCGATATATCCAATGGAGTTATTCCGCAGATCTAATATTTGGAGGAAGAATAAATCTTTGAACGTTTTACCATCTATCCTCGTCAAAGCGTTATTGGATAAATTCAGAATGACTAAGCGTATAAGTCCAATAAATGTTCCGCCATCGATGTGCGCACTCGAGAGCTGATTATTCGATAGATCCAAGACAAGCAGCTGCTCTAATCGATGGAATACGCCTTTGGCTAGTTCGAACAGCAGGTTATTATTCAAATATATCTCACGTAACTCTTTCGTGCTCGCAAATGTGCCCTCGGGTATAAATTGTAGGTTATTGTAGGAAACATTAAGTATCCTTAGGGAAATAAGCCCATTAAAAGTTTCGCCCGAAATGTCTGTGATGTTATTATGTTGGAGTCTTAGCTCTTGTAGCCTTTTCAATCTTATTATTTCAGAGTCTTCGGTCAGAGATTTGAGCTCGTTATTGCTTAGATCTAAACTTTGAAGGCCTGATCCGCAGCTTTTCCCGAATCCCAAACGATCAACGCTTTTAATTTTGTTTAGAGTTAGATTAAGTGTTTGCAGATTATCCAGTGGGCAGAAAACGTCTGACGGAATCGATTTCAAGTTATTATCGCCCAAATCCAACGTTTGCAGCTCTCTCAGACCGTTAAACGTACCGTGTGTTAGCTCTAGATTTTTATTCGGATTCCAGACAGAGTTCTTCGATCGGATGGATAACTTTTTGAGATCGCGTAAGCCTTCGAAAGCATTTCCAGGTATTCTTAAAAGTTTGCAGTTGTTAAGAGTTAGCTGCGAAAGTGTTGAAAACCTTTGAAAGTAGTTTGCTTCCAGGTAGCTTTCGAAGAGGAGCAGCTGGTTGCATTCTATGGTGAGGCGTTTAGTGCCGTCAGAATGCGCTGATGCAATGTTTGAGGCATCAGCGTCCAGGGTACGCACATGACACAGCGTGTTAGGAGTCTCGGCGACTCCATCGGAAAGTCTGTTACAAATATCCACTCCACTAGGAGCGTAAGCTCCGTCAACACCCAAAGTCACTAATAAAAAAGTCAGCAATTGAAACATTTTCTTTACACATTGGTCCTTGATGTTCAGCTGTCTAACAATCACAAAATCCAATCACTGTCCACAATCACTTTGTTCGTTTCGTTTTTCGATACTGTCAGCTGGTTGTATTTATTTACATCGCGGCGAGCGCCGAGCGTCGGACACAAGAGCACGTGCCGACCCCACCATGGTTCGTGTGCGACTGGCGAACCGGTCGGTTCGAGCGCTCGTTGCCTCCTTCAGAAAGTGGCGCGCTTGTGTCGGCAGCACCCTACCCCCGCGCCACCCCCCACATAGTTACACGTTCGCTCGCATGGCGCCACTGGCAAGCCCGCGCCCGTCCGCACAATTATGTGATGTTTTCTTAATCAAGCCACCGCGCAGGTTAAAAAAGGAAACCAATGCTGGGAAACTATGATTAGACCGCAATGTGCTTCCGCGAAGAGCTCGGTGATTGAATATTTCATTGACGTGTCTTACCGTAAACTTGAGAGCGAGCCTCAACGATTGACAGGGTTGACTTGTATGGATTTATAACACGTCTTTCATCTACAGTTGTATTTGTAGCTTTTCGTTTTGTCTCGACAAAGTAAAACATTTTCGGTTGTATTGAACGTGACAATCATGAACAGACTGCAACAAAGCCTTTGACCACGACATCCTTAATACCCTTTGCTGTCACTTATTGGATTCCCCGCTCACATACTTTGGGGAAGATACCCAATAAAGCTACTTTGGCGGGTCCCTTCCACGCATTTTTGTCTAAAGAAACGTTCCGAATTGTCAAACGGAGGAAAGGGGCATTTTCGGTCTACAAAATTCCGGTATCTTGCTCCACGTCGGGCGAGGTGCTAAGTTGGTTGGAGTTGATAATTTGATTCCCTTGTTCGACACGTAAAGTCGTTTACGGGTCTAAATAGAAGTTACTGACGAACAGAATACGGGAAAGTTTTGGAGCTGTGAGAGGAAGGCTCACTACTAAGTTGTGTTGGTTGGTGGTCCTTTTTTAGAAGTTTCACGTTCATCACTGTCAAAGAGCAAGGAATTGGAGAAAATCTTTTGGCTAATCAAAACTACTTCGAATACTTATTTGACGAGTTGAGTGTCTACTTTATCTGTTGGTGACTATCTTAGGCAATAACAACAAATTGGATCCACTTGTAACTAATCTAAACTGAGGCAAGTTTCCTACTCGGTAACAACGTAGCTTCTAACAAATAGAAAATCCGAAAACTTTCCCCATCTAGACAGTGGTTAACAGTCCAGATCAGCACAAAAACTAACACAATCCGCGACTAAGAGGAAACTTCTCGCAACAACAGCTTAAGTGATAAAACATACTAGGGGGGAAACACCAGAAAAAACATCGCTTAGTTCAAGTATGATATCCTTAATATTAATGTCTAGTGGCACGGTATCCCGTATCAAAAGTTTGCCCTGTCGAGAGTTCTTAACGCTGGCTTGATAAATGACTTCTTCCACTTTCGCGAAAGTTGGGCATGTTTTTTCCTGTATATCTGCTGTATTCTGGAGGCTAGATGTCGCAGCCCGGTAGGGACGTGTCAGGACTGCCAATAATGTCCTTACTGCTGCCGTGCCTCGTATTATCTCAACGGTCCATTTGGTTCGCTGTCGCTTTCAGAATTCACGCTGTTTTTTGCTTCTTGAAAGAAGTGTTGGTTGATAGCGTAGATGGTGTTTTGTTTTAGCCTGTTTTTTGTTATTGCTTGATTTGTTACGATATTAATGCAGGCTTTTAATGAAATTGGCGCTGAAATTGCAAACTAGGCTATTATTTAACTCTGTTGATTTATGTTTAATTACACACTTAGATACGAGTAGAAAGACAAATCTTATAGCTTCCATTACTGAAACTCGTAAAACTAAACGACCTAAGAAATAAAGCGTAAGATCTTATCCGCATCAATTAAGAATCACGACATCCCCCTAAGCTAGGAGTCTGGTAGAAATACTATAATTAAAACGCATATAATTTTGCAGCTTCGATTTATTCTATTGTTATCGGTGATCAAATTGCGAACAATCGACTGCGCCTTAGAAGAGCCCTGTTACTGTTCCGTTATCTATACGGATATTAACGCATTGCCACTGTATATCAAGAACTTGCTTTGCCAAAGAATATTTGCATGTAGACTAGCAAACATTAAATGGTGGAAAATTCTTCTGAACATTTTGTATTCTATTTGGTTAAAGAAAAAAAATGTACAAAAACAAATATATAAATTGTTAACAATTTGTTTAAATTTTACTTTTAATGCCAATTTACTCATTAATATTTTGGTAACAGATTTTCTTGCGACCTTCATAATAATCTTATTTGTCTCAAATTTAATGGCAATTGGAGTCAATTAAGAAAAAAAAACCGTGCCGTAAATATCTTCATAATTAAAGTAGTTCATCATCATTATTTAAACAGTTATCCTCTTGTCGGTATAGCATTAGCCATACACTTCGGTCACATTCATGTAGTTACAGTACCATTTTTTTGCAATACCTAATCTGCACTTTTGAAAACAATTGCAATTTCTGTGCTGTTGGCATCGATCGTCAATAAACTAGTTTCTTAGTTAGCCAGGGTTCTAAGAACCAGCCTATCTCGTCTCTGCCCTCTTTGCTCCCATGCAATAGTTGCGTGCGCCGGCGCCGGTATCGCAGCAGCGATCTCCTCTAATCGCCACCTGCGGCTGCGGCCTGATGCCGCGACAACTACTGCCTGCGAGATCTATTCAAATTGCACGCCACCTTTTATACTGTGCTTGGACTCTGCGGGGATTTAAATGGGGTGTAATTTTATATGTAAGGAGGTGGAATTGTGGGGGACTGTGGTGAAGAAAAGTAGGTAAGTTGTGATGGTGAAGTTGGTTTGATGGGTTGGAATAACATATCTAACATGATATTATAAGTAACTATGGGAAAAGACGGTTGCAATTCTACTTTTGAGCCAATATAAAAAAAAGCTGAATTCAAAATATTTGGATTCAACAAATTTTACATTTCCCACAAGATGAAATAACCATTATAGTGTTATAGTGTATCCTCAAAGCTTCTACAAGTAAAATATATCTTAATGGAAATTGTAAGTAGGTATCTATGAAAAACGGAATTTTAATTATTTTTATGAAGAGTAAAGTTTAACGGAGTGAAACTCGGTAAACACTGCCAACATAGTACAGGCCCGCGTTTCATATAACTGACATAAATATTTTATTATGACAATTCGATGTTCATTGATAGGTCGGTTTGTAAACAAACCTTTTTTGTAACCTCATGTCAAATCGACTACGCAATCTATATCGAATTGTCATAATAAAATATTTATGTCAGTTATATGAAACGTGCACGGTCGCCCAGTAACTCTACTTCTGGGGCGGCACACTCCAAGGTCAATAAAATTTTGAAAATATTATGCTATTCGAATAAAGACAAGACTTCCCATAACTACTGTACTTAAGACTTACATACAGCGATAGTCACACAACGATATGAGGGCTAATAGCTACTGTGGCTACAATCCATGTTATTGGTTTTATCTCCGTCTAGAATTGTCTAGTTAGCACTAAGCCTGGTATTATACGCTGATTTACCTTTCTTGTTATGGTCCAATTACAAGTTAGGTCCTGGTCGTTGTATTAGTACCTAGAGCAAGTGCAGCATAAGAATGGGTTAGGCAGTACATAAGGGGGTTATAACTTTACTATATGCATCTCACTCTTTTGTTTGTGGTAGAGTGGAATACGTAGATTTATAAACCCATAGATACGCTCTAATCCATTCTTATGCTACGCTTGCAGGCAAAGAACCGATACAATTTTGATTACAGGATATCGTAATCAATGAGAAATACTTGTATAATAGGAGCCGATAGCAGGAAATGTGAATTGTAAAGGTTAGTATATTGGAATACTTTTGAAATCAGACTACGGAAAGTATCTTGTTAAAACTGCCACATTAATAATTACAGCCAAGTTATTTTTTAGGTAACTTTGGGGTCTAACTTTGTAAATAAGTTCTGATATCAGTTGAAGAAGAAAGAACATAAACTTACATTCTTTATTTTCTGAAAAGAAAAGTCGATATCTAGGTACCAGATTAAAAGGTTTTTTATGACATTATCTGCCAGACAAAGATAGAAGCTTGGTACTATTACTGTTGCCTCTAGGCATAGGCACTAATAATTATTTGAAATCTAATTAGAAAATTGATATTTCAAGCTTGAATGGATGTAAAATTTTAATGTCATAAGGTCGCAAACTTTGCTCCGAATTCTTGATTGGTAGTAAGCGTTAGTGATTTTTTAGAGATTGGTGGTAAAGTAGGTGCATTTGATCAGACCGTTCGGGAAAATATGCCATCGATCTCCTAGATCTCCCGTAGAAGAGGCCAAGGTTCGATTCCTGGTGCGGTGCATGTTAATCTAGATCAAAGTTACGTTTTTTTTTTTTGTGAATTTGTAGGAAAACGCTAAAGGTGAAGGAAAACATCGCGAGGAAAGCGAAAAAGAGAAGCCTGTCAGTAAAGTTAGTGGGGCATGTCGGCCACAGTTTAGAATACCCCATGGTAGGTCTTAGCGCGCGCGGCATAAGGGCGCCAATCGAACAATAAGGGGTATCCTATCGTGTGGCTGACGGTACAATTATTCAGGCTGCATCTATTGAAAAAATCTAGATGCTAACAGGGTCAACACTTGAAATATTAAACTTCCCTTCAAAGAAGCACAGTTTCCTGGAACACTTTTGCAACAGGAAGTGAGCTCTAGTCAAGTGGTGATGTTGAAGCGAGGAAATGAAAGGCGCAATGCTTGTACGATGTAATTGAGTTGTTTCGCGAAGGATATTACGGGTAGATTGCTCGTCAACTAGAGTTCACTATTAGACTTACGGCAGCCCTATTCGGAAGCTTCCGCCGTCTTGATTACCTAGTTATTTCATCAAGATGATGCATTGGTCAGTGAATGTACGGTGACTTTAGACAAAACATTGACCTGAATTCATGACCTGCTCATATATTTCGGTCTGAATCCACGACTGTTGCATTCAATATAAGCTTACATATTGTATAGTTAATGTAAGTGGTTTTAGAGACTAGATGGCCTGGTCCATTTCGTTTAGTTACCTCAAAGGGTGATACGTATTATTTATGTTCTTAGTTTTGATCCAGGCGTGACTGCAATTATTCAACTATTATTCTTGTGTTTACCAATGCTGTACAAATACCAAACCTACTATGGTTACAGAATTGGTAAATAGAACACAATAATAATATACTCATATTTGTGGTCACGCCTAGATCAAAACTAAGGACATAGTAACTAGTGGTTCGCCCCGAACTACGAACTCGCGACCCCATATCCCAGCAACCCCTCGACAGATGTGGCTCATGTTCGAACTTAAAAATTCTCTTTACCTCATTGACCCACTTACCAAATTTCATGACAATCCGACAAAATTTACTCAAGTTATCGTCGAACGAACATTCATACATACAAACATACAAACACACAAACATACAAACATACATACATACAAACGCCGGAGTGTTCAAGTAAACTCGGAGAACTTCGCTCGCTTCGCTCGCTCGTTCAATAATACGTATTCAAGTGACAACTAATTAAAAGATGACGAATGTCTGAACCACAAATCGTTTGATTAGTTACCAGACAAAATGAGATTCGGAATACGAATATAGAATAGGGCTCTCAGAGCTAGATCCACTAGAACGCTAGATCGTTGATTAAGCTGAAAGCGTTCAGTGGGGCAACACGTGATTGGAATTGTGTCAATCGATAGCGATTTGGTGGAACGAAACAGGTAGGTGTGTATTGTAGTTATAATATGCTGCAGAATTTAGGCCTCTAATCTCTAACTAATTACCTACTAGAAACCGATCTTAGGCATTTTTCTTCATCATTCTACAGAGTATTTTTTAACAATCAAACACGTCAACTTCTAAATAACATTTCCAGTAACTTTTGTTCTGCGACTTTTTGGCATAGCTCGATATTGTTTATTTACTGAACGTTTCTTATCCTTTAAAAGTTTTCATTTGTTGATTTTCAGCGCTTCGTTCGCGGCGCGCTTTCGTGCCCCTCCACTTGACTCTCTACCACCTCCCCAGTCTCTCTTGCACATTTTCCCTTAATACACGCAGAAGAAATTAAAAAAAAAAAAATTTTTCTCATTTTTGGAAAAATAAAATTGCGCTTTCACCAAAGTTTTTTTTTTATTTCTTTTCCTACATAACAAAAACATAGGTTCTTCACACCCAACCATTTATTGTTTGCCATTTGTCCACCATTTGTTAACCATTTGTCACTAATTTTGCCTAAAACAACCGCAATTCGACCCGTTTCGAATACAATAATTATTTATTTATTTTGCGAATGGCATTGTACTAAAAAATGCTATACGGTGAAAGGTAAGCCGTCCAACCAATAATAAGATGCCCCTAATTTGTCTTCATCCGTATACACTAAAATGCCCGGTGCACACGATACGTGTAAAACGTGTAGCATTTGGTAGTCATTTTAGTTGACTCGGTACACGCGCAGTACGACCATTAAAACGCAGCTAACGTTTCAAAATAATCTAGCTAGCACATGGTCTGCAAAAAAAATCTCCTTTTCCTCTTCTAAAATTTGAGATTCCGACAATTTTCATCGACAAACATCTCTCCCCCCAAATCAGCTAATAATTATGATCTTTAGCAGAGATCCTGTGTCTATTAAAATTATAATTGCTGAAACATAATAAAGCTCTTTGTTTCGGCACCATAGCATAATTTGCTATTTCATTGCATAAATCAAATATTACCATTAATTTAGCTGCATTAATATTTTGCTTTTCGATATTATTAATTACGTTTGATACATTTTGTCTCTTTGATTTATGGGCTGTTTAGATTTTCAGGAAGCGTTCGGGGAAGTTTGTTTGAACTTTGTATTTGTTTGGTTTATAAACATGAAGAATACTTTAACTTGCGTCATTTCGTAACTTTGTTTAGATATGTCTGATGTGCGGAGTTCATAGACAGTTGGGCTTTAAGATGCCGCTTAGTAAAATTAAATCTTTCATTATCATGCTAGTATTTACTAATAACTCTTCATTGAGGTTTCCCGTTGGATCACGAAAGCTGAGCATGTCAGGAAATTCTACATGTAGAACATACCAGATTTTGTATTGTCCCTTCAAAACGATAATACACATTTAGGTTTAACTGTGTCATCTATCTTGATATCTACGAGTATCACATCAAAATTTGATCAGAATCAATAATGAAGAGTCTGACATTTCCTATTTTTTATAAAATATAACGTCAAAGCGTAGTTGTTAAGATGCCGTGCTTAGTGATTTAGCAGGCGCGCAAAGAAAAATGTACAAAATAAATTCCTATAACAGACACCTACACTAAACGAATCGAGAAAATGTTCATTATAGAACCTTAGAACAAGGTGAGAGCTATCTCATTATCACTACTCCGTGCAATTTTAGAGGTTTTAAAGCCGAAAGTATTTTGTTGCACTGGTAATTCTGAGCTAAATTACAAAATTTCATTCCAAAACGCGCGAAAAAAACATTCACTTCTCCATACAAATGGAGTCGATTGGCGATGGCCGTTTGTATTGGGGAGTGGTTTTTTTTTCGCTCGTTTTGAAGTAAAATTTTGGAATTTGGCTCAGAATCACGAGTGAAACTAAATACCTTCGGCTTTAAAGCCACAAAAATTCCACGGTGTATATTTGTATAGAATTAATTATCCTCTTGTCGGTGCAGTATTTCTCCATGAACTTCGATCACAGGCGGGAGAGCTATCTAACACAGCTAATTTCGTGTTGACATTCATAGAAGTTTTTAACATATTTGGGTTGAAAAAAAGCGCGCTGCCTAATTAGTTTCAACTGAAATATTTATCTATATTTTCGTTTGTGCAAAAAAGAGTTACTTACTTACTGACTATTCACTATGCGCGGTGCCCTAAATGATTTATCAGTCTCGCGGGTAACCATTAAAATATAAGTAACAAGCAAATAATACAAAACATCTGACAGCGACAGCATTAGTTTTCAACATCAACAAACAAAACATCAACTAGGTAGGCATCCTCAAACAGCAAAGCGCCATTCTATCACTTCCAGTGTAGGGGCTATCATGAACCAAATTCAAATACACTAAACAAATCGAAAATGTTCACATATCAAACTCTAGACTTAGGTGAGACCTATTTAAAACAGCCTGTTTCGTGTTGACATTCATAAACGTTTTGAAGCTAGGTATATTGCTTGAAAAAAAATAGGCCGCGCACTTTTTTTCAAGCAAATTATCTTGCAATCTTTTATGGATATCAACATGAAACTAGCTGTGTTAGATAGGTCTCACCTAATTCTAGGGTTTGATATGTGAACATTTTCGATTTTTTTAGTGTATTTGATACAGGAATCGATTTTATGCATTTTTCTTTGCGCGCGGGCTAATTCACTATGCCCAGCGCCTTAATATTTATTTGCACTTTACCACCTATTTCAAATAACTACTTCTTCTTGTAGTGCTGTCTCCTATCGGCGGTGTGCAATCATCTTGGCTATTTCTCCCCAAATAGAAAAAAAATGCTGTCCAATACTTACAGCATTAAATTAAATATGTTTTATCACATCTTTGTAGTCAAATCACACGGCGAAGAATAACTCTGTGTAATCACTTTACGCCCTCTTGACCAATTATAACGTTATAGAGTCATTGGACAATGGGACCAATAAATAATGGGTACCAATTTTTTCAGGGGCGTGTAATAAAGATAACTTTTTTTACTGAAATACTTCTGAAAGAGTTAAGTTGGAAAGACTTGAGGTACAAGAAAAGTTCAAATTTATTTATTATTCTATCATTTCTTCTCGGTTCACAATAGGCCCTCTGCTCTCCCCGGAAAGTTCCCAAGGCAAACAGACAGCACGATTCAGATCATATTATTTGCACCCAATTTCAACCGATACTGGCTTGTTTGAGTTTGTCACCGCTTCGCTGAGGAACCTGCTCTGTTTGTAATTAATTATGGTGATGCAGTGCACAGGGGTGCAGAGTACACAGTGAACGTAGTGTACCTTGGTCCAAGTGAAAATAGGTCCGAGGTATAAAGCTGCGAATTCGGATTCCTATTCGTGCACGAATTAGTGCAGTGGCGTGCACGCTCAGCTTTACTGTGCCTAAGGCCCGGTTTCTGAATTGAGAATTTCACTAAACAAATACTTAACTATCGTTCTGTCACGCTCTTTTGTGAGAAATCCGCAGAGGGAGAACGATATTTAAGTACTTGCTTAGCGAATTTCTCAAATCAGAAACCGGCAGTAAGGGTGTCATTAATAGTCATCATCTCAAGCTCGAGCTCAAGTAGGTGAACTCAGAAAACAAAATCACCGACTTGAGACCTTGGCTAATGTCAATGTCAAGCTCAAGCTAGTGTCTATTAATATGCTGCCAGCTAACCAAGCTTGACATTAGCATTTTTTTTTTGAGATCACTTGAGCTCGAGCTTGAGATGACGACAATTAATACCACCCTAAGAATATCCTTGTGTTTATAGCAGCGTTTACAACGTTTGAAGCAAGACTCTGAACGCGCCGCCCGCGCGCCCCTACCGTTCCATTTTGCCGGTTTTTAGATATCAATCCACAGTATTATGAAACATTGGCAATAGCCTGAATTTTTCAGTCCGTGGTTGGGAATTTGGGATATTTTGACATATTTTTTGGGAATTTGGGACATAATGTTGAGCCAAAGCAATCAATACATATTTTTTTGTCACCAGTTTTCGCTTCAGCAAAATAACTTATTTGATTAGTGTCGTTAATAAAGCTTGTATTCGGGGCAGCATATTTTAGGTCTCCAAAAATAGCCAATCTCATCATTCAATACAATCGTTTAGTTGGTTATTTGCTATCATTTCTCATTACGAGGCCCACGCACTCCGTCGCTCAATCCCAACAAAAGAAACGGCTAGACACTCGTAAAATAACCCTTAAATACCGAGCACGGCCTATCAGACCCACTGGAGAGTAATTTATCAACAATCATTGGACCGGTCAGCCTCAGCATAAAGTAAATACTACAGATGTATGGCCTCGGTGTAGATAATTCGGAAGGCAAAGTTTTTTGTTCGAAAGTCCGTTATTGGCTTAATCTTATCTTTAGACAATATTGAGAAACTAATTTAAATATTTTTTATTTTGTTCCAGTAGTTTTGTTTTTATGCGCTAAAATGTTTTGTTCCTATGACCTATATGACCGCCAACAGTATGCAGACCGTCGCGTGACGTCATAAAACCGTATCTTTGAAACGTTGTAAAATCCAAACTACTCGACCAAAATAAAAAATATTGAAATTAGTTTCTCAATATTGTCTAAAGATAAGATTAAGCCAATAACGGACTTTCGAACAAAAAACTTTGCGTACCGAATTATGTGCTTGCCATAATAATTCAAACATTCCAAAACAAGGCCCAATTTGCATCTAGGTAAAGAGATTATTTCAACAGGGTTCAGTCATAATTAGAGGTATATGCTTTGGATATTCAATTTCAACCTACCTTGGTGATTCTAAAGACAAGTTTCATGTAAAGAAATTGTATGAATTAAGACATAAGAAGAGATGGTTTAGGCGTTTGCCACGTAGTTGTAGAAAGTAGTAATTGACGTGAATAATGGCTTGTTAATGATGTCATACTTTAACCTTCATTCTTATGCATTTGGTTTTGGAGAATTTCTGAAGGCACTTAGTTGATAAAGAGGCTGCGACAGCTGGACTTGGCTAACGGTTGTCGCGCAAGACCGCGAGAAGTAGAGATACTTTCTTCAAGTACAAAGACCCTGGACATCATCATAAGTTCCACTGTTTTGGACTAGAGGGTTGGTTATTCTGTTGTACCAATTCATATCGTGGCCGGAGCGTTGGCTAAAGAACGCAAAATGAATTGTGATGTACGGCCAGCGCGCACCGGCACCGATGTGAATACCAGCCTTTTGGCGCTGAAGTATTGATGGGGGCCTTTCTGACGTAGGTGTGAAATATGAACGGTTAAATTGTTTTTCTTTAATAGGAACCGTCAAGCGGCACTGTACCGGAATTAGAATATGGATTTATAAGCGTGTAAATAATTTTGCGCTAGTTTTGTTTTTTTTAACGAGCGAGCGATGTTCTCCGAGTCTACTGGCACAATTCGGCGTTTGTATGTTTGTATGTATGTATGTATGTTTGTATGTATGAATGTTCGTTCGACGATAACTTGAGTAAATTTGGTCGGATCGTTATGAAATTTGGTAGGCGGGTAAATGCAATTAAAAGAATTTTTAAGCTCGAACATGAGCTAAATCGGTTGAGGGGTTGCCGACATATGGGGTTGTTAAGTTTATATGGGGTAGCGAGTTCATAGTTCGGTGCGAACCACTAGTTTAGTTAAGACGATTGTTTACTGGCTCACAAACCTTGACGCCTATTTTTCCTAAACAGGGCTGATATTCCAACCTACTACAGGGTGCACTCTAAGTCGATAGCGGAACTTTACGTAGACTGTCTACTGATCACTAAAAACAACTTGTACTAGGTGGCGAAAAAAATGGAACTAAAAAAATATCAGCTGTTCCATACAAAAGGTCGACTCAGTACTGCGCCAAATGTATGAAACAGCAGATATTTTTTTCGCTCCATTTTTTTCGCCACCTAGTACAAGTTGTTTGTATTTATCAGTAGACAGCCTACTTAAAGTTCCGCTATTGACTTAGAGTGCACCCTGTAGTAGAGTGACAATAGCAATTCTACTTGAGTTTGAAAAGCGCTTCTTAACACGACAGCACGTCGACTCTTACACGCTAGCACTCTACTCGGTTACGTTACGGGCGACTTTACAACAAAAGTGTACACGGTCTGTCACATGCTGTCGTGTGTAAGTATGCATTTTATCAGTTAAGTTATATTCTCTTTATGTTTGTCGAGAAAGCAAATGAGTTCCAAAACTTGGAGGGCGAATAAAAGAGAAAAATAAGTCGTATTATTGTTAAAAGCTTGATAAAATCTGAGCAGCGCAGATTTTATAAGACAATAGGGAGTGCTTATATTAAAATGAGTAAGCAAAGGCATTTCCACTGAAATTATTTACATATCAACGATGTAGACTCAAGGGGAGCCAAAGTACGAATATTAAGAAGGCGTAACTTAACCGTGAAATTTTAACGAGGATTTGTTCTAAATGTTGTATAAATAATCCCACCAAAAACATTCTGTAAAAACTAGCCAGGTCTCGATGGATCTGCTTGTTTATCTCTAAAAAAGTAATGAAATCTAGACAAAGTCGTGCCAAGTCTAAGGTTCCTTACTGCGATTTCTTTATTATTATAGTTAATGTTGTGAGACTTGGCCGTTGAAGGGTACACAAGCGGTTCTGGCGACAGATTGGTGCAATGGTGTCATGGAGCACCTGGTTTTGTACCCTTGTGTACCCTTCAACAGCCAAGTCTCACAACATTAACTATAATAATAAAGAAATCGCAGTAAGGAACCTTAGACTTGGCACGACTTTGTCTAGATTTCATTACTTTTTTAGAGATAAACAAGCAGATCCATCGAGACCTGGCTAGTTTTTACAGAATGTTTTTGGTGGGATTTCACTTCTTTTTGTAGAAACGAGGGCATATTGATTAATTTTATTAGATTTTCTTATTTGACACAGTTTTTAAATTTGTGTAATGTTCGAGTAGAATAAAGTTAATCGTCCGACTATTTCTTGTTGAACGAGCGAGCGAAGTCCTCCGAGTCTGCTGGAACAATCCGGCGTTTGTATGTATGTATGTTTGTATGTATGAATGTTTGTTCGACGATAACTTGAGTAAATTTGGTCGGATCGTTATGAAATTTGATGGGCGGGTAAACTAAATTAAAAGAATTTTTAAATTCGAACATGAGCCAAATCGGTCGATGGGCTGCCGAGATATGGGGTTGTATAGTTTAAATGCAAAGCGCGCGCGCGCCTGCGCGAATGGCGTAAGCAAAGTTATACATCTGTAACTGAGGTCGCGAGTTCATAGTTCGGAGCGAACCACTAGTGGGACGCTATAGGCTAGATTAAATGAAGATGTGTCCCACTACGCTGGATTTTTGCAATGACAGTCGATTTTTTTATGTACCAATAGTAGAAGGGGCATAACCATAATATCTCTAATAAAGCTGATACCAGCTGAGGGTTCTTCATCAGATACTTCAGACCTTAGATTTTTGACATCAAATAAAGCGGCCCATCAAGTTGAATATTTTTTGTAACGGCGGTATATGTCGATCTATAATAGTTTGGTTGGGCTCTTGTGTTTTCTAATCAGGGTCACCAGGTACTCCAGATCTTCGATTATCCTAGTTTTTATAGTTGTCCCTTTATGTGCCCATTAAACCCTAACTCTGTACCAAATTTCAGCTCTCTGAGTTTATGGGAAGTACTAGTTCTATTAGGGCTCTTGTGTTTTCTAATCAGGGTCACCAGGTACTCCAGATCTTCGATTATCCTAGTTTTTATAGTTTTCCCTTTATGTGGCCATTAAACCCTAACTCTGTACCAAATTTCAGCTCTCTGAGTTTATGGGAAGTACTAGTTCTATTAGGGCTCTTGTGTTTTCTAATTAGGGTCACCAGGTACTCCAGATCTTCGATTATCCTAGTTTTTATAGTTTTCCCTTTATGTGGCCATTCAACCCTAACTCTGTACCAAATTTCAGCTCTCTGAGTTTATGGGAAGTACTAGTTCTATTAGGGCTCTTGTGTTTTCTAATCAGGGTCACCAGGTACTCCAGATCTTCGATTATCCTAGTTTTTATAGTTGTCCCTTTATGTGCCCATTAAACCCTAACTCTGTACCAAATTTCAGCTCTCTGAGTTTATGGGAAGTACTAGTTCTATTAGGGCTCTTGTGTTTTCTAATCAGGGTCACCAGGTACTCCAGATCTTCGATTATCCTATTTTTTATAGTTGTCCCTTTATGTGCCCATTAAACCCTAACTCTGTACCAAATTTCAGCTCTCTGAGTTTATGGGAAGTACTAGTTCTATTAGGGCTCTTGTGTTTTCTAATCAGGGTCACCAGGTACTCCAGATCTTCGATTATCCTAGTTTTTATAGTTTTCCCTTTATGTGGCCATTCAACCCTAACTCTGTACCAAATTTCAGCTCTCTGAGTTTATGGGAAGTACTAGTTCTATTATGATGATCATGAGTGAGTGAGTGAGTGAGTGAGTGAGTGAGTGAGTGAGTGTGTGTCATAAATGCGAAACTTTGCTTTCGCTTAACTTCGGAACTAAATGACCTACAGACTTGAAATTTTGGATTTTAAGTATGTGATTATAGCTTACTAGATGACGAAAATTTCTGCGTTCTGGTCTTATCCAGAGGTTCTCAAATAGGGGCCTGAAAATGCGGCGAAATGGTTCCAGTAAAGGATGGTACGGCAGTGTTTGCTTCGCGCTCGACCTGGCGGGGGCACTGCCGTGCCCCCAGATACCAAATGGTGCTTCATTTTACGTGGAAAGGAAATAAAGGTTGGAAATAACCGGCCAAGTGCGAGTCCGAGTCGTGCGCCGAAGTTAAATATTTGGGAAAAAATGTGGTTGTACGGACTGCTGGTCTTTTTATCTTATTTGTTGTTCTACTATAATAATAATTGCACCAAGTTTCACACCTGCATGTACACACGACAGCACGTCAGACTGTACACTTTTGTTGTGAAGTCACCCGTAACGTAACCGAGTAGAGTGCCAGAATGTAAGAGTCGAGGTGCTGTCGTGTGTACATCTACTCTTTTTATGAACCCTCAAAATGAAAAAGTAAACGAACACCCTTTGAACTATTTCACACTTGAAAAGTGGCGTGAATGCGATAATGTCCGATAAAAGGACACAACTGAAAATTACGCCAAAACTGCGAATGCTTTTTCCGGGAAACGCCAGTGAACAATATAACGAGGTACTGATTTATTTTTACGCTTTATAAACGCTCGGTCAGCGGCTGCCTGTTGTGACCATCAAAATTGCTCCCAAAACTTTAACTTTTGATATACAGGCTGTTAAAAGACCGCCAACAAAGCGGGAAACCACGTATTGTCCTCATCATAAGGAACATTTTTGCCCAAGGAACTATGCCTGAGAAATCAACGGTTTCCGAGATAATGAGGTTCAAAGTCGGACTTTTCAAAACTTTTTTTTTTGCAGAAATGTATTCAATATCTCGTTCTTAACATACCTTCTCAAGAAGCCATATCAAAATTATGAATGTTTCATACAAAAAATGACGTTAAAATTGCAACCCGCAATGTATTCTAAACATCGGCACCTCAAGGTTAAGTAACATAAACTTATACCTATACTTGCACAATATTACTTCTGCGCGTTACATTTCCATTGCGTGATAACATATTTTTCAAAATAACCTAAAAAACCAAAATCATTTCCCAGCAATAATTTATCGAAAAAGTAGGTACTTTGTTTTGGTGTCTAGTATGCGTAGCTTTCGAGTCTGTTGGCTGTCTTTTATTTAACACCCTGTATTTATCCTGAACCTTTCCGCCAGAATTTATTTTAAAGTAATAAAAAACATGTTATTTTGATATTTGTATTAAGATGCACAGCCTCAAATTCGGGACAGCAGTGATGTGGCGCGTACAGCGTAGCGTTGAACCACTATACACCGTGGAATTTTAGTGGTTTAAAAGCCGAAGGTATTTTGTTGCACTGGTGATTCTGGGCCAAATTACAAAAATTATTCCAAAACGCGCGAAAAAAAATTCACTTCTCCATACAAATGGTGTCGATTGGCGATAGCCGTTTGTATTGGGAAGTGTTTTTTTTTTCGCTCCTTTTGAAGTAAAATTTTGGAATTTGGCTCAGAATCACGAGTGCAACTAAATACCTTCGGCTTTAAAACCACTAAAATTCCACGGTGTATTGAACGCATATTTAAACGTTTCAAACTCTGTGAACGCTGCCTCTTTATAAGTTTATACGCTGAACCAACAGTAGGGTGCACGCTTAAAACAATGCACCGCTGCTGTGCACGAGTCACGAACCGCACACACCACCCGGAGTTCTGCGTTCCGCGATCAGAGTTCTGCGTTCCGCGTTCTTTCTAATATATGAGGTTGGAACCGTTTTCAAACGCGGTCAGAAGCGGTCAGATCGCGGAGTCCTCATGAAACTAATCTGAGAAATCAGAACTCGGAACGCGGAACTGCGCGGGGCAATGTGTCCGGCGCCTCAAGGTTTTGGGCCAAAGTAAGCCAGGAGAATGGGTACAAGCCCGGTAGTTTTGCGCCAAACCTCGACTATTCATAAATGCATCTGTACGTGAGTTATCGGATCTATGGAGCTGTGGGATTAAAACAAAACGAATCACGTCGTGTGGCTTCCATTCGGCCAGTTTCCGTTTGCATTCACTTTCCGTTTGCAGGGTGATGTTTCGGGAAAGAATTTACAGGGTAATTTTAATAAATAGTAATAAACCGAGTAACGTTAATTACTGACTTTAATTAAATTTTTAACTACTTTCTTTTTTTGACATACAAGCTCTACATTATCACAAAATTGGGATATTCATTGTCATCGAATTCGGACTTAAAATATTTTCACTACGGGCAGGTATGCCTTATCCACACTATAAACATCTTATACTAGGTGGCGAAAAAAATGGAGCGAAAAAAATATCAGCTCCTTCATATATTTGGCGCAGTACTGAGTCGACCTTTTGTATGGAACAGCTGATATTATTTTCACTCCATTTTTTTCGCCACCTAGTACAAGATGTTTATATTGATCAGTAGACAGCCTACTTAAAGTTTCGCTATCGACTTAGAGTGCACCCTGTAGTAGATTTGTTTGTTTGAAAATATTGAATAAATTAAAATTAAATAAAAAGTGGATAAGTAGTTTTAAAAACATAAATTGTTGTACACACGACAGCACGTCAGAGTGTACACTTTTGTTGTAAAGTCGCCCGTAACCTAACCGAGTAGAGTGCTAGCGTGTAAAGGTCGACGTGCTGTCGTGTGTACCTACTTAATGGGGACAGTTCAGCTTTTCAGTATTTAAAACACTACCCGGTTTTTTTCGTATATTCGTATTCAAGTAAAACGTCGTACTTCGTAATTACTATTTATTTTTTATAAAATTAATTAACGTCAATTCCAATATTTGAGAAGTTCGAGTTGAATTTGTGCTGAACGTAACCTACTAAGGAATAATTACTTAAAAGTTGACAACTCATCAAATTACTTCATTCAAATGATTCCATCTCTTCAATTTATTTGGGCTTTTCACGGAATTTTGTCGGAAAAGTCTCTATTCAAAACAATTTTGAATCTGTCTCGTCATTGCGTCTAATGTCTTTTATCATTTTGCAATCGGGAGTCGGATCTCTAAAATCTCTTTGAACATTCCTAAGGGCTCGATCTCGAAGATTCGTTTCAAGTTACTTACTTACATTTATTTTTATTAAACAGCATATCTCTCGAGGGTATATCCTACACATAACAGTACTTATAGCATCTAATGCAAGTTCTTTATTTGAAAATCTATTACTTTTTTTTTTGTCTTAGCTGCTCTGAAAAAGTTTTAAGTGCTTGTCAAATATTTATCGCTGCCAAGAACTTGCAAATGTTCGCACTTGGTACTCTTTTAATAAAAAAACAATAGAACAAAATATACAGGGTGTTAAAAGACCGCCAACATACCCGAAAGCCACGCATACTAGACACCAAAACAAAGTACTTTTTCGATAATTTATTGCTGGGAAATGATTTTGGTTTTTAAGGTTATAATTTTGAAAAATATTTTATTACTCAATGGACGTGTAACGCACAGAAGTCGGCATAAGTTTATGTTACTTAACTTTGAAGTGCCGATGTTTAGAATACATTGCGGGTTGTAATTTTAACGTCGTTTTTTCTATGAAATATTCATAATTTTGATATGGCTTTTTGAGAGGATATGTTAAGAACTAGATACTGAATACATTTCTGCAAAAAAAAAGTTTTGAAAAGTCCGACTTTGAACCTCATTATCACGGAAACCGTTGATTTCCCAGGCGTAGTTCCTTTGGCAAAAATGTTTATTATGATGAGGACAATACGTGGTTTCCCGCTTTGTTGGCGGTCTTTTAACACCCTGTATAAAGAAATATATCAATGCAGTTGTGCACTTTTGATGGGATGAAAAGCAAATTACAATATTGTAGATTTAAAAAAAAATATGTCCCGAAGAAGACAGACCTAGACCTGGGGCCTTAGCCTGTAACACAATGGCGTATCAATGGCGTCCTAGGTAGAAGGACAAAACCGGGATTTTTTCGTTGTTCTCCTACAACCAGCGAACGAATCCTCTAGAATTAGACTCATAACATTCTTTGCTGTACTACAAAAACATTAAAAGGACCGATACTGGACCGGCAGCATTAATAAATCGTAATTGAAACCGTTAACCGGGAGCCCATTTTGGCACCATTGCGTTACAGGCTAAGAGCCCTGGGGTGCCAGTTTCATAAAACTACAATTCATAGTATATTATGTTAATTCGATGTACCTTTACATTGAGTAGTCGGATAGTAAACTGACCTTCTTTGTTACCTCCTTTATGTCTAATCGGCTACTCAATGTACATCGAATTGTCATAATAAACTATCAATTTTATTGTAGATTTATGAAACGCGCAGACTAAAAATAAATAGTTTCAACTTCCATCAATGTTAGATTGTATATTCAATAGGTTTCCTTGTTCCAGTTTCAGTCTACACTGACGATGACGTCACGTTGCGACCGGCTGCCTGTGACTGTGAAATATTGATCGAAAACTAAACAAATCAGTGCCACTTTTGCCTTTATCCTTTATGTAACCTGCCTTGTCTCGCACTAGGTACTTCAAATTATTTCGTCGTAAATTCATCAATAATTAAAACTCCTTTTACTGTTAGAACCTTTCCTCAAAAAACCTTCTCAACTGTTTAAAAAATAATTGGAAAAGGAGCCCAAAAAAGGTAAGTAGGCAGTAAAAAATTGCACAATAGCTCCCGGATTTTTGTGTGCAGTAAAAAATTACATTGGTACAGAGGTAGAGTCTTGTCATTGCAAGTTTTATGCCAGCCGCCTCCCCAACGGTTTTTTGCGGTGCCCTCTTTGCCAGAAGGCTTTAAGAAAAATAAACAGCCGTTAAGGTTGAACGATAGCAGGGTGGCGAAAAATTCTAAATTTTCAAGATTCAAGATTCAAGATTCAAGATATTTATTTGCTTTTTTTTTTAAAGTTTTTAAGATGAACTTTTTAAGCTATTTTTGTTCCGGGATTTTTCGTTCACGGCAAAAATACAGTATTCTTTTATTGTAAGTTCACAGTTTTTTTAAGTTTTTAAGATGAACTTTTTAAGCTATTTTTGTTCCGGGATTTTTCGTTCACGGCAAAAATACAGTATTATTTTATTGTAAACAACTGAACAACAATAATTCGGCCGATTATGTGTTCTGGTCATAAAATGTTTTTTGGGCAGTGCCACTGCTTTGTCGACTAGAGCACATAATCGGCTGAATTATTGTTGTTTTGTCGTTTACAATAATGAAAAAATACTGTTTTATTGCCGTGAACGAAAAATAGCTGAACAAAAATAGCTCAGTTTAGCTTCAAAATTTAAAAAACTGTGAAAAAGTTGAATTTTCCGCCACGTTGCTATCGTCCAACCTTAATAAAAAAACTGCCAGCATTGTCCCGATTCGTTTACAAACAAAGATTCGTAAAAACATCGGCCCATCGGTCGAAAACCAACACCGACATAAAATCACGTCATAATATATCTCCGATGCGATGCCTCCCTGGTAAAGTGTGAAATATACGATTGTTCAATATTTAGTGGATTTTTATTTGTGTTATTTATTCAGGAGGCACGTTTTGTCGCCGGAGACAAAAGCGGAGATGCCTCGGGTCTCCGGCTTCTTTTTCGTTAGTATCTGCATTCATTTTGGTCGTCTTAGGTCGCATAAATAATGCATTATCACGCGTTGGGTCTCTCCGCCACGGGAATGGACAAAGGATTATTGTTTTTACGGCTTGCAAATAATAAAGACAAAACGTGTTCTTTTTTCCTCTTACTTAGCTGTTGTCCTTAATGTTGGTTGTTTAATTGCTTTCATCATATTCAGCTTATAAGCGCGTCACAGCGGGGAACACGATGCTGAAGTTTCCTACAAAATTAGTTTATAGAGATGTTCATAGTGACCAAAATAAAGAAAGAAAAAAACAGAAAAGTAAAATTAATAAAAGTAAAAAAATTAAAACCAATGCCAGGTAATTCTTCCCAAAAAACCTCAAAAGCCTCATAACTTCTAAACGCCAAAAAAAAGTTATTCGGGTACCCCTAGGGGTGCTCTGTCTCTGGACTTCCGCTTGACACTATTTTTGGGTCACCCTGTATGTCCAATGTCCAAGATCCTGAAAAACTGTTATAAATCTGAATGATAAGCATAATTATTATGTCTGTACTGTGCCTTAGTTTTGATCTCGCCAGCCTACGCAAAAAGGAAGTACTTACAATATGGTTTTCAGTGAAGCCATACCACCACCAGGGTGTGTCGGCGAATCCAACCTGCATCCAGCTGAAAAATCGGTCTACTAACTTATATTTTAGACGGTGTTTGCGTGATTAAAAAAAAATCTATTGCCAACAAAACTGTACCTACCAACCTACCTAACTAACAACATAATACAAAGCAGCGCTCTACAATTTTTCGTTTACTTTTAATTAAAGTGCCCTAAAGACCAAAATACTCCAAAAACCAGTACTGGTACCACGAGTGCTTACTGTCAATGTCACTGAAAGTGACAAGTTGCATAAACAACCTTACTACTATAGTATTAGGATACATGACAGACGTCCGGCGGACGTCCGGCACAGCTTTTTCGCACTCGTGGTAGCTATACAGCCCCTGTTGAAGCAAAAATAGATGTGTAAAGAACCTTTATACTGCCAATAGCCGTGCTTTGTTTTAATCAGAATGTAAATTTAATAGCATCGGAGCATTCGGTGCTTACAGACTGACCGAGCGGCTTGCCCGAAGCTGCCGCGCGAGGCAAATTCTCGGTCAGTTTAGTATACTTAGCGGCTTGCCCAGCCAACGGGTTTTGACCTCGTCCGAAAGACATATATGTATGGAGAAGAGACTATGCTTTCGCCGAGGCAATAAAATATCTCTCACTGCGGGTTAATAGACGTTGCGCGTGGCGCGGGAAGTGAAACCATTACATCAATATTGATTACCATTATATCAATAAGATTGTTAACTCTCTCTTTGGCTACCACCGCACAGACTCACAGTCTAGTGTGGTAACCACCGCAAACTATGTGATTGTTTTAAGTATTTTGGTAAATAAATGAATTGAATTGAATTGAATTCAATTGAATATAAGACTGACAGTATTTGCATGACTCGCGTTACAGGTTCGGCGAGCCGCTCGGTCGGTCTGAATGCACCTATTTACATGTCAATAGGTGCCTAAATACGCAATCTGGGGCACAAAGGAGCTCAAAACCATCTAGTGGCTGCTCACTGGGGCATTGCTGAGTTGATATTTCAGCTAAGGAAGCCTTTGGCGAGATATATATGTATGTGCTACTGTGAGTTAATAAACCTCATTTTTTACGGCACAATTTCATCACACACCTATTTTGTGTAAACTACTACTAGTAGTTCTCCCCGAACTGTGTGATCTCGTGAAAAGTAATTTTGCTAACACCATTCGCGCGAGCTTTGCATAAACTTTACAACCCCATATCTCGGCAATCCCCGATTTGGCTCATATTCCAACTTAAAAATTCTTCATTTACTCACCTACCAAATTTCATGACTATCCGAGCAAATTTACTCAAGTTGTTGTCGATCGAACATTCGTACATACAAACGCCGGATTGTTCAAGTAAACTCGAAGAACTTTGCTCACTTCGCTCGCTTCGCTTTGCGTTCAAAAAAGTCAAATAAATGCCCATGCCCACACATAAATTCGAAGGTCACATATTCAGTAAGAAATCGACCTCAAGGATAGGCAAATGACACATTTTACCGGGTTCTGGTATTTTCAGATTTGCGGGTTCATCCGCGACATTTTCCACCACTTTTTTTTGAGCAAAAAATACTGCACCTAACTGCGAAAGCAAAATTTAAATAATTAATGGTCTTGTTATTTTGTTGAATGTGCAGAGTAAATCAAGAAAATTCAATTTTACGTGCGTGTATTTATTATTAAGACGTGGATAAATTATTTATAAGCTTTTGTAGTCTACAAATCTCATTAACTGGGATACTCGGCATATTATAGTGATATGTATGTACAATAATTAATTTATTCTGTTTTTTTACAAGACAAACAAAGGGCACTGTAATCCTATCATGAGACAGATTCAGTTAACCACGCATATAGGGGTAATAATTAGACTTAAAAGCTAGCCCACAGTCCATATAATTTTTATGAAAATAATTTCGTAATCTATGTACTCTGTGAGGTCATGCACGTAATCTACTGAGTGATGCACACTATTTAAATATGATGTAAATAAACTAGTTAAATAATTGAATTAAATAATTTTAAGTTATATAAATAATTTTTAATTATATAAGTTATATGAATTAAATAATTTTAAGTTATGTGTATACATAGAATAGACTTCTTATTACTAACCAATGTGTGATTTTTTATCTGAAATTAAAATGTTTGTTATAAACATCTTACACCACAAACTAAGCTGATTTAAATGAAACTGACTTTAACTAAATAACAAAAGCTAACGAATAATAAAGATTATGTCTAATCGTAAGTAGTTCCATTGGAATAAAAGTCACGCTAATAAAGTAAAGGCAATTCCACTGCAATCCCTTAAACATTAAAGGAGGTTTGTGTGTAAATACAAAGGTCCATTTGTAAATGAATAGACTGTAAGGTCAAACAGTAAGATAGAATTTACACAATGATTTAATTTAAATCGAGCGAGAGCATTGTTTCCACACATGGAGTTGAAACGTTGTACGGATGAAGCTATGTGCGGAATGGAGTAAGACGCTGTTTTGTTGGTCTTCTAGTCATCCGCTAACAAATTAGAAATACCCTCATCATCTTAATAAGATATCTGCGACTTCTTAAGAAAACAGTTTACGAAAATTAATTAGGGTGGCATCTCAAGCTCAAGCTCAAGTAGGTGATCTCAGAAAACAAAATCAATCGAGCTTGAGTAGCTGTCAGCATATTTATTTATTTATTTAATATTTAGGAGAACTAGTGACTAATAGTAATATTGATATATCTTATAACACCAAGTATAAAAACACATAAGTAGCTTAAAAAAAAAGAAACTTAAATTACAGCAGCCATTCTTTGAAAGTTCCCACTAATGGCAACAACATAATAAAAGAAAGGATAAAAACTATATTAGTAGACACTAGCTTGAACTTGACATTGACATAGCCGACTTGAACCCTTGGCTAACCCTAAACGCTAACACAGAAAAATATCGCGTCTGTGTGAGAGCCTTACGAAAAACGTGAAATCGGAAAAAAACGCAAAAATGCACGTATGAGAGGGCTTAATGAGCCTTTTCAGCACAAAATCACAAAGCATTTCATAGATGGCGCCTACAGGCGTGGCCATAGAAGAACCGGAATATGGCTGTCAAAATTAATCTGTGCTAAGCGAAATTTGAAAGCCGTATTCCGCTTCTTCTGTAGCCACGCTTGTAGGCGCCATCTATGAAATGCATTGTGAATTTGTGCTGAAAACGGCTCATTCTTACTCCAATTCTAACTCCATTCTAAGCTCCGCGTCCGTAGGACTAGTCCGCAGATTCGATTAAAGACAACGATCGCGTTTCCTATTAGGTTTCTGTTGCATCGGATCGTGACGTCACGCGCCTAGCCCCACCCTTCAGGAATCCACTCGAACCCACCCCTGGGTGGTGGAGTTTCTGGGTTTTTACCCGCAAGGCTGATTGTATTTGCCTTCCATCCTTGCCGGTCCTACGAGCGTGAGTTCCCGTTCCTTGAAAAAAAATCGCGCTCTCTTGCCGACATATTTGCAGATACAATTACTTTCCAATCACAGATATGATAATTATCTCTCTTTTGATCCAGGTAAACACGACAGCACGTCGACCCTTACACGCTAGCACTCTACTCTGTTACTTTAAGGGTGACTTTACAATAATACACTCTGACGTGCTATCGTGTGTACCCCATAGAGCAGTACAGGCATATAGATATATCGAGCTGTAAACCTGCTAGGGGAGCACAATGTCACGATAAAAGTTTTATCCCATTATCGGCTATCGCCATCTTGCTTTATTTCACCGTGTGAAGCGAGACGCCGCTACCCGATAGTGGGATAAAACTTTTATCTCGAAGTTGTGCTTCCCCAGCTGAACAACTGTCACGGCATAAACAGTTTTGTTTACAGAATTGACTGATTACAGAATTCTAATTATTTTCTCTATGTACAAAATATTAAGGAAATGATAGTGAAATTTCTTTTCCGCGGTTGTAACGAGTGTCTGAAGTTGCTTTTACGAAGGCATGTGCTCTACAGTCCTATTCGTAGAGCACAGATAGAAGAGCCAACATTTTACTGACTGTATTTTAAATTCACAGAACAATGTCCGTTCTATTCAAAGAGATAAAAACTTAACGATATTAGGTCTACCTGGAAGTAATCCGATTTTTTCCGTAGAAAATTCGCTCGGCTTCTATTGCTGCAATCGTAATTGGACTGCGCTGATATTGTTCTGGTTAATACATCAGCTCCTTAATTACTTGAATATTGTGTTATATTTTACTTTAAACAATGCGTAAGGAAATTCGTCAGGATGTGCATTAAATAAAAGCGGAACATTGTAGGCGTTTGTTTTGTGTGTTGTAGAAGTTTCCGTTTCACGATAATTTCTTGATGTATTGATATCCGATTAGTTTTCGCCATAGCCACCTGCCTCTCATTTTAAGACCAACTTCGAGACTTTAGTTTTATTTCAGGTTAGTTAATTTTGGGAGCATGATGTGTGACGGCCTAGCCGCTAGCCCACAGGAAAGACAAGTCAATACGTCAATACTGTCAGGATGGTATAGTTGCTGGGAAAGCCTACTCCATCTTAAACAATGTCCGAGGCGCTGCAGCGCCGAGTGGTCTCTTCACCCATCCAGTGTGAGTAAAGGTACCACTGGACGCTGTATAAATCATCTCATTACGTAGATGTTAAAGGCCTTTGAAAAGTGTGACGATTTCGACACGAGAGAAGCAGAAGAAGACTATAAAGCAGGATGGTAATGAAAAAAATAATGCTGCTAAAGCTCTTACAATTTCCCCCACCCAAGCTTGGCAGCAGCAAAGGCTGGCTTCAAAATGGCGTTAACCGCATCCGCGGCGAAAAGAGATTGAGCATTACCCGCGCCCATATCGTGTTATTGCAACTGTCGACGTGCTCGTCTTGGGCGGCTGGCCGGAGGTAAAACACAGTAGAGACACAATACCCGACAAGATTTTTTAGGGCTCGACCGGGCGGCGGCGGGCGGCGCAAGGAGTTTGGCGGCGGCGTTCGTTGTGACGCGACGTGCGGGCAAATCAAACATGGCGATGTATAAGTTCGTCCATGAAGTAGCTGTCTCTCGGAGTACTGCCATGGCCCTGTATTTTATGGAGCAACAATTTTATTTTCACCTCATATTTATGTGATATTTTTAAGTCTTAAAAGATGTGGGGATTATCACACAGAAGAAAGCTTCGACTGATTCGTTTGTTTCGCCGGTGCGCATCTCCACATGCTCCACAGGCATAACTATCTCTGCCTGCCCTTTAAAGCTTGACAATGTTCATGTACATTTACCAACACAAGTATGGCTCATCCGCTTTCGTGAGATAAAACATAAAACATAACTGTAAAAACAAAAAGTAAAACATCTGTACCAAGTTCTGAAACGCGACAGCGCGGCACTACCCGCTAGACGCGACTAAACAGTCTCGGAGTTGTGACAACACGGCCGGTTTATCTAACTCTCTTGCGGTAATGAATATTAATACAGAGGACCCGACCCCCTATTCTCATATCGACCTGAAAAACTTAACAAATCATACCAACTTCCACAAGTTTTTGTGAATTTTTGTACCGGTTCTGACATCAATATTACGAATGTGCAGTGCTCACGAAAGTTTCAAGACCAATATTTTTGGTAATAAAAAAAAAACTCAAAAAGGTCAATAGGTGCTTAAATATTTTTAAATACCCTTGAGATAAGCTTCAAATTAGCATATCTCATAAACGGCAGAACCGATTTTGATAAAACATCAATACCTAAGAAGACTCGCTAGAAAACCTGCTTTCAAATAAAAAAACCGCAACTAAATCGGTTGACCCGTTTAAGAGCTACGTACGGTGCCACAGAGAGACACCCAGACAGACAGACACACACACATAGCGGTCCAACTAATATCCTCTCCCTTTTTAGGTCGGGGGTTAAGAAAAGGGAAATAAAGGCACAATCACAGAAATTTCCTTTAGGCGACTAGTGTTGTACTTCATTCACACACATAGACTATTTAAATAACTAAACGAACGGTCAACTCTAAAGTGAAGAAAGATCTACCCCTAGTAAGGCATTGTAAAATCTAGTTAAAAGTTGACTACCTAGCAAGGACTTTTGCCCTTTCCCACAACAATAATTCAAAACTGCTTGGGCTTTATTCCTTAAACACGCAACTTCGTTCTACGACTTTTCGAACCGCTCGATATTTCTTTAAAAGTTTTGCATTTATACCCTGCATGCAGTGCGTGCTTTCGTTCCCCTCCACTCTCTACCACCTCTCCTTCTCCTGCTCCTATTTGGTACTAAAAGCCGCAAATTTTGAAAAAAAAAAGAAAAAATAAATAACATTTCGCTTTCACCAAAGTCGTAGAATAAAAGTTGTTAGAAATCACATTTAGAAGTTGACGTCTTTCAGGAATAAAGTTATTAAAAACCTCTGCCGACTGCATGGTCTGCAAATACATTATTGCGATGGTCTGTTCGGGTCTTGCCCCCTTTCTGCCTTTGCCCCCTTATTGTGATTCTCATAGTATTTGTAGAGATTTGCCCCCTTTTTTAAAAACCCTTCTTTTTATTCGAACTTTGTCCACTAATTGCTACATTATCAGGTGTATTGTAGACGCTGCATGTAAAGCTGCGAACTGCATTCTGCGCCGAAGCTCAACTTCAGTGTAACGTCTCTACACTCAGAAAGCGAAGCTTAGAGAATAGGTACCTCCGGGAGTGTTGACGTTCGTATGTGGTGTTCTGCCTTTAGTGAATTATCTATCTCTAGGCGATGTTGTGGCGTGTGCTTTCATAGACTGGGTATTAGACGCTGCTCCGACCACTGTTTGACGAGCTTGTAAGCAAATTGGTTAGGTACCCCGGGTGGCTTAATAATGTATTAGTATCTCGACGGAGTTCGGTTTTAGGAAGACGATAGAAAGCTTTATCACATTAGCGGGTTGAAAGCGAAGCAAATGCGCGGCGAGTTCGCAACGTGTACGCCGCGAATTTGCAACGAGTTCGCCGCGTGTTCGCAACGAGTTTTACGCGAGTGCCCATCGTCATTTTGTACACTCGCGTTCGACAGTCTTTCGTCAGGAGATACTAATATTAGGTGTGTGTCTTCATATCATAAGTTATTTTGTATCAGATCCAACAACTCGTAAAATCACTTTTTTGTTTTTTTCTAAAGCACTAACCCGTGCTAGGGAATAATTATTGTAAATTTAAAGTGGTTAAATGTAGTGGCAATACCAAAAATTCCAATGAGCATTTCATCTGCAAAGATGAACGCATTGGGTGGTGTAGATTAGTGCAAACTAATCACACCAGGTGGCGCCCCCCGTCCAGTTGACGGAGACTAGTTGAAGAAATTCGCATCGACAGTTACTTGACTCGGTAGCTCAATTGGTAGAGCGCCTGCACGGTATGCGGAAGGTTGCGGGTTCAAGTCCTGTCCCGAGTGAATTTTTTCAACTTATTATAAATGTTTAAACTCGTAAAATGTAGAACTTAAGGTAGAACAACAATTTTTTTCGGTTGTTCGACGAACACGACGACGACGGTTCGACAGTTTTAATTACGATTTATTAATGTTGTCGGTCCAGTGTCGGTCCTTTTAATGTTTTTTTAGTACAGCAAAGAATATTATGAGTCTAATTATATTCTAGAGGATTAGTTCGCTGGTTGTACACAACGAAAAAATCCCGGTTTTGTCCTTCTACCTGGGACGCCATTGATACGCCATTGTGTTACAGGCCCCTGGGCTCTAACGCAGTCGTGTGAGAATAACCGGCTATCCTAACAACTGTGAACTTATCGCAATACTATTGATAGAGTAAGACATGTCAGATGTCAGAGGACAGAAATATTTAAATTTTTTACATTGTTTCACACGTTATTATGATACAAAAACTGCGCTGCGCTGCGAATTACTACATTTTGTCAGTGCCGTGCGAAACGGCCGAGGGCTACTAAACTTACATGAAATTAAAACTGCAAGAATTACCACAGTATTATGTTCTAAGTATGAGTAGAAACAATGTAGCAAAATCATATTCCCACACTTAAAGATACTTAACTACAGTAGCTTATTTCACAGGGATCAAAGACCAACGTGCCCAATCATAGTGTAAGTAAAAAAGAAACTCAAGGAATTGCATAATTACCTCGTATTGTATCCCGAAAGGCAAAACTGCAGTTAAAAACCACGCCCTGTGTAATGGCAAGCCAGGTTTTTATAATAGCAGTGTGCCCAGTGCAAAAAAGTCACGGCCGGTGATTCTAAAAGCGATAAATAAATGTCCGCCCTAATGTCTCTAATTTTTTCATCACCAGAACACTATTTAACAGTATTTTTGCTATGAAACATACGACTGTTATTAGGGAATCGTGGAGTGTGACGTGAGGTAGGGGACTAGCAAAAGTATAAGTTAGGTTTGCCAATTTTTATACTCGAGTTTGTGGTCTAATTGGTAGCGAAACGTCCAATTACTAAGCCCTATGCTTCATGTTCGAATGCTTAAAATAAATGCGCGATGTAAATTTTCATCCATTTTGTTTCAGCGCTTGTGTTCTTAATTCTAGTTAAATAAAACAACCAATAATCGTGGCATCAAGGCAATCTGAATTCGTACTGAAAAGTTGGAAGGCAGGACAATTATCTTTATAAAGGATGTTAAAAGACCGCCAACAAAGCGGGAAACCACGTATTGTCCTCAACATAAGGATAATTTTTGCAAAAGGAACTATGCAACTATGGTTCAAAGTCGGACTTTTTAATTTTTTTTTTCAGAAATGTGTACAGTATTAAGTCCTTAACATTTCTTCTCAATTCCTTCCTATAAAACATTTGAATATTTCTTACAAAAAACGACGCTGAAATTGCAACCCGCAATGTATTCAAAACATCGGCACTTCGAGCGTAAGTAGCCTAAGTTTATGTCAACGCTAGCGCAATATCAATTGTCTGCGTTACACTTCCATTAAGCAATAATTTATCAAAAAAGTACTTTGTTTTAGTGTCTAGTATGCGTACCTTTCGGCTCTGTTGGCGGTCTTTTAACACCCTGTATAACACTCACTACTTATTTACTTACTTTTCTTTTTCCTTTCATAAGCCTAGATAATGTATGATAGATAATGCATTTTCCACTTTATAGAAAAAAAATCTTTAGAGAACTTCGATTTTCGCCAATGGTAATCGGCTTCGTCTTAGCCGGTAGACCCCCGGAAATGAAAACGAAAAAAAGTTTCATAATATTACGCATATTATGAAACTTTGTTTTGTAGCAACATATAAATCAGAAGCTCTGTTTCTACCTCCACTGAAGCGCCATGAAGTGCTACGTCGAAGGTATGTCGCCTTATTTTATTACTTAGACCTTACACATTATCAGGAAAAACTACCAGCGAAAACTAAACAACAGTTTCCTTTATGTTGGTAGCTTAACGCGGAAAACCAGCAGACAAGTTTGCGACAGCATCGTCGATTTATTCAAGCCTAAAGCCCCTGCTGCCGTCGGCGTAATGAATATTAACATTCTTCATACTGCGATGTGGTAATGACTGAAAGTGTCAATGTGGATGCGGTATTTACCTAGTTTGTACTTGTACCGTGGCATGGTAATACGATATCAATGACCACGAGACAGGCCCAACACTTTTTATTAAATAAAATTGCTTAAATAATACACAAATCGGACAAACAGTTGTTCCAACGCAGCAGTTTGAAATAATAGGCAAGAAATTGGTGGAAATGTTGAAACATTCCGATTGATATCCCAGAGTTTCCAAAAATCCGTGTCTCGGACTAACCGCCATCTTTAAAGTGAAAGCGCGTCTTCAACATATGGGCGGCAATATTCTCTCATCATCATCATTATATTTAAGAGTTATCCTCTTGACGGTGCAGCATTCTCCATGCACTTCGATCACAGGCCAGTTCCTTTACAGCCTGGTACGTCACGACGTCCACCTTATCTCAATATTCTCTACTCTACAAGAATAGTACCATACTCTTTACTAGAAAGAGTACGACTTCAATTAAGGAGCTCTATATTTTTTCCTTTCGCGCGTGACGCAGAATGCGTACGTGACTGATGATAGAATCTACCTATCATCTACCTACTGTCGAAAGCGTCGGGTTCCTCATGTTCTCGTCATACTTCGTGAGCCAAGAAGCGCGCTACCGTATCGCCTGAAGAGGATCTTAGGAACTGCACTGCATTGAGCAGTCAGGTGCCTATTGCATAAAACTAACAATGACAATTTACTATAACACTTCGATGTAGGTACATTGCGTAGCCTTAGTAGATTATGATACTAGAATTATAGCAATAAACGGCTGCGTAAGTGCGCAATGTAAATTGAATTGTCATAGTCAGTTTTATGCAATAGGCCCCAGGTATTTCGATTTAACTTTAGACCTTTAGCTAGTTTTACAGAATAACACCGACTTTTCGACAACAGGGGCTGGTATTTAAGTGGCTTTTTTTCTCATAAAATACATATTATCTCACTTGTTCTCATGAATTAGCGATATCTTCGAACCTCCATGTTTCTGAACAGTTAGTGGCGGTGGGATCCAAACAGCTTGCGTCTGTTAGTTGTATGTAACAAATATAATTATAGGTGTGTAGTGTACTACCCCATAATATTTAACACTTTGTTTATCTTACGATGTGTTGTTCTGGCCATTTTGGCTATTTAGCATAATAGGCAGGCAAAATAGCAAATATCAGAAGGGACTCTGTGATTGCATTCACTTGTGAAATATAAACTGGCATTGAGATTACAACATTTTGTTTTTAGTTCCAATTTCCCTTATTTTCGCTTGCGTAGTTTGTAGCCCGATAGGTGTGTATTTTCCAGGGTTAAAGTCCATATTATTATGTCATCAGGGTTTTTTTTTGCAAACATACTCGTATTTTCATTACAATATCGGTACGAGTTAACAACAATTTCAGTTTGTTACCTATTATTAATAGTGCCCCGTTTTCTACTTGAATAACCAGAGAGGATTTTCTGTCATATTTTATTAAATTTTAGACGCCATAACTAAATACGGTCAGGCAGGATCCTAAAAAAATATTCAAAACATCGTATTTTACTAACCATATTCCTTGCATGTTTGCGTGTGCCGTATTTCTCTATGTACTTGTTATCAAGCTTCTGTTCTGAATTCTACATTATTTAGCATAATATGGAGCTTGACTTTATCTCCAGGGGACGGATATGAGCATATTAGAGGAAGTCAGGTTTGAAGGGTGAAAATTATGTTTTTGGGCGGAGATTGGCTAGACTTAATGGATTGTTTAGTGGAGAATTTAACAGCTGGGCTAACTTGTTAGTTTTATGCAAGAGGGTGAAGTACCTCTAAGGATCGTGCTTTGTATTTAAATAACTTTAAAACTCTCGTAATATAAATCGCAGTTTAAACTATGAAGATAGATAAAACCTTTTATTTTTATAAGAATTACTTGACAAATCTAGAGTCGAAGGACTTTTTAACCCCCACCTAAAAAGAGGGTGTTATTTTGACCGATAAGTGTGTGTGTTCAAGTCCGCGGCACCGTAGCTCTTAAACGGGTGAACCGATTTGGATGCGTTTTCAAAAATTCGATAGCTGGTTTTCTAGCAATGGTTCGTAAACATGTTTAATCAAAATCGATTCAGCCATTTATGAAATATTCTAATTTTAATTAAAAAGTCGAAGGTTTTTGAAATTTTAATTTAGTATTTATTAGTTTCAACTGTGATTGATATTTACAGACCATTGTTTATTTGATTTGATATCAACAAAATTAAATGAGGAAAACAATACCTAATTTGTTAAAATTATTCGCCTCAGTGATTCGGAAGCACGTTTTTGTGCTATTTGCGCTGCAGCCCCGGGAGGGCATTAAAAGAAAATTAACGGAGTTTGATGCATGGATTATGTAAATTGCAGACGCATATCCTTCCTAGACTGCTGTTATCACGTACCCTAAATGAGTTTTAATTGGGTCCTCTACACACAGGGTTACGAGCGCGTTCCTGACCAAATATTTACTTATTCTCTATTTTAATGGAGTTCTTACGAAATAGTCAAATATTAATGTCAAATCGGATACGGGCCTTTGCGCGTTTATGGAAACCCTCCCACTAATCAGCACCTCCATAGCATCTGAATTCGGGAAGGGTTTCCGACAGTTTTTTGCATTTTAGATTGCGTTAATCCTACCCTGATGAGAAGGGTATCCAGTAGTTATTTTTGTTAATTTTTCGAAAAACTATTCTTCGAAGGTTGACAATTTTATATATGTATCACGTTTTAGTAATAAAAGAGAATTAAGGTTCAACGAAAGTAGCCTGGCGAAAAATGCACAATGCACAAACCTGAACTTTATATTTTTGCTTATTAGACTTTTGTATTTTTCGTTTGTATTGACAAAAAATTTGTAGATTTTAACCTGCAGAAATTATTGACGAAGGTTTTTATACCAAATTTTCTTAGTAGGTCCTATGATGATCTTCTTCGCAATTATTAACAAAATTTCCTGAAATTGTGCGCACTACACACAACCCTCTTATACCCGCTGTTTGGCGTGCGGTACTGACTGACTCGTGTAGCGCCACCCGTCAGGCCTGACTTGAACAATTAGCAGTTCTTGCTCGCTAAAATATTCAGTGTTTTGCTTCTTCACTAATTCGGTTTTGAGTTGCCTAAACTTGGATTTGCATAAATAAACTTGTTGTTCGCTTTTCAGCGGTGTGCGGCGGTTTTTGAGGGCTCGGAGCGAGTTACGCGGCTTTCATGTGGAGTCAAAACTCTTTATGAATGGAAACTAAACGATGACGAGGTACTCAAAGATTAAGTAGTATGCCTTTATGCTTCTATTTACATTCTCGAGTATATGGGTGTGGAGGTCGTCTATTATATTTATTTGTTAAATAAATTGAAGTCATCTGGTGCACAATGTTCGTCATTAACAGCACGAATTGTTTAGGGTCCCGTAATTTACGTCACCGAATCCATTACAATTACGCGCTGACAAAATCATATAATTCCACGCCGTAATACACAAACAATCAGGCACCCTACGAACCCAATCAAAATATCATAGAAACAAAGATTTATATTCTCGAAATTCGAGTTTCATTTTTCCATTAATTCCCTGCGAGGGGAGTGAGTCTACCATCGACATGCAATCCTATCAGGCCAGGTATCTATAACTTGATTTGATAATAATAACTTTCAGACAGAAAACGTGGAAACCAGAGGGCGGCACCCCCTAATGCTTAGGGCGTGAAAATGTTTATACACTTTCATAATTTCGAAGGGATAGTATCAGATGCAACAAGGGGATCCTACTGCCGAAGGGCTTTCGCCGGAATACTTAATACCGAAAACGGGAGGTGGAAAATCTGGTTATTTCCAACCTAACCTATTATTGCGCTGATAGGAAGCTTTGCTGGCTCTGATGGCTCTAATGCACTTTGTTGCTGTAGGAAACGTTATGTGACTTTGTTATGCGGACTTAATTACCTATGCGGTTTTTTTTAATTATATTTATTAGAAGTTCTTAAAGATGATAGAAATTCTTGAATGTTACAGAATTAATAGGCTTACTTTAAAGACATTTTGGAAAGCGCCTATGCATGCAAAACGTTAATTTCGCCACCCAATCGAGATCCAATATCCGGCAGGGAATTTTCCGTTTTTCGCCTTATCTAATATCTACTGGGACGCGTAAACAGACCCGTCCGAGTGATTATCGAATTCTTTTTAATTAAAAACCTTAAGGCCAAATTGGGATCCCTCCCTTTGTTCCATAAGGCCTTTGAGGGTATTTATTTGTTTTTTTTTCTCCACAAATTATTCAAGCTTATTGAGCTTCGGAAGTTGGGTAAGGCAATCTATCAGCGTCGACTGAAATTGGCAAGATTTAGGCCCTACTGAATGTAACCCGACCTACTTTAATAGGTCATCATCAGTACCCTTGGCCACTCGATAGAAATCTTGGGCAAAAATCTAGCGTTTGAATACAATATTGAGTAAGATTGATATGTAAAAAAAGGTAATGTAGAGATTGAAATCGATGCTGCAAAACAAGTTTTTTCAGAGAAAATCGTTTATTACTTGTGTCCAATCACTTTCAGAAGATATTGATTTATTTCATAAATAAAAACAAGTAACTGTGTGGTTATTGTTACCAAAAAAAGTTTAGACCAAAAGTTATTCTGAATCATCGCTGTCACAGTTTTTTCAGTAACTAAAAATCCACACTGAATAAATGAAAAAGACAACTTTTTCGTTTACAGCGTGTAATTTTACTGTGAACAACCACATACTCGAAGAAGGGAAAGTGCCTATTTCGCAACTAAGCTAACATTAACTTGCTAGGATCAATATGCCATATCTCGGATTCACAGGCTTTACCTTCACTAGAGAAGTTGCAGTTATCATGCCTACTTTGTGTATCACAATAAAAACATTGTACAAAGTTTTTTGGATTTGAACGATAAAAGACTCAGTCCTGATAGTAGCAATTTTTGGGTCAAGTCAAGTTTCCAAAAACGGCCGGTTTTGACAGTTAAAAGTTTAATGAAGTATGAAGCACCATAGTTTGACAGTATGAAGCACCATAGTTTGACAGTATGTAGCACCATAGTTTGACAGTATGAAGCTTTTTAACTTGTGACATAAGGCTTTGAATGACTGTTACTCCCAACTAGTGTGAACCGGACCCTCATATACTGGGAGATCTTTTATTGCCACTGTAAAACAAGGCTAGGTACAATGTTGGCATGCCGTAGGGTTTACAGGGGGCTCTCGATTACCCTCGTACCTTAATGAAATTTAATTTTACTGTTATCAGTTTCCTGATGGCTAAGCTTATATGACAGTCGTGTTTGTGAGCTTACAGAGCGGAACTCCTGATAGCAGAAACCAATTAGTTTAGTTAGATAGCTAAAACATTTGCCGGTCTTTTTTTAACCACAGATCCAAAAAGAGGAGTGTTATAACGTTGACCGCTGTGTGTATGTGTCTAACTGTCTGTTTGTGTGTCTATCTGTGGCACCGTAGCCCAAATGTGATGCAGTTTTTAAATCTGAAAGCAGGTTTTCTAGCGAGTGTTCTTAGATAATTTTTTTTATTTACTATTTTCCCTACAGCGTCACAATATTGGAATAAACAGTGGTTTACCTTCATAGTGCCTCAACCAGTTGGTCTGATGCGATAAAGGTAGTGGCTGGAGAGCAGTTCAGATGACTGAGGGCCGTTCGCACTGGAAGAAAAGGTTCGGTATGTCAAAATCGTTGTGGTACTTGGTTACTTGGTGTTTCTCCTTAGCTTTAAGGTAACCTGTTGAACTCAGAACTAAGATTTGAGTTCGACTAACTCAGTACCTATCTGAACAAAACATTTTTACTGAAGTTCACGCGCAGCAGAGCTCCCAGGCTTGTACGAAAAAATAAGTCGATTGGTCACCAGCTCTCCACCTATCTGCAAGCTTGGCGATACTAGGTGGTTAAGGGGCTACAAAAGACAAATGAAAAAAGTTCACGATTCTCAGTTTACGACGTCTAAAAGACAGTGACATTGTGGCTTCCTCAGGGATCTAATAAAGGGTCTAGTTGGAAACAATTTCACAATCTCTTTGGGTCGCGCCGTCGCGCGTCGTCGGTGGTTTTTTTACGACAACTTTTATGGCAAATTGAAATGCAGGTTGTGGATAAGGCTAAGTGGTTCGACACCAAAATTACACTGAATAGAAAGTAAATCACAAGGTTTTGGTCACTATAGCATACTAACGGACAAGTTAAATAATTAAACATCACTTCACAAGACTGTTGTTTTCGTTTTATTTACGCTGCAGTTAATATTATCACATAGGTAATTAGTTAAAAAACAAAAAAATAAAAATAAAATAAGGAAACTGTATGTATCTCTGTCGATAGCTCGATGTGGAATGCGTCAGAAAATAAGAATGAGGGCGATTAGAAAATTAGAAACAACCGAAAATAAATTGAAAAAGAAAAATGATAAACGAAGGATAAAAGGTACAGTTGCTTGCACTGTTACACTATTATAATGCATGATCCTTTTTTAGGATTCCGTACTCGAATGACGCCAAACAGAACCCTACAATCTGCCTACGCTCTTTGTCTGTCTGTCCGTCTGTCCTATCTTTGAAACCGTAATAGGTAGGTAAGCAGAAGAATTAATGTACGCCAAATAAGTGTTATTATGGGAGATAAAACGAGTTGTTATGTACCTAAATTGAATTGCTTTGTGTAAACAAAATAAAAAAACAGTAATTTGCAATTCTCGCATAATTAGTTTTGTTTTTAGTAAAAATATTCTGAAACAAATTGTTATTAAAAGAATTTCATTAGTTCCCCCCTAAATACGAGTAGCTAAGTGGAATACTTACCAATCGCATTAGCAGGCAGCGATACATTAGCATACGCTCCCTTAAGAATACCAAATACGAACTAACTATACCACGGAATAGGGTGTGAGCTTTTCAGATATTATTTTGACTCCATTTCATGGAAACGTGAAACTCTACCGCGCTTGGATTTACCGCTATTTTATTTTTAAAGTGAGTAATATAACTCAATATTCTGTGATTATCAATATATATTTTGCAGTCACTCATATTTATTACTAGTGGTTCGCCCCGAACTTTGAACTCGCGACCCTCTATCTCAGTAACCCCTCGACCGATTTGGCTCATGTTCGAACTTAAAAATTCTCTTTGCCTCATTTACCCGCCTACCAAATTTCGTGACGATCCGACTACATTTACTCAAGTTATCGTCGAACGAACATTCATACATACATACATACATACATACATACATACATACATACATACATACATACATACATACATACATACATACATACATACATACATACATACAAACGCCGGATTGTTCCAGTAGACTCGGAGAACTTCGCTCGCTTCGCTCGCTCGTTCAATTATTAATATCTGTAAAACTCATGACTCCATTATTCCATTATTTTGATCTTCAGGAGTGGTGGTGGTATCATGTGTGTGTAAAGTTGGGATAGCCGACCAGTTTTGACCTCGCCCGGAGGGCTTAGTGATGGAAAAGATTATGTTGCTTTCAATGTCGCAACCAATCTCTCACTACGGGCTATTAGACGTTTAAACTTTCAAATTCAAACTCCTTTTACTGTCTTAAAGGGCAATGTGACTGTAGAGTTAATTATTGTACTAAATTATTGAACGAGCGAGCGAAGCGAGCGAAGTTCTCCGAGTCTACTGGAACAATCCGGCGTTTGTTTGTATGTATATATGTATGTATGTATGTTTGTTTGTATGTTTGTATGTATGAATGTTCGTTCGACGATAACTTGAGTAAATTTGGTCGGATCGTTATGAAATTTGGTAGGCGGGTAAATGAAATTAAAAGAATTTTTAAGTTCGAACATGAGCCAAATCGGTCGAGGGTTTGACGAGATATTGGGTTGTACAGTTTATATGCAAAGCGCGCGCGCGCCTGGGTGAATGGCATAAGCAAAGTTACACATCTTTTACTGGGGTCGCGAGTTCAAAGTTCGGGGCGAACCACTAGTTATGTAGGGATAGTGTAAAGACAGTGACAGTCTAGCAACCTGAATGAAATAACCGAAACTTATTTTCTCTCAGCCTAATATTAGTAAGACATAGGGTGCAATACAGAGGCGTCGGGGAGTGCACTTAGGCAGACAGTTTTCTTTGCCTCCAAGAATGTCGCTACAGCACGTCCAGAGAAGATTTTAATGCAAATTTTATTTATTCATGTAAATTAATATCTATTCTCCTTGAGCCGAGGAGACGTAAAATGAAATGAGTAATTTAACCAGCCAACCCCAGCAAGTATATTGTGGTGAAATAGGGACGTGTGAGGCTAAAAAAAATGGACGTCGAACATTGTGGCCAATAGCGAATATAAATAAGACACGAGTTGATCCTATGTAGATGTGTTTTTTAAATGAGAATGGGTTAGCCGGCATATATTATTGTATTCGAAACGGGTCGAATCGCGATTGGTTTTAGGCATAATTATGCTCGTATGCTCATCAATATGCCAAAAACCATCCATTGTCAAAAATACTGAATAATTCCAACTTCCAATACTGTCCAAACATACCTAGCTGAAACAATAGTGACAGTGTAAATATTTCTGATTAAAATTGCTAAAATATTTTGATACAATCCGTTACTGGCAAGCAAAACAATAATATTATGCTTCTAGTTATTCACCAGTGCAAGTTTGATATAAAAATAATATTTAGCCTCTGAAAAAACAGATATAATAGATCTGTGGCTTGAGTCTGTAATGCAATGGTGCCTCGATCGATAGGCTCCCAGTTGTAGGCTTCACTTACGATATTAATAACTTTGTTTGTCCCGTTAATTTTCTAGTATTGGAAAGAATATGTGGATTCTAATTCTAGAGGAGTAGTTCGCTGGGTGTTGGAGAAAAACGTGGAAAAACCGGTTTTGTTCTTCTACTGGGAACCTATCGACACGCCATTGGGTTACAGCCCCTGTAAGATGACGTAGGCACAAGCTAGCCTAAGAGCCTGTCCAGACGAAGCGCTTTGCGCGCGAGGACACTCGCGCGTAAACACTCGCGCGTTCCCGAGGTACTAGATTAGATACACCCCATCCAGATGCTAAAAATAAAAAAAAAATAAAAAAAATAAAATAAATAAAAAATATATTAATAATAATATTTATAATACATAAATTGAAGCGGGAGAGTGCCGCGCAAAGAGCTTCGTCTAGTCTGGACAGGCTCTTAGACGAACACATGCAAACCGCGTTGGTTCGTTTTCTGCGCAGACAGTATACCTACTCGTTTCCTTTACCAGGGCGTTGGTGAGGCGAGAAATTGAGTACGTGCAAAAATAATGGGAGCTCCTCTTGCTTTGCGCCCGGCTTATGCAAACGCTGCCCTCTGTGGGGCTAAACCAATTATGCAGGGAAAGTATGTGAGTAAATAAGTTCTTGTTTTTCTTTTTAAGGCCTCCCTTTACGCTGACAGCCCTATTGCATGCACATAGGTACAGTCGGCAACACGCTAGGATACCCCTTTTTGGTTGATTGGAGCCCTTATGCCGCGCGCGGTAAGAGCTGCCATGGAGTACGTATCTGTGACTGTGGCCGACCGTACCTAATATTTGTAATGACTGTAAGAGGTTGTATATTTTTTTCGCAAACAATACTACGCACATTTTGGACACATTTTTGTTTTCTCTGATATCACACAGAAAACATCAGCCTTCCGAAGCCGGGCGACAGCTAGCGTCTATAGACTCTAAATCTATACTATACATATATTCTGGTTTATGCTATAATAACACTGCAAATGAAAAGCTCATATCAGAATCAGAATCAGAATCAATTTGTTTTATTCAATATTCCATAAATAAATTATTTACATTGAACGTAAAAATATTATCTAAAGTAAAAAAAAGGTATATAAATCAGTTACTTATTACTATCTAATACTAAGTATCTAGCTACTTTTTTTTCTCCAGCTTCACTAGCTCTGATCGTTCTTGGAGAAGAAGCATATTTTAAAACTTAAACTTTCGTAAGCACTGCACATTTTTATATAGCTTTAACGGTTTCACTTACTGAGCGGATGAACGCCAAGACAAACGCGTCGTCCATCCCTCCTCCATGACTAAGACTTCCGGACGAAGACGAAACATGTCGGCTATTCCGACAAAATAAAAGTAAGTGAAACCGTTAAAGCTATATAAAGAAGCATATTGTTTAGGATAAAACAAGGGCATATTGGAACATCTACTGAAAAAAAGCTCCCTGTTAGACATTTGAATTGAATTGAATCTATAACACGTTTGTTTAGCAGCAGTTTTGAAAACGTCATAATTTATGTTCATAACGATTTACAGCTCTAAATGAGACTTCGCTGTAACTAGGACTTTGGCATCTACGTAATAAGATGATATAAACAGCGTACAGTGGCACGTTCACTCACACTAGATGGGTAAAGAGGCCACTCGGCGCTGCAGTGGATGGGACATTGTTTAAATAAGCCTATTTTTTTTTCTCTTTTGAGTGATTTCAATATTGCTTCTGCTAAATTGCCCCTATGAAAAGCTCTTTATCAAATTGTAGTTTTGCGATCGACCGTAGAATATATTTTTAGGATAAAACAAGGGATTTCGACCTCCATAACATGATGGGCTCTCCGATACCAAAACCGTAGATATTGTCGTCTCCACCCCTTGCAATATTGGCTAATACAGGGTGTTGTTTTGGTCAGTGACAGTGACTTAGGGACAATTTACCTTGTTCAAGTTGTTCTATAACCGCGACATGCGGACACCCCCGCCTTCTCAAAGCGCGCGCGCGATGTGGCGCCTGACTCGCCGCAAGCGTTAGTATAATAGTGAGGGAGGCCACAATTTATAGATTTTCGGGTTTTTTTTACATATTATTACTATTCTTTTTTGACTTCAGTATCGTGTAAAGTCCGTTCGCTATCATAGTCTCACTTTGATATTTGCCGCCTTGGAGCGCGGCGGCTTTTCACAAAAGAAAGTAAAGGAAGCCGACGCGGCGCAAACACGCCAGTGAATTTGGCTCGCCGCTCGTCATTCTATGAAGAAGCGTCGTCGTATTGAGAGGTTGTGCTTGTGACTTTTACTTAGTATTTTGTATTGAGTGTCGATCGCTGCGTGTAGATAAAATGTTTTTTCGTCCGTGGGAGGATAGCGAGGTGCCTCTAGACGAACTTCGAATGACCGAAAAATTAAAAGACGAAGGTTTTGTAAAACATGTTAGCAAACTCTAGTTAATGTCCATCAGCATTGTGTTGAAATGAATTTGTCTGCGCCCATCACAGATACTCCAAAAATAGTTGGTATCCCAAGAACCAAGATTGCCGTCGTGTGTACCGACACTATCTAAGCGAACGGACTTTAAGTAAATAATCACTTCTGAGTTGGGTGTCACTTTACAAGACAACACCCTGTATAAGCCCTTGCATGTGTAAACCCGTTTATGATAAGGCGGAAGAAGTTTTCTTCAAACGCGCCATTTGTTGTCGGAAAAGTATGAAAAGGGTTCCCGGGGATTGCGATGTCAGTTGTCAACCGGTTTGGCAAACTCTTTGTTGTTGTTTTTTTCCACTCTTGTCACTGAGTTTCTTACAACTTCGCCGCTTTTCATGTAGAAAGGGGATCTTTCCGATTGTTGGCGAGAAAAAAAGTTATTTCTTTGCGAAGTTGAAGTAGAAAGATGTCTGGGTTTTTTGTGAACGGTCCTCTATTCAGACTATGAAATACCTTGTCTCATTACCGCCTAGTATTGAAGAAAACCTCTGCTTCAAAAGTCAAACTTCGTAGTCAAACAGCACGTCTACCTTATTGTACGGGAATGTGAGGGTTAGATAGTCGATAATATGCTAACCTTTTTTGATATTTACTTTTTCATAGTGGCCAGTACTTATTTATTTTTTGTTTGTTTGTTTATTGAACGAGCGAGCGAAGCAAGCGAAGTTCTCCGAGTCTACTGGAACAATCCAGCGTTTGTATGTATGAATATTCGTTGGACGATAACTTGAGTAAATTTGGTCGGATCGTTATGAAATTTAGTAGGCGGGTAAATGAAATTAAAAGAATTTTTAAGTTCGAACATGAGCGGAAACGGTCGAGGAGTTGCCGAGATATGGGGTTGTTAAGTTTATATGGGGTCGTGAGTTCACAGTTTGGGGTGAACCACTAGTTTATTTATTTTACGTATGGCACGTTATGCAGCGTCAATGCGACTTCCCCGTCTGCCTCGTGGATCTTTCGGATGCCTTCCTCCATAGACCACTGCGGGCAATGATCGATGATGGATGACGGACATGAGTACTGAAGGACACGCTTTCCTTCAAAAGTCGTGTTTTCACTTGAAAACGAGTTTCGTTTGCCTTCGATCCGACTTGAGTTTTTTTGCCCTGTGATGTATTTTGTGCCACGTATACAGTTCAAAGTTAAACGTGTCAACCCCTCTATTGAGTTCGGAACCATCATAACAGACTCTCTCAATTATTTGATACAATGTCACGTAATGTTTAAAAGTAAAATCTAATGTAAACAACGCTGTCGCAAAACAACTCTTGCGTCTTGACAATACGGTTTTCGGGGAGAAAATAACTGTAGGAGAGGAGGGTGCTCAGTTTACTAATGGAGGTATGAAATACGATAGGTTTCGCCTGAATACATTATTCAAATTTAGCAAGAGAGTTTTTTACCCGAGTGCTGCAAGATGGGCGGCAATGTTTATGTACATTAATTTGTGTGTCTGTAAGTCTAGCTAATGTACAGTCTGAATTTATAATAAACATAGTTAAGGCTGGAAGGTAGCAGCGTGGCGGGAAATTCAAAAATTTCACAGTTTTTTACATTTTGTAGCTAAACTGAGCTATTTTTGTTCAGCGATTTTTCGTTCGCGGCAATAACATAGTATTCTTTTCATTATTGTAAACAACAGAACAACAATAATTCAGTCGATTATGTGTTCTGGTCTACGACAAGTTTTTTGGGCAGTGCAACTGCTTCGTAATGTTATTGCCGCGAACGAAAAATCGGTAAACAAAAATATCTCAGTTTAGCTACAAAATGTAAAAAAACTGTGAAAATTTTGCATTTCCCGCCACGTTGCTACCGTCCACCTTTAAATTATCATGGATGAGCTCTCTGAGAAGGTGACTATGGGTCTACTATGTTCATTTTCTTTTCAGCAGTCGGAGTTTTAAAATAAATTAAACTTTTTCAAAGACGTCTCTAGACACATGAATTATACAGAAACAAGATTACATTCTTAAATATTCCTACGGCTTTTGTCTGACTAATTGATGGAAAAATATTCAGACCTAAGTTTTTCACGTCTCTGGATAATTTTCTGGATCCTGATCCTTGGCACTTCCAGCTTTCTGTCTAAAGAAATTTAAGTTTTGTGGGAAAGCGACGATTATTTAATACAACAAATAATAATTAAATAATAAGGTGTAGCCTGCCCAGATAGCATTTTTTGGTCGCAAAATATTTGAGTCAGTAACAAATTGACAAAGTTCCGTTATTGTTTCGAAACAATGCGACTGTGTGCGTTTTGGTTTATACAGTGTGGTATTAGTGTTTACACAGTTTGCCCGGAACGTGTTTCAGTAACTCTTTGTAGTCGTTGCGTCGACAAAATATGTATGCATTTGAGACGACTTCAGTTTGGTTTACATGTGTTGTAACAGTGTCTACACAGTTTGACCGGATAGTGTTTCAGTAACTCTTTATAGTCGATGAGTCAACACAATATGTACGGATTTATGTCAACTTTATTTCATACATATTGCGTTGAGTTTTCAACAAGCGAACAATCAAAGATGAAATGTGTTGTAACGGAGTGGCAACTTTGTTACTGGAATGATATTCATGTACACAAAGTTTCGTAATGTTACGTCATAGTTCCAAAACAAAATGTTACCAAAATAAGCGTAAAAATATCAACCAGCTACACCTGGTTCTCAAATATATCTGAATTGTATGCCAACTAGGTACGAGTATGAGTAAGTAGCCGAAAAAACGTTATTTCCGGCACGCATCGACTTACTTACTACATGAAAACCAACGATTTTGTGAGACGAAATGAAGATCCAATAAGTGATTGCTTAATTTATAATATAATATCTGCCGGTTTCTGAGTTGAGAAATTCGCTATCTACCTAAGCAAATGGGTAAGTATCGTCCTGTCTCTGCAGATTTCTCACAAAAGAGCGCGACATTGGAATATCAATAACATTGGAACTTGTCTCAGCTTTATTTATACAGGGCGTCCCACGTTTATGCCACATGGAGGGAAAGTACCTTGAATATTGTAGATGGAACATTTTACTGAAAGAAGACATTATTTTAATTTAAAAAACAATTTAAACTGCATTCATAGATATTGAAATAATTACATGGCTGAACCGGGAATCGAACCCGTTACATGAGAAAAAACATTACCCTGTAGTTTTATGATACCGATCGAAAGGCTTCATCATAAGGATTATTTTTTGCTAAATAACATAATGTCAGAAATAAAAGGAAGACCATGAATTTTAACATTTTTAATACAACATTAATCAATTTATCAATGAAAATCACAGTAACAAAAGATTAAAAGTATGAAAATGAAACACATTTTTGAATTATTTCTTTATAATCAATAATCATCAGCCAGCCGCATTGCGATGGACAAAATTTTACGCGTCTTTCGGCTCAGGATACGGCTCGATTTGTTGCATACTACCAGGTAAATGTTAAAATTCATGGTCTTCCTTTTATTTCTGACACTATGTTATTTAGCAAAAAATAACCCTTATCATGAAGCCTTTCGATCGGTATGATAAAACTACAGAGTAATATTTTTTCTCGTGTAACGGGTTCGATTCCCGGTTCAGCCATGTAATTATTTAAATATCTATGAATGCAGTTTAAAATATTTTTTAAATTAAAATAATGTCTTCTTTCAGTAAAATGTTCCATCTACAATATTTAAGGTACTTTCCCTCCATGTGGCATAACCGTGGGACGCCCTGTATATTCGCTTAAGACATTTTCTTCGATAGCATCTGTAGCTTCACTTAGGCCCGGTTTCTGAGTTGAGAATTTGACTAAGCACATACTTACGTATCGCTCTGTCACGCTCTTTTGTGAGAAATCTGCAGAGACAGGACTACACTTACCCATTTGCTTAGCAAAGTTCTCAACTCAGAAACCGGGCCATAATTTGGTGTTTTCAATAACAGGATTCAATGCAGGTTGTTTTTTTTCTTGAATCATATTTTCTTTGTATTCCATCATTTCAAAATCAGCGTTTACAGAAAATAAATCTCCTTCGACGGACTTTAGAGCTGGATGTTTCCTGTTCATTTCACGTGTTTTGTAATACCTGTAAAAACGATCATTGTATTTGGCAAGATTGTTCGAAGCACACAGATCAAATATAGGGTTTTTCGAACAAATTTTACTATGTCCCATAGTAAAAGTTTTTTGTATTGATACAATGACCCCTTAAAATATTTTACACTATTTTGGAAAGACCCTATATTTGATCTGTGTCAACAGTTTCAGAACCGCTGGAAAGAATAAAGTGAGAGACACCATATTAGAAATTCAGTAACTTTGTGTCTGCAAGTCGACGCAGTGTCGTAACTTTTTTACCAAATACGACTAGAATAATTTTACTATGAAAACAAATGTTTTTGTAAGTTTATGGACAATTTTTGATGAAATATCATATTATTAGCGTAAAAAGTGTACAGTTTGATTAAACTAAAAGGTCTGGAGTCGAGAAAATGAACAAAAATTGGAGTGAAAACTATGCAAACATTTCAATAAACTGGTTAAAATACAATTATATGATGGCCCATCGATGATTTTCGATGTATTTTGTTAAATAATACGACAAATTTCTTTTCCCACTAATATCATACTACACACACACGTGTAAAACTAATTAATTTCAAAAATAAACTTACGCTGTCAAAATAATTATGGTGAAACAGACAGAGTTTTCTTTGACAATGACATTTAACTTATTTTGTTTCTTGTAGGTTGAAAAGAATGAATGAATTGACGAATGAACGAATGATTTCTGAAATTGTCGTCGCAATGTTACCATACAGCGTCGTAACTTAAAAACCAAATGTTACCGTGTCGGGATCTTCCCCATTTTTGTCGCAGCGACCGAAACAAAGTCGTAGCAGCGACCAAAAATGTTACTGGTGTCGGCTTTTCAGTGTCGACAAGTTTCGTAACGGCTACCAAAAAATGCTATCTGGGTGTACAATTATTATTGTACATGTCCCACTAGCTGGGTAAAGGCCTTCTCTCAGAGAGAGAGAGTGACTACGTGAAACAAAAGAGTGAGATAAATATAGTTATAACCCCCTCATGTACTGTCTAACCCAGCTAAAGGCTCCCCCACATAGGCGCGTTTTATCGGTCGGTAATACAGCATGCGTTATTCCAGGCCATCCCAATACAAAATGTACTGAAAACAGATATCGCAATAACACATCGACCGATAAAAACGCGTCTGTGTGGGGCAGCTTTTATGCTACCAGATGTCAGAGGACGGAAACATCTCTGCATTTTGTCTGCGCCGTAGCGTATGTACGCATTGTACAAGAAATGCCGGATAGACAGAGAGAGATAGAGAGAAAAAGAGAGAAAGGGAGAGAGAGAGAGAACACTTTATAGAAGACTAGCTTTTGCCCGCAACTTCATCCGCGTGGACTACAGAAAAAGGATATAATATGCTTTACTTTCCCCTAAGGGTAAAAGCGTGATAATATGTAGCCTATGTGTTCTTCTGATGTCTAAGCTATATCTCTAATCTATCTTCATCCAAATTCGTTCAGCCGATTCAGCGTGAAAGAGTAACAAACATCCATCCATCCATCCATCCACACTTACAAACTTTCGCAAATATAATATTAAGTAGGAAGTAGGAATTAGGAATAGTAGGATAGAGTAGATTTTTTGGCGTTTGGACACTCCATACGCTACAAAATCACTCTACCCTGCGTTGCTTTGCTTGCGTCTCAGCCTGCGCTTAGCTTATATGGGCAAACATCCCCACAAAATGGCCGTTTAATATCTGACAAGTTATTCTGAAGCGGAGTGCGTGAAAACCGTATTCCCTCTTTGCACGTACATTCGGTATGCAAATAAAGTGTGCGTCTTTCGTATTCACATTGCTGACGGCCGCATTCTACGATAATATCCGCGTTGAGCTTATATTTCTGTTTATTGCGTTACTCTCTTAGATGAAAAAATCGTAGGCCTTCGCACCTAGGAGAGATAGCCTGGATAGAGTCTGGAACACATAGCTTTTAGGTATAAGGCCGCCATTTGTACACAATTTTGTTGTAAAAGTGATCTGTAATATTCTTTCTGTTGTGAAATAAAGAGTTCTTTATCTCTCTATCTAGGAGACATGATTTATAGAACGTACAGTGGGATGCCACTGAACGTTCTATAAATCTGTATGTTCTATAGTTCTGTGTTCGTTCTTGGGCGATGGCCCAAGTGTTCACGTATTTGCTTCACTCTCTTAGGTAGAGCATAGATACATGACACCAAAGGGAACCTAACTGGAAACCTGTGATTGTGACCTACCACTGTGATTTTGTAATTACAGTCACAATACCTCTTGCTAACTGGTAGGTACAGAAATAAAATCGCTAGCGGCAATAATATATGAGCGCTTCCGTGCTTCGTAAGGAACGTTACACCGTTGGTCCATGTCAGAGGCCCTTTGGGTGACCTAAAAACTCAGACACCGGGGGTGGCCACTATTTCATACGATTACCTACCTAACTACATACTGTGAAAAAGCTAAAGTCACGAATATTATGAAATGTATAACATCCCAGAACATATCGCTCACTGCGATAGGTATACGTCGTTTTCTTCCGTCATCCCATTTCTTTCTCGCGTCATGAATGATCTTGCAATGTCTGTTTGAGACAAACAAATGTCTTTGATATCCGCTGTTTGCCAACAAACATGTTCTCGCGTTGTTATTGTTACGAGCCAACCGACTTTTCTTTGCTGCCCGGAGCAACACAGAAACGTCTTTAAACCGTTCATCTTAAGATATATAGGATTGAAGAAGAGTTTAGTAGGTAACTCGGTAAGAGTTGTGGTCGCAAGTGAATTTTGCGTCACTCTACGCGCATTCTTTGTTCCGTGGTTAAACAATTCCTAACTGGCCTTAGTAATTTCTAAGGAAGGCGTGCTGTTATTTTTATGTTCGCGTTACGTAACAAAGAAGAGTGTTTTTATTGTAGTTTTTTTTTATATATGTTTATGTTAAAACCACTGTAATATAATATAGGCACCTATTACATGAAGCCCTGTTACTTTTTCCAACGAAAGCATAGCTAACGCAAAATTTAACACATCATTACGACATACCTATAAAGAAGCTATACGTACGACAGAGATTGTGTATTCGGAACATGTGAAAGTGTTTAATATTTCTCAATCCACCGCGACTATCGTGGAGGAAAATCTTTTTAAAATAAAACAATGGGACGGTTTTATGCAATAGATTCCATATACTGGCCATTTACGGCATATACTGTGCGATATCCGAGCGGCAACAACGCTTACTTGCAAAAATATATGTTCACCTTCCTTGTTCCTTATTCTAAGACCCATAGAGTCACATTTTGTAAGTTTTGTGGAACTAGTAAAGTTTGTAAGACAATATCGGATTAGATTGGCGATAAACAAACATTTTGCACTAGCTTCTATTCACACGATAAGTTTCCCTTTCGCATTTACAACTCGCCTCATTGTTTTCCACATCGTACAGTTTCACAGTTTCGTCATTGAATATTTTAACTGGATAATACTACAGGGACCGTAGACACCAGCTCTGTTCTTGTACAGTCAAGCACATAAACCTTAACATTTTCGTTAAAAAGTAATAACGTAACTGAGTGCACTCGCACGTGTGTAAGATTGACGTGCTCTGTCGTCTGTACAATCTCATAAAAAAAGTATTTGTTTTCCCAATAATTGATGAACACAGGGAAATTTTTAAATAGCTTTATTCCTGAAACACGTCAACTTGAAAATGTGATTTCCAACAACTTTGATTCTACAACTAACTTTTCTCAAAGCTCGATACTTTTTAATTTACTGAATGGTTCTTATGCACCGAACTAAATCCCATAGAATCCGCATTACGTATAAAATCACAATAAAAACTTGTCCCCACAGAAACAAATGATATCAGCAATAGAACAATACGAAACATCATTTCGACCATACGTGTAATATTCGAATGTCAACCTTATTGCATTAGTGTACAATTTTACTTTAATTGCATAGACTACGAGCAAATAAGCTCCCAAAGGCAGTTTGGACATCTATTTTTCCAGACACATTTCAGAGTTCTATGTTGTACCTATATAGTTTTATCATTGATCGAAGTTCTTATGCTTAAAATGTTGGAAAATTTGCCATTTCAGCGCTGCCTGCGCGGCGCGCTTTCGTTTCCCTCCACTCTCTACCACCTTTCCAGCCTCTCCTGCTCCTATTTGTTACTCTGTGCCGAAAAAAAAAAAAGATCTTTCACCAAAGTCGTAGAACCAAAGTTGTTGGAAATCACATTTTGAAATTGGGGTGTCAGGAGTAGAGCTTTAAAAAAAATCCCTGTATAGTGTTAGTACTTACAGGCCCGGTTTCTGAATTGAGAATTTTACTAAGTAAACACTTAACTATCGTTCTGGCACGTTCTTTTGTGAGAGATCCGCAGAGGCAGAACGATATTTAAGTGCTTGCTTAGCGAATTTCTCAAATCAGAAACCGTCAGACAGAGTATCTCTATTGAGTAAACTGATAGTACTTAGGAAGCCACTTACTAAAAGTAAGTAAATAATTACCTACCTAGGTTGTACGTGGGATTTTAATACTTACAGTAAAGTTTTCAAGAAGCAGAATTTCTCGCACCACTTCCTTCAGCCCTTTTTGTATAAAGCCCCTACACATCTGAAATCTCAAGATATATAATCTTAATGACACGAAGATTAATTCTCAGCTACATTAAGAAGACATTGTATACAATTCCGTTACACATCTGTGATTCACATTATACAACTTTCATCTTTAGCCCATTCGTTTCGAGTAAGGACTCTACTCAGAAAACACAATGACAATAGAAACTTTAATCGTCATTTATTTGTCAAACGGTTATTTGCAGATGGTCAAAGTTATAGTTTTAAGTATCGAATTCAAATACGATTTAGGTCGTATTTGAATTCGATACTTAAATCGACGGCCATAATAAGGCCACCTTTATAAAAAGGTGGACTGATGACATAAACCTGTATCTTCGTTTAAAAAATATATCTCAATAATCATTCTTGAATCTCTCTGCAGCTGCAACGGTCGCAAGAAATCCCAAGTAGGCCCCATCTCGGCCGTCGACGAAAGCGTACAAATTAATGATGCTAATAAAATAAATGTGCGACATTCATTTACACGTCCCTATGTTTATGCCTCATTCAAGACGACACATACTTTTACAGCCGAGTCGTAAAGCTAGCGACCCATGTGGCTGAGTATTGATTAAGTTTCATTATAATTATACGTTTAACGTTAGATCGTTATAATCATCTTGCTGCAGTAAGATTTGAATACGTTTTCTATATTATTTGAATATTTTCTCGTTTGAAAACTAGACCACTGTAATGAGTTGTTTTCAAACCACAAATTCAAATCAGTTCATAAATGGCGCTTACAGGCGTGGCATAGAAGAACCGCAACGCAACTGTCAAAATTAATCTGTGCTAAGCGAAATTTTACAGTCATCTCCCGGTTCTTGTATGGGCACTCACGCCTATAAGCGCCATCTATGAAGTGCTTTGAATTTGTGCTCTAGAAACGGCTCATTGAAATAACAAAGGGCCGATTTCAATAATTTATATTCAAGTAACACCTAGGCATGGCAGCAAGTCGAGCGTATGAAAACGAGCAAGTGCATTTAATTGCTAAACTGACGTGGCTGCGTAAATATGGCCGCTACAGAATCTTTTTACCCCAGCAAAAGTACAAACTTAGATTTCTCAAAAGTCGGGATTTTCCTCCAAAGTAGGCACTTAACCAAGGCTCAGCACCACCACCACGTGCCGAAACTTTTCAATCGAGATCCGAGTTAAAAGGATTTGTTGTTTTCTTTCGCCTCGGGACGAAACATGGCGGTTTTCGCAGCGCTAAGTGTGTTTTGCGACCGCAAGTGGCAAAATACGCGAAATCGCGTTACATTAGGATCTTTCGGAGACTTATTCTGCTACGCTGGGCCTGAAACGATACAAAAATACTTTCAGCATACCTATTTACGAGTGACACACAAGAGAAATACATACATTTGTTTTTTTACGTAGGTTAAAAAAACAAACACTTCTTCTTGGCGTTCCACTTATGCACGTTGGCCGTCAGCTCTTCAAATTATTTTTTGTGCATTGCCATGCGAAATAGATTCTCGACGCTGGATAACTCCGTCCAATTCCGTCCATGTTTCTGAGCCACGACATTATTCTTCTTCCAGCCAGCATGCCTGTTTCCCTCAATCTTGCTCCTAATGAAGAAGAACACTGCTCTGAATAAATAAATAAATATTGCTTATTAAAGTTTTTGAACGTTTATTTATTGTGCAACATTTGATGACAGGAGTATCGTGGGGCGATTGGCTTATCAACTGACTCTAGACTTATCTTATCTGTCTTTCCTGTGGGCTAGGTCGACTAAGCTGTCAGGATGGTATAGGTGCTGGGCAAGCCTACTCCATCTAAAACAATGTCCCAGGCACTGCAGCGCCGAGTGGTCTCTTCACCCATCTAGTGTGAGTGAGGGTGCCACTGGACGCTGTATAAATCATCTCATTACGTAGATGCAAAGGCCTTAGTTAGTTAGTTAGACTTATCTATAGGCTTATCAACTGACTCCAACCTTAGACTCGTGTCTGTATTGAATAAGATGCCCAGTGAACAATCGAAACTTGTCGAGTAAAAGATCCGATAATGCTGCAGACTTTAGAAGTGCACTTTGTGTTTCTAACGACACTCACGTACGGGTCTTTCCTAGAATCTCTCAGTTCTAGCTAAAACTAGAACTGATATTTTAACAAAAAAATTGCGCTCGCCCTTCAAATGTTGTCTGGTAGCGAGCGAGAAGACCAATTTCCTGTGCTCTTAGGTTCAGAAATATATTTTTTTAATTTAATTTTTGATCTGTTTATTGACTGACTGAAAAAGGGGCAGCTTCCCAATTCGGCGCGTTTTTTTTTTTGATATTTTTTTTACAGTCCAGTAAAGTTACAAGTAAGATCATACGTATTGGTTTCATGACGAACTGTCCCAGTTCTTAAGGTTCTATAGGGTGCCTGATAAAATTGTTTTGGTTACAATGGACTACTACTTACTATCATAAATCGACCAACTGGAGTTTAGTTGCTCGATTTATGATAATAGTAGTCCAGTTAAGCTTTGAACTCTACAAAAATAGACTCTTAATCCCTGTAACACTACCCACACTCGAGTGGCATGTCATTTCCTTCTTCCCGAGAGATTCGATCGGACAGTGCGTGAGGTTCGGCGACAGAGTGGCCTTAAGTCGGATTATTTCCTACTTCGTTTCACCTTTTTTGGTACCAAAATTGTCCCTAAATAGAACTGAAAATGGGTTCAAACCTTATAAGAGCAAATTCGGAATGGCGGCGCGAATATGGGTTCAAACTCGGCTTATCGGCGCGAATATGGGTCCAAATTTGGAATGGCGGCGCGAATATGGGTTCAAATTCGGAATGGCGGCGCGAATATGGGTTCAAATTCACAATGGCGGCGCGAATAATATGGGTTTAAACTTTACTTTGAATGACGGCGCGTAAAGGTTGAAACGTTGAAGTGAGCATGCATTGAAACGCTATAAACGCTCCTCAACCTAAATCAGAGCGTGTTGCAAAAAAGTTACTACGCTGAGATATACACTATACAGAATGTTACAGATTGGTCCACAATCACAATAAGCAAATTTTACTAAGGGGTCAACCACAAATCCTCAAAAAAAAAAATGCAGTTCCGTAGGTACTTGAATTCGATTTTATTTTTGCCTCAATCCTCAAGTACCCTTCTATAATACCCTATATGTATAACCCAGCGTACTCACCAAATGCATGCGCCGTCATTAGAATTTAGACCTTATAAATCACAGTTTATGAATAGGTAGGTACTTGGTGTTCCATTTTAAAATGTATCACACAAATACTAGTCTAATGTATCAGAAAGCCGCTATCTCTTGGAAGGGTACAACCCTTAAATATACCTTTTCATACAATGGCCCACTGCTGCGTTTTCTATCTGCCCTCGTTTATGACTAGAATTTTCTATATCAAAATAACGATTTTCCGCGCTCCCTTCCCGTAACCAAATACGGGCACCTGTCGGATGTAAAAAATAATAAAGTTGCTGCAGCGTCTTTTAGCACCATTACTTAGTCCCCCATTTACATTCTACCCCTCAAGTTTCTAAAGGCGAGAAGTCGCCTTTAGCCGTATTATACTCATTTTGCCTTCCTTTTTTGAGAAAAGTTTTACAAATTTCATCCGGTCAAACCGGTAAATTTTTAACATACATGTTTGCAGGCGTTGTGTAAAACCTAGAGCGGTTGTTAACATGTCGTGTTTTGCATGAAGTCTTCACGTGACGACATAAAAATATTTTTCAGCTACCTTCAATCTTCATCTGCTAACTTTGGAGTACCAAGCGGTCGAACACTAGTTGCCCATCCCAAATACCGCTGGAGGGATGAAGTTGGCAAGGACCTGCATGACCTAAAGACAGAAACCAGTGATGTCGTATTGTCTCTGAGGCCAAGACCCACGGTCGCTGAGCCATCGGAGTAAGTAACTCCAATTGCAGTAAGCTTAATGTAAACACGCCAAATAGGAAGGAGGAGGATATTCTTGGCGGTTTTCCCGAAAATTGCAGTCTCACTTTAAGTACATTATTACATATATCATATTTATTCCAGAAAGGATGCATTAACTTGGCATTATCCTTTCACAGTTCTGACATTCCGTAATGATGGTAGAAAGCGGTTGCTTCAATATTGCCCCGGTTCGTAAAAGTAGGGTGTGTCATACGAATTGATATGCGTAATTTTTCATGCATCGTTATTAGAATTTTTTGTTTGCACGTGACGTTGACGTAAATTGGCTTTGGGATCAATGAAAAATGTACAATCGAAAGCCAGCATTGTTACTGATAATTTTGACTTCAGTCCGACAGTCGTTCAATGCTTGCCAAGTGGACTTAAGCCTCACGAAGTCCACTCTACATTTTAGCCCTCGTCATCCCCTATAGATACGCATGGTCAGCGAAACGCCAGGATACTATAATATTTTTTTATGTAGCCTCCATAATATCCCACTGCTGGGCAAAGGCCTCCCCTTTTTTCTTCCACTCCTCTCTCCTCTCTTCTAATAATTTAATAAATAAAATATTTGTATACAAAGCAAATCAACAGATATAATAATATGAGGTTAGCTCCAAAAATGGTACTGTTAACTCTCTCTTTGGCTACTTCCGCACATACTCACAGTCTAGTACCGCAAACTTTGTGATTGAGTAAATTTTTTTTTGGTAAAATAAATAAATTGATAAATTGAAATTGACTACAAGAATGATCATATCGGAAGAGGTATAAGTGCGTCAAACGAACAAAAAGCGGTATCCCAGCATGTTACTAAGACAGAATGCGAGATGTTTGTCTTTTTCGCTCGACATAACTCGAGTGGTCGGGAGCAGTCGAGATCAAAATGACATGAGATTTTTTCCTTCGAGATGTGTCGAATGCGAGATTCCAGAGAATTATCCCCCAGTCTTTGATGTGGCACACTTGCACAGTTGCAATTTTGCACAGTTGCACATTTTCTTTCTTCCTGGCCTTCTTTTTCCTTATACCTTGCCCATTATTTGAGATTGAGCATGTTCTTAGGCTAGCTAGGCCATTGTAATCACAAAATTAACAAAGCAGTATATTATTTACTTTCATACGGCTTTAGCCAGTAAAGCCAAGTTTTTAACCGAACATTGCATGTTAATGGCGGGCGTTATTTATTTTCTTTGCATTTCAGTTACCCGCCGCAAGAACAAACTTTACTAGTTGCTCGAGAATTTTGCGGTACACTTTCTTATTATTTGTTCAAGCCTTTGGATCACAGACTTGCGTTTTATTAAAATAGTGTATTGAAACAATCGATGACTTTACCTCCGATAGCCAAAACTTATACAGGGCAATTTTTAAATAGCTTTGGAGAGGCTGAAAAGGTGGTAGAGAGTGGCAGGGCACGAAACCGCGCCGCGCAGGCAGCGCGGAAATGGTACAAATGCAAACTTTTAAAGAATGAGACACGATTCGAAAAGTCATAGAACAAAAGCTGTTGGAAAAGACATTAATGAAGTTGATATGCCGTGTTCCAGGAATAGAGCTATTTAAAAATTGTCTTGTATGTATAGGCTTACCTTTTTTGTATGGAACAGCTAGTATTTTGTACAATCCTCCTCAATTTATGATAGGATATTTCCCTAAGTATGACCTGAGTTGATATGATCTCAAAATAATGTGAGAATTTGAAGCGTTGTTTCCAGCGAAAGCGTTTCTACCGTCCGTTTGAAGCTTGTTAAAAAACGCTCTGAAATGTTTTTATAGCCCAGATTAGACTGTACAAGAGTAATAGCCGGTGTAAGTCCAAAGGAAACGCAAGCTCTCTACTACCTAGTCTTAGCACGGTTTGTTCCTAATGAAGTACAGAGGGGAGAAGTTTAATGCTGGAAGATAGCAGCGTAGCGGGAAATTCAAAATTTTTACAGTTATTTACATTTTGTAGCTAAACTGAGCTATTTTTGTTCAGCGATTTTTCGTTCGCGGCAATAACATAGTATTCTTTTCATTATTGTAAACAACAGAACAACAATTATTCAGCCGATTATGTCTACGAAGCAGTGGCACTGCCCAAAAAACTTGTCGTAGACCAGATCACATAATCGGCTAAATAATTGTTGTTCTGTTGTTTACAATAATGAAAATAATACTGTTTTATTGCCGCGAACGAAAAATCGCTGAACAAAAATAGCTCAGTTTAGCTACAAAATGTGAAAAACTGTGAATATTTTGAATTTCCCGCCACGTTGCTATCGTCTACCCTTAATGCTCATTGTTTATCGCGCTCACTGCTAAGCAGCTACCACAAGTGCTTACTGTCACTGTCACTCAATTCAATTCAGTTCAATACATTTATTTCAATAAACATTATCTACTACATATTCATAAGAACTTAGGTAAAAACGTTCACAGTGCCTAAACTAGAAACTGACTGAATCACTGAAAGTGATAAGTTGGTTAAACAACCTTACTACTAATAGTATTAGGATACATGATAGACGTCCGGCTGGCAGACGTCCGGCACAGCTTTTTCGCACTCCTGGTAGCTACTCAGGTGACCATACGACTTATTTTATGGTACAAAGATGGGAGTTGGTAGGCCGATAAAGTATAAAAATATTTTTTTGGCCGGTTGCGGATCGATTTTTTTGACTTTACAAGCGTAAATGTATGGGTTGAGTATTTTTTTTTGTCATAGAAGTATGGGGACTTTTAGGCCGGTTGTTTAGACTGTGCTGATCATAAAAAAAAAAAATTCGCAGTTGAAAGTAACACATTTTTTTTTATAACACAAAAATTTACACTTTCTAGGTTGGTGAGACCACAACGTTTTAATTTACGTGAATAGAATTCATCAAACCTGTTTCAAACCAAAGATTCCAGGGTAAGTATTCCAAGCAGAAATACATACGTAATTGTACGTAGTGAACTTTTTGCCTGCTTCATTGTAGATGACGCCGTAATTAACGGTTTTAGCTAACCTAGCGTTTATAAACTGACAGATTGATGGTGTTGGCTGGCGTTTAGAATTTAATAAGGCGCCTGTTAGGTTAAGTTGGAAAATCGTTTTAAACAACACCATTTTAGTACAGTCGAGCACGTCCACCTTTACTCAGTTACATTACGGGCGACTTTACAACAAAAAATTACAGACTTACTTGATGTCGACGTTTACCAAGTGAACCGCTGAAATTTTGAATCGGTAAACGGATATTTTCGCACGTAATCATTGTTAGTTTAATCGTATAATCCGTTCATTAAAGTTCATTAAAGAAAACATTTAAGATGAACTTCAAAACATTGGCCCTCTCGTTCTAATTAGGTAATACAATCAAAGCGAGACAACGCTAGTTTTAAATCCATCCTAAATGTTTTCTTTAATGACACGGGTTATAACCATCAACTCATTTGGTATGGGCGCCTCTTGCGATAAAACTTCAATTTTGCCACAGATTTCTAACGTTTAGATTCTAAACGGTAGAAATCTGTGGCAAAATTAAAGTTTAGAAAATTTGAATACACCGAAAATGGAACACACTTTACTGCGGTGGCATCCTCTACCACAGTTGTTTATCATCGTCTCTACAGGGTGTTAAAAGACCGCCAACAAAGCGGGAAACCACGTATTGTCCTCATCATAAGGAACATTTTTGCCCAAGGAACTATGCCTGGGAAATCAACGAGATAATGAGGTTCAAAGTCGGACTTTTCAAAACTTTTTTTTTGCAGAAATGTATTTAGTATCTAGTTCTTAACATACCTTCTCAAGAAGCCATATCAAAATTATGAATATTTCTTACAAAAATCGACGTTAAAATTGTAGCCCGCAATGTATTCTAAACATCGGCACTTCCAGCTTAAGTAACATAAACTTATACCTACGCTTGCGCAATATGACTTCTGTGCGTTACACGTTCATTGCGTGATATAATATTTTTGAAAATTATAACCTAAAAAACCAAAATCATTTCCCAGCAATAATTTATCGAAAAAGTACTTTATTTTGGTGTCTATTATGCGTGGCTTTCGGGTCTGTTGGCGGTCTTTTAACACCCTGTATAAGACATGATTTCTCCCAAAAAGCCAACATAATCAAGAGCATCTCAGCCCCTAAGGTAAGGGATTAAGGATGTGTCTAAGATGATATTATGGAGCCGGCAGGGAATACAAGGGAAAAGTAGCTCCTATCAACGTCTATAATGGAATTGCAGGGGAGCGTTAAGCGGGGAGCTCCAAACCATCCATTATTATAAGAGAAACTGTCTGAACACACTGCCAAGAGATGCATTCATTAACTAATGTATAGACTTTCCAAATATTTGCACATAAATATCACTTTTAGCGTAAAAGTTGGGCGGAAAATTGTCGTCGGGACGAACGAATAGTTTTATGGCGCTGCTAAATTGTGCTGGATGAATTTATTGTAATCTGTTAAATGGTGCTTCCACTCCTCTCTATCCTCGGCTGCCTCTTGCCACCCCGGAGAAAAGGGGAGGCCTTTGCCCAGCAGTGGGACACTATGGAGGCTACATAAAAAAATAAAAAAAATGGTGCTTAGGAATAGTATTTGTACTTGTCGAGAAAATAATAGCCTTCTCTACATTTTCATTCATACTAACTACACATAAAAACCAATACTACACACATTTTTGTAAGATCTTTTGTCTTCACATAAAAATCATGGACGAGGATGGTATATAATAGGTATGTGCTGGGCAAGCCCACTCCATTTCAAACGTTAATTTTCATACGTGCATTACACCTACATAATTTCGCCATAGAGAAATGAAATTGTATGGCATGCCAAGGTTCTGCTCGTTCAGCTGTATTTCATAGTTTTACCAGGGCATCGAAACAAAGTAACCAAACCGTGCTTTGGCTCTCCTGTAAGAGTTGACAAATGGCTCTTGCTATTTTGAAACTTAAACTTTCGTGAGCACTGCACATTTTTTCTGCTTAATCATGGTTTTACTCACTTGTGTTTTGTCGGTGTAGCCGACTAGTTTCGGTCCTCATTCGGAGACCTTAATTATGGAGAACGAGACGGCCCTCGCGACGCCGCCGTGGCTAGTCTCGCTTGACCTACGCCGCTCTGCTATGTTTTAAAATAAATTGCACAGCCGAGATGCCCAAGTTCACAAGAAAACTGTCACTGCGACAGTCTAGGCGCAGAGTTGACGTGTCCACAGACGCGGCCCGTGATTGTGCACTGTGCAGTGGTGTTTCAGCCCTCTGAGATATTAGACTTGCTCTGTCAGCCGGGACATTCGCCGCTGAGAAACTTTTGAGCCCGAACCGGGCGCCGACTGTTGCGACCTGAAATTTTTGCTGTCATAAACGACAAGATCCGAATAAAGATTAAACCGCACATTTAACAACCACAATTTACAACAGAAAACAGAAATAAAAGCACATACCTCACGTATAAATTTTCCAACTTTAAAAGCTTTATCTTTGGCTCTAAATCACAAAATTGTTTCTTCCAGGATTTGCTACAGTCAGCAAAACAATACATAGGATACAACTAAACTTGTTGTTCGATGGACGCATGTTTCACATACGATAACAGCCATCTTGAAGTATCCTAGCGTGTCACTTGGCTGACCGTACCCTCAATGCAAAATCGCAAAATATTGTATTAAGTATAGCTTTATTCCGCAAAATGTCCAGACATACAGTCAAAATTCATAATATTGAAACACGTACCTAAACGTACCCGAATAACTCCTAATTTCCCAGGGCGAAAAACCTTTTTGGATACAAAACTTGACACTGCCGGAGTATTCAGTGAGCAGAGAATAATGGGTAGAAATTGGATGAGCCCAACTTCTGAGCCCAAGATTGTCTAGCTGTCTCGCTTGCCGAGTTATTAATGTAGTTTTAAAATGTGCGCTTTAAATGACATTATCGTAGTTAAACCGGCGAGTCTTTGTGCTCGTAATGGGATGTTTAAGTTGGTTTTAGTGTTCCGTAATAGGGCTACGACTTGTACAGCGGAATATTAATTTCCATCCGTAAAGTTGGAAGATTACACAAAGGGTAGACGTGCGCGTCCGAAGTAAAAGAGTTTATCTCATCGGACTTCTGTTCTATCACAATCACAATGCATCATCATCATCATCAGCCTGTTAACACCCACTGCTGAGTAAAGGCCTTTTCATGGTCATACCACCTCTCACGATCCTGTGCCAGGCGCAACCACTGTTTTCCGGCTTCTTCGTCGGAACATCTAGCTGATGATGGTGGTCTACCAACCGATCTCTTCCCCTCTCGGGGTTCTCATTCTGCAATGGACTTTGTCTATCTGCCATCGGTACGTCTCGCCAGGTGTCCACAATACCTATTATAAACGCGAAAGTTTATATGGATGGATGGAGGGATGGATGTTGGTTACTCTTTCACGCTGAACCTGCAGGACGGGTTTGGATGAAATTATGAATAAATATACCGTGGAATTTTAGTGGTTTTAAAGCCGAAGGTATTTAGTTGCACTCGTGATTCTGAGCCAAATGCCAAAATTTTACTTCAAAACGAGCGAAAAAAAAAACACTTCCCAATACAAACGGCTATCGCCAATCGACACCATTTGTATGAAGAAGTGAATTTTTTTTTCGCGCGTTTTGAATGATATTTTGTAATTTGGCTCAGAATCACCAGTGCAACAAAATACCTTCGGCTTTAAAACCACTAAAATTGCACGGAGTATAGCTTACATACCAGCCCGGTTAGGATACCAGCCCCCGTAGCACATCCCAGTCACGCGCGCCTTTCTTCATTTGCTACTCGTTTTAACGCTGACTAGTACGCGCGCTGCAAAAGCCGCGCCTCAACAGAGCTAAAACACACGCGCGCGACATTTTGTGTCGATATTTGACATTTTCACTCGCCATTTATATCAACGTCTGAGGCCGCGACACGCACAGCAATTTGCGATTTTCCTTATTACTTCTACATATATCAAGAGCTATTTTGTCACTGAATTGAAAATTAATTATAATGGCTTGGATTTGGGTCACGCATTAGGTCATGCTCGCATTTGCGACTCAAAGTCGCGTGCACGGTGCCACGAAAAAAGGCGTGCGCGACTGGGATGTGCTACGGGGACGCGGCGCGACTTCTATCTAAGCTTGCCCGCGAGATACTTCTTCTGTCTACGGGAAGTCCTTTTAGTGTCATGTCTTTTCGCGAATCGCGACAGATGCCTTTAACAAAAATCAATCACGCACGGAGGGTAACCAAGCCATGTAAGCTTTTGAGACATATTTCAAGCGAAGTCTATTCGCGCCGCGTAAGAAGTCTCGTTGCGCAACATAAACGGGCAAAATAAAACTATAACTTTCTATCTTTTTACCGAGATTTCCTGTTTCGGTGATAAGATAGGCAAACGATCCCAACAACCCTGGGGGCTAATTCGGAAGGCAAAGTTTTTTGTTCGAAAGTCCGTTATTGGCTTAATCTTATATTTAGACAATATTGAGAAACTAATTTCAATATTTTTTATTTTGCTTCAGTAGTTTTGTTTTTATGCGATAAAATGTTTTGTTCCTATGACCGCCAACAGTATGCAAACCGTCGCGAGAAGGTCATAAAACCGTATCTTTGAAACGTTGTAAAATCCAAACTACTGAACCAAAATAAAAAATATTGAAATTAGTTTCTCAATATTGTCTAAAGATAAGATTAAGCCAATAACGGACTTTCGAACAAAAAACTTTGCGTACCGAATTCTCGGGAATCTTGCATACGACACATCTCGAAGACAAAATCTCATGATGTCATTTCGATCTCGACTGCTCCCGAGTCCCGACCACTCGAGTCATGTCGAGCGAAAAAGGCAAACATCTCGCAGAAATCTCGCGCCCTATGTCAAGGATGACTTCGTGAGAATAGAAGATGTGACATTTGCCGCAATGTTATTTTTGCCTTCGAGATATGTCGAATGCGAGATTACCGAAAATAAGCCTCCTGTATGTACCTAGAGATTCACGATGTTTTCCTTCACCGTTAGCGAGTGGTTAGGTATTGCTACTACAAATTCACAAATGTACGTAACTTTGAAATTAAACAAACCGCGGCTTAGTTGGCTCCACAGTCGTATTGACTTTGTCTTTCCTGTGGGCTAGGCCGACTAAGCTGTCAGGATGGTATAGGTGCTGGGCAAGCCTACTCCATCTAAAACAATGTCCCAGGCCCTGCAGCGCCGAGTGGTCTCTTCACCCATCTAGTGTGAGTGAAGGTGCCACTGGACGCTGTATAAATCATCTCATTACTTAGATGCAAAGGCCTTAGTTAGTTTACCTAGAGATTGTAAAGCTGTTTGCAGGCTGACTATTAAAAGTGTTTTTTTTAAGCTCTAGTGGTTTACAGGTTTATAAAACGTCAATTAGTGCCGTCCCGCGTCTACTAGGCCAGGGTAATTGACAAGCTTGACGTGAAAACTACCACGTGGCGTATTATTATAGCGTATCATTAGTGGAGGTTGGAAGTGCCAGGTTGGTGGTATGATAGAAAACACGGTTCGACGTGGCGTAATAAATCATTGACCCGACTAACGCATTATTTAATTTTTAGGACAGAGCTAAATTAAAAGGGATAGGAGCTATTGATAGTATAAGTAGGTCGGCCACAGTCTAGGATACCCCGTGGTAGCTCTAACCGTGTGCGGCATAAGGGCGCCAATCGGACAAATCGCCAATCGTGGCTGACTGTACGTACGGGCTGCGAGACGCCAGTACCTACAGGGTATCTTTCAGTAACTAATGTAAAGAAAGAAGAAATAGTCATACTTTCGCTGACACAATTGGATTAGGATACCTTATTGTTGTTCTTATATTGTATGCGGCATAGGTGGACTACGTCAATCGAACAAAAAGGGACATACGATATTTTAATTAGCTTTATTCCTGAAACACGTTAGGGAGACAGACGGACGGACGTACACACATAGCGGTCAAACGTTTAACACTCCTCTTTTTGGGTCGAGGCTTAAGAAGGCAGTACAAAACGACATAAGTAGCTCAGCCATTTCTAACAAACAATTCGTGAAGAAAACCATCCTGAGCAAACCCCCGCTTAGTTAGCATCTCAACCATTCAAATACGCAGATAAAAAGGCAGTGAAAAACGACACATCGTGGCAATAATGTGACGCGCCATCAGTCGCCGCGGGGCTATCAGTATCAACAGTCAAATGCGGACGGGGCCTGAATGGCCAGCGGCACAATAAAGCCCTAAATAACGTCACTGGTTGTCGGTGCGGCGCCTCAGAGGACGTCGGCACGCCGCCTTCCCGCCGTCAGCCCTACGAACTGACGGACAATGCCTCCGCCTCTGACTTCTCCGCCACCGGCATTCATTCAACGCAGTCCGACACCGAACGCATCCGCATTTACAGGTTATTCGAGCGCGAGGTATAGAGCTATTTTCCCGCACTCGAGGTGTTAAGATTGGTTGTTCATTGTTTGCCAACTGGCTTCAAGACCGCGTGTTTAGGCTAATCCGGTGGTTTGTCAGTCAAAAAGTTGTAGGTCCGGTGTCGTATGATTTCGGGATAACTAAGACCTAAGGCCTTTGCATCTACGTAATGAGATGATTTATACAGCGTCCAGTGGCACCTTCACCCACACTAGATGGGTGAAGAGACCACTCAGCGCTGCAGTGCCTGGGACTCTCGGGCACTCGATTTCGGGATACCCCATAGCATAAAGCCCCCCATTGCAGATGCTTCCAAATAGAAGGCGTCCTGGCGGATGGACGCATGCTCCGTATAAAAATGGATGTCATTTTCCACACTGACAAGCGGATTTTGGAATGCTACCACGCCATTTGGCGTGTTGGGCGCATGGTCAATTCAGCCAAAAAGGAGTATCCAATCATGTCACTGTCATGTAGTTTTTATTTTGGTTTCTTTGAGCAATAAACAGTACCCAATATAATATTATCGACATCGATTTATTTTTCAATTCACAAAACCTTTCCGTCACAGTCGACCGGCATTAGTTTAACGACCATCACGACGTGCGTTTAGTGTCAAATTAAGCAACAAAATAAACGAAGCCTTTATCTTATTTGGCAACATCTCATCACCACTGAATTCATTTTACTGACCCATCCATCAATCTCTTTGACTTATTGATTGATGAATGCTCCGGTATTGACGAAAAGTAATTAAAAAAACGCCATGGACCATCAAGTTCTCACACATGGCGACCGCCCGGCACTTCTTAGGACGTCCATTATAAGCAGATCCTCTAAGCCAGAGGAAGAGTCTGAGCAAACGCACCATCTCTTGAAGGTCAGTCTACGCTGGTTATTTTAAATTCAAATTATTTTATTATCAAGCATACAATCGCGTAACTCGTGCGTTCTCCACGCAGTTTTGTTGTGACAGGTTATTTATTTTATTTGGGTCACTGTGTGATTTGGATGCTAAGGTCGCGCGAGATTGAAAATCGGAATCTTGAGCACTTAGCTAATAAGGTATTTTGAAATGTTAGGGGTACTTATCTTGACTGATGCTTTTTGACGAAAATCCAAGGACGTATCCAACCACCGCACGATTTTTGTGCACCGTTTGTACTTACAACTTTAATTATCCCATAAGACTCCGGCTTTAAATTTGCTATGCTATGCCGACATTAATAAAAGTATGTATGACCTTTTTAGTGAGAACTAACCAATTCTCGTGGGCGTCTGGTATTATTTATTATTTTCTTAGTAGACAGACACCCGCGCGCAGTTACTAGCAATGTCTAATATTAAGTCGTAAATAAAAACGGCTACATGATAGATTTAACTCGTAACTGTAAATGATTGTTAGCGAATTGGAGTCACAGCAATCAAGAACTTTATAAGCGGGACGCGTTCCACTTCGATTGATGAACTATGATTGGACTTTAGAAAAAGTTTAATGACGGGGACTAACTACTACTAAACCTTCTATTATCGTATTAGTGTTCGTATGTGAGTGGTTCAAAAGGTTGTGACAAGTTATCTACAGTAAGCAAAAGCGTACAGATAAGTAAATAACCCAAATAAACTTGAAAGAAGGCGTTGATTGGCGTGCTAGTCCCATTGAAAAATCTAGAAATATTTGCTGCTTCATACATTTGTTGCAGTAGGTTATCGGATTTTAATACAAGGACCACACTTTTTTCTATAAATTTCATTATGGTCCCCATTGTAACATCTGTTGTTTGAATACAGGAGTAAAATAACATACTAAAGTTAGACTACCTACAGATTTTTTTATCACGCCGTATATTTCTGTCGTACGTACCTAATAATAGCACGATTAGCGACACACTAGGATACCCCAAAGGTAGTTCTTATCGCACACGGCATAAGTGCGACAATCGAACAAAAAAGGGTACACTAGCTTGACGCTGAATGTACCTACACCTCGGATCACCGGACAGGGAAATAATGCAATAGCACTACGCAAACGCATTCTGTCTGGCTATAAATTCGAGTGTACACTAGATTGTTCGATTCGCCGGCGAATCGTTCTAGGCGGTTCAGTTCGAATCGCTTCCACTAATAACTTAAGGAACGAGACAACAGCTATTGTGCTTCTTCTCTCGTGTTGAAAGCCTCATGCTTCGCGCTCGCTAGAAAAGGCCGACTTGATTGCGATACGTACGACGTATTACAAACACCTGATTTTTTTAACATTGGTGGCGCTAGTTAGCCTTATACCGAGCCTTAACTTTAGCTTTTGTGCTATAATTTGGGAGTCTATACCCCTAGGATAGGTAGGACTATAGGATACCCCATTGTAGCAAAAAGGATACCCTAGCATGTCACTGACTGTACCTACCTAAGTTGTTCGTAGCATGGTAATACGATAAAATTGTTCGTAAAATTGTTCCCCCACGAGACAGGCCATGCCCAGTGTCGGGCAGCAAATGTAAAATGTACCCTTAAATGGCGTTAAACACTTTTTAACTAGTGGTTCGCCCCGAACTATGAACTCGCGACCCCATATCTCAGCAACCCCTCGACCGATTTAGCTCATGTTCGAACTTAAAAATTCTCTTGGCCTTATTTACCTGCCTACCAAATTTCATGCCGATCCGACTAAATTTACTCAAGTTATCGTCGAACGAACATTCATACATACAAACATACAAACATACATACATACATACATACATACATACATACAAACGCCGGATTGTTCAAGTAGACTCGGAGAACTTCGCTCGCTTCGCTCGCTCGTTCAATTATTTTAAGTAGAGTTTTACAGCGACGCGCGTATATACCCCTTTTTCACGAGCGAGTCACTGATCGTTCAAGTCACGAATTCACGATTGAAAAGAAAAGAAAAAAAAACAAATCAATAAAAAAAACCAAGTGCGAGTCAGATTCGCGCACGAAAGGTTCCGTACCATTAGTCACGTTTGTTGTATGGGAGCCCCCTTAAATATTTATTTTATTATTATTTTGTGTTTGTTGTTATAGCGGCTACAGAAATTCATCACCCTGTGAAAATGTCAACTGTCTAACTATCACGGTTCATGAGATACAGCCTGGTGACAGACGGACAGACAGACAGACGGACAGCGGAGTCTTCGTAATAGGACCCCCTTTTACCCTTTGAGGGTAACGGAACCCTATGTAAAAACACACTTCCTTTTGGAAGGAAAAGACAGGTCTTAGAAAAACGCGAATTAACCTTTTTATGAACCGAATATCTACCTACTAACCCTTACGTATCGATTCTCGGTAGTGAGTCAGCTGTCCGGTCCTATAGCTGTACTAATAGCTACCTAGTCTGCCCTCTCCGTGTTCAATTAAACGAGGCCCGCGAGATAACGGCCGTCACGTACGGAGGTAGCCGAGGATAGCAGAGGATTGTATCTAGTCACAGCTATACGGCCGTTCTACTATGGGACGCAGAAGTTAACTATTAAAACGCAGAAAGAAGATAGATAGAAATCTACTAATTTCATTTGAGGTAAAGTTAAGTTACAAAGTACCTAAAAAAAACTGCTTTCAGCTAAGAAACATTCCTTTCTACCTGAGTTTTAGTGCGCTAGGTCGAGCATCACGCAGATGTTGCGAATTAAATTGGCATTGGTCACATCTTAGCGCGCTAGTTAACGCGTTAATAAGTCAGCTGTTCGGCTATATGTATAGCTGTACTAATACCTAGTTTTCCCCCTCCGTAAACAAAACTATGAAATAACTTACCGATTATTTATTAGTTCAGTTCAGTTCTATATTTAAAGCATTGTGCTTTCGTAAACGTATAATTTTTCGAATTAGCATAGGTATTGGGGTTTAGTTTTGTTCAATATTCAACCTCTAAGTTCTGCGTCCACTATGGAACAAACATATCAGCCCTAACTCGTTTTAGCATACAATTTATATAAATGATAAAGTCTCGATTTCAATTGCGTCCCGCGTCCATTGCGACGATAAGCGAACGAAATGTATTACTGTGTTACGTGTGGGATCTGTTTTGGTACAATTAATCGTTTATTAGTATGGCGTAATTGCTGCTCGATTGAAAGAGAGGACGTCCTAATTTGGATTACAACAACCTATTATTTGTTTTCAGTATGTGCATTCAAACAGCAAGGAAACTTTGTTGTTAATTGGTCATGGTCACTGTATAGTTTGCCAAATTACGAGCAAAAGTTTTTGTTTTGGCTACGTCGACTTATAAAGGAAGAAGATTTAGGTGATCGGGCAATCCTACTCCATCTAAATAGGTATATGTCACTGGCACTGCAGCGTCCGAGTGGTCACATGACCCAACTACAGGGTGCACTCTAAGTCGATAGCGGAACTTTAAGTAGGCTGTCTACTGATCAATACAAACAACTTGTACTAGGTGGATAAAAAAATGGAGCGAAAAAAATATCAGCTGTTCCATACAAAAGGTCGACTCAATACTGCGCCAAATGTATGAAACAGCTGATATTTTTTTTGCTCCATTTTTTTCGCCACCTAGTACAAGTTGTTTGTATTGATCAGTAGACAGCCTACTCAAAGTTCCGCTATCGACTTAGAGTGCACCCTGTAGTGTAAGTATATGTGCTACGGGACGCTGGCTCATTGGGTGGTGTAGATTAGTGCACCCTATCAAACCAGAAGTTGACCGCCTTCCGTAAGACGAGCATCGATGAGGTTGGGAAATTCGCATCTACAGTTACTTGGCTCGGTAGCTCAATTGGTAGAGCGCCTGCACGGTATGCAAGAGTTTACGAATTTTGTAATCTTAAAAGTAGCTTTATTGATGGTCTAAGTTATATTTTTTTATCTTGACCCTAGATGGTCGTTTGAAGCTCTTTTTAAACCCGAAATGCACTTATAAATACAACGACAAAAAGTAAATCAAAGCTGTTTTCGTCTGTAAGAATAAAAGGCGCATAACAGGGTATTATTTCAGATAAGAACTGTACTTATAAAAGTGTAATAAAACATGTGGCGTCTCCAAAAGATATTGTCAAACGTGATCTCCATACAATATCTTTACGAGGGGATTTAACGACGTATAAGGGGTTTTATTTATATTTTTCGTGCGGTTTTGTTCTGCGTGCTCCACCATTGTTCGAAAACGGTTTACGTTGTGGTGCTGCCATTCATTTCGTTGCGAAGGAATTCGGTTTTTATTGCGCACGCTATAAGTTTTGTTGTTCCAAAAAACGTATTTTGTACTGGTACTGCCCGCGGTTTCACCCGCAGTTTGCGATGGCACCTTATCCCCACCAGTGAGCATATACTTTAAGAAAGTGGCGGGAAAATTGAGGTCAAAACTTGCGGAGCTGAATGAACCATAACTTACTTCTTACTTACTACGATTTTTTTACTTACTACGACTTTTTCCTTCAGCTAGTGAGTAGGTATGTATGGCTGTAAAAAAATGTACATAAGTTAAAAATAAATAGTTAGTTGTTATGCAAAGATAAGATAAAGATAAGAAAAACAATATTTGTTTAAAAAAAAAACTTAAAAGGCACCGCGTTATAATTTTGAAACGCGCCAAAATACAGATGCAAAAATGCAAAAATGCTTTTCCACGATCGTATGTATCAAGTAACAACATACTTTCCGAGCCTGGGAGAAGAAAAAACAATTAACATGCCCGCACCAGCAATCGCACAGGCCTCTTGCTTCCGCGACTCCTTGCATAAAAAATAATCTACATTCATAGATAGCAATGCGATACACGGGAACATGCTCCGTTAGAGGTTCCCGGGGTCAGTGCCCTCGCATATTTCACTGTTGCTCCCTAATGTATGCGACCTATTTCTCGGTACGTTACTGACTGAAGTGGGAGTAGAACTGAAGCGTTTTTAAATGAAACTTTGGTACGATCAGTACCTACGTTGTAGCTCACGGTTCCTTGCTTTCTTTCAATATGACTTTTGAAAGATGTTGACGAACGTCAAACTGCATTTGATTTAACGTGAAGTTTAATTACCCAACAGTGGGCAGAGATGGGCTGATGATGATGATGATGATGATGAAGTTTAATTTAAAGCGATCGTGAATCGTGATCGTGATCACGACTCGTTTTGGATTGTCACCATCACTCAAAGGATGGTGATTCGAGTCCCTATTCATTCACTGTGATTTACTTACAACTTAAAATAGTAATTAAAGTAGGTACTGTGAAACCGTTATATAAATATCGGATTGTACCTACCTAATTGATGATACACAATTAGACCTGCCTAGAGTACATAATTATGTTCATATATTCAGAAACAGTTGAAATAGCCTAAGTTTGTTTACTTTACGTTAAATGGCTGTTTAAATATTAAGCATGAACGCGAGCATAAGTAGGTGTTTACTCGAACGTTTTAACAATTCAGTGAAGGGCTATATCTATAAAACACTCTCCTTACTAAACAAGAGTCTCAAGAGATTACTAGAAAAATTGCTCCGTCTCTACCAACATAAACAATTAACACGCAACTTTATTGCAGCCTAAAACAGAAAACAGCACACATGAAAAACTTTGCTCAGGTAGGTAACAGCTATTTTCACTCGCAACTTCTCCCTATATATTTTGTTCCTTTTGGTCCCATGTTCTGATCCCAAAAATTTAGTTTTATTATTATTGGACAGCACGCTGGCATTGTACAGCTGAAGCGAATATTGCCAAGACGAACATTGCATGCGCTATTATGGCAATGCATTTTATGGACAGATTTTACTTCCTTTTAAAACACATAATTAATGAATACCTACAAATAAGTAGACACTTACTAATTCTCTCTCTCCCTTTTGAATTTTGTTTCCTTGTGTCATTTAAGAATTACCTCAAGATATTATATAAAATTAACAAGTGAATAGAAAAAAAGTTGCCTGTGTTTTTTTATTGTGACAATACTCGTTATCAATTAACACATAAACAAAACACACATTCTCTAACTCACTCATAATGGAATCAAATAGTTGGCCCCAGAGGCACCTCCTTGGTTAGTATGTTCTTGAATAATTGAAAGATTTCCTAACATATTGCGCTTTCTAGCAACTTAATGGCTAAAGTTGAGACGGTAGTCTACAGACGTTTCGCAAAGTTAGCCTTTGCTCGTCTCCGCGCTCAGTCAATTGAAAACAGTCTTTGACTATTTTATCAAGTCTGCTTTCCTCTTTTATATTCTGGTGTATTTGACAGAAAAAAAATCAAAGACTGTAATGTGGTACGCGATGCGAAGTTTTGAGATTACATGTTATTTCAATGTGCATCAAAACGGATCAAACATTTTCAGTTTCATTCATTTTGACGTCGGACCGTTTACAATATAATTAACAGCCAAAAAAAACTGTTTACTCTAAATAGCTAAGGTATTACTTACGGCTCCTCTCTTCCATGGCATTGCTTCCCTATTCCTACCATTGATTTTAAACCCCGACACAAAAAGAGAGGTGTTATAAGTTTGACCTCTTTGTGTGTTGCGTGTGTCTATCTATGTGTCTGTGTTTTATTTTAAAGCAGGTTTTCTAACGAGTTTTCTTAGATTATATATTTTATCAAAATCGGTTTAGTCGTTTATGAGATAAAAATAGGCTAATTTGAATCTTAACTGTCGGGGGTATCTAAACATTTTCATTTAGTAGTTATACCATTCATTTCGATTTTTTTATTCAAAATAAACAGCAAATACCAGCTTTACCTTGCAAACAGCAAAGTGCCGTTTTTCAAAAACTGCAACTACCATTTCCCGCCACCACCCAGACCAGACGTTATATGTATTCGCCCATAACGCGATGTCACTGTAACATTTTCAAAAGCTATTTCGAGCGGAAACTTAGCGAATCTATTTTGCACGAAACCTTCTTTATGATGCATCAAAACACCCCTCGGGGTGTCTGGGTGATGGCTATACGACTTTAGTAGGACCAAAGAAAGAAGCCGCAGAAGTTGCGATCATTTCACTTTTTTTTATGTAGCTTCACCAAAAATGTATATGTTACGGCTAAAGATAGGTGTGAACATAAACTTAAGATTAGCCGGCTAAACTTAGGCTTATCTTCGAGAAGCGGCTAAAGTTAGTTTCTTCTATCATTAGCCGGCTAAACTTAAGTGCAACTGCAGGCCCTTGGCTAAAAATGTAGAACCAAATGAATACTAACATGATATTGAACTTTAGCCGCTTCTCGAAGATAAACCTAAGTTTAGCCGGCTAATCTTAAGTTTATATTCACACCTATTTTTGGCCGTAACATAAATATATCAAATAATTCATGTGTTCATAAGGTTATAATTTTTGTAAAACTTTTTGGTAATAAACCTTTTTTATTCTTATTCTATTCTTCTTCTTATTTGGTGATAATTTTCGCCCATCGACTAGGACCTATGTACGGCTAACGTAAGCATCCTTAATTTCAGTGTACCTAGCTTTTGCATCTCACCTAAAGAAAATTAAGGGGTAATAATAGGGCCCCCCATTTAACATAGGTACACAGTCCTAGCTGAACAAACGTCTTTCAAAAAGAACCCACTGTGAATTCGGAAGGCAAAGTTTTTTGTTCGAATGTCCGTTATTGGCTTAATCTTATCTTTAGAGAATATTGAGAAACTAATTTTAAATATTTTTTATTTTGGTCCAGTAGTTTTGTTTTTATGCGCAAAAATGTTTTGTTCCTATGACCGCCAACAGTATGCAGACCGTCGCGTGACGTCATAAAACCGTATCTTTGAAACGTTGTAAAATCCAAACTACTGAACCAAAATAAAAAATATTGAAATTAGTTTCTCAATATTGTCTAAAGATAAGATTAAGCCACTAACGGACTTTCGAACAAAAAACTTTGCCTTCCGAATTGGGGACATTCGCGTTGTAAGTAAACAATAACGTATCAAGATAATTTGTGTTTAGACGGTCAGGTTTCCTCACGAATAATAACGTTCGGCTTCATAGCACTTTTATTGCTTAGATAACTTGTATATAGCAGCAATAAAAAAACATACATAAGATAATAATATAAGGTGACTGTACCTTTCTGTTCTATTCTTTACTGACAGTAGTCTTGCTGTATACAAGCACATTACTGGCCTCCCCCGTCTAACTAGACGTATGAAACTGGAGGTCTCAAAAGCTTTCTTTTATGAGACGACCCTAGGTATAGTTTTATATTTGCTCGTACGTTTAGAAACATATTTTGCATTTGAAGAGCCATAACTCCCCGATGTTAGGTCAAAAAGGGACGGAGAAACGCTTGGAGCGGAATTTGTTTCCATGAAAAATGTGGCTTTGTGTGCTAGGTCTAGCGTGTTATTGTGAATATTCAAGTAAAATGCAGTGGAAGTTGATTACAACATTATTGTTTTAAAGGATCACAACAAAGGACCGCAAGTGTAATAATATCTGAGAGCTTCCGTGCTTCGGAAGGTTTAAATCGTTGGACCCGGTTGTTATTGATTAACCACAAAATAGTTAAGCCATTTCAGAGGCCCTTTGGGCGGCCTAAAAACTCTGACACCACAGGGTGGCCACTACCTCATACATACCCTAACAAAGGATGAATGTGGATTGAAAAACGTATCTAAGAAAGCGTAAGTGTAGAAATTTACGAAATCGATCAAAAACACGAAGTACCAAAAAGCACTTAGGGTGGTATTCTAGAACGCTACTTAAACTCAGTTTAAACAGAGTTCAGACCGTCGATAAAGCAGTGCATTTTTTTATATGAAGGGAGGGATATTCAAATCAAAACATGCACTGTTTTATCGGCAGTCGACACTACTAAACTCTACTTAAACTGAGTTTAAACAGAGTTCAAGGAGCTTTCTAGTTTGAACTGAGTTTAAACAGAGTTTAAATAGCGTTCTAGTTTGAACTGAGTTTAAGTAGCGTTCTAGAATACCACCCTTAGTCTAAAGTAAGAGTCTTCAGTCGCAAACTCTTTTTTCAAACGCAAAGCGATGCAATAGAAATAAATTCAAAGCACACGGCTACTCCACGGGTTTCCCCCTATTGTCGTGTCTAAGGGCTGTCACAGTTCACAGTGGATGTGCTATGTATGTGAGTGAGCAAAGAAATATGGCGGCTGTGCAGGCAATGGAGCTCACGGCAAAAATGCATGCAGTAACTCCGCAGGGCGCCTTCTTGGTAAAGACTCTGCATTCGACACAATACATTTGATTTTTCTTCTTCTACGTCGCTACGCTCTTGTCAAAGCGGTCGTGGTCCACATGTAGTACTATTAGTGGCTGATGTTGCGCGCCTTACAATGCCACGCCATTTATCTTTGTCAGAGGTTGCCTGGCTGCATTCATACAGTGTTTTCCCCACTTTTGATTTACCTGATGATATTTTCCGATACATAAACGTCATTCGGAATTAAATATTTAGACCCCCACAAATGTGATAGACAAATGTATTCCGAACATCTCTGTCCTGATCTTTCTTCAGCTATCCCTGCAAGAACGGCTTTGGATCATCTCGCCATAAAAAAAAACTGGCCAGTGGGTGTCACTACGCCTTACCAGAAAATGTTCACTCTGCATCACATATGGTTTATAAAGCTGCCCCGCATTATAAACCACATAGAGCTAAGCACAAGAGCTTGCTCAGACCCAGCAAATGTAAGCTAGTGAATTCAAATAAAGAATGCAGGAGAGTAATTAATATCTTGTAAATTATATTTTTGTGTGAAATAAAATGTCATCTAATACTCTATCCAACGTTAACTCTCCTTTTATTGCCTTTTCAAAATCTCTATGATTAATTTTGTTTCTAAACGGGTCGAATCGCGGTTAGTTTAGTAAGTAAATGAATTAACTTTATTGTCCCGACGTTTATTATATGTGAATATCGCGAATCATTAAAAGAAAAGTTACTACGAGTATCTCCTTAATTTTAAAAATCTTTGATGACTGATGTCCAACTGTCCATAACTAGAGTACCCAATCTACAGGGTGGCAAGTATTTGACTTCCACTTTGACGTAAACGGCGAAGAGTATATTGTTTCGCTAACTGCCAATGGTCCCGCGATGCTTTAATAAAAATAACCAAATTAGAATTTTGTGTGGAAAATTAAACTTAGAAAGAATGATATTTTAGCAGTGTCTGCAGCTTTGTTTGTAGGGTAAAGTGCTTTACATTTCAAACCTTATATGCAAGAGGTGGTGAAATAAAATGTTAATGATTCTGAGGAAAGTAAAAGTATATGCCCACAACGGAATTCGAGCCTGGGACCTTATACCTGTCTGTCCAATATTCTACCCACTGGGCTAACTAAGGCTTTTGCACCTACGTAATGAGATGATTTATACAGCGTCCAATGGCACCTTCACTCACAATAGATGGGTGAAGAGACCGTTTGGCGCCGCAGTGCCTGGGACATTGTTTTAGATGGAGTAGGCTTGCCCAGCACCTATAGATACTATCCTGACAGCTTATTTGAGTTAGCCCACAGGATAGACAAGTTAATACGTGTGGAGCCAACTAAGTCGCGGGTTTCCTCACGATATTTTCCTTCACTGTTACCGTTTGTTTTCCACTGGGCTAAATTTAAACTACACTAAGGTTTTTGCATCTACGTAATGATATTATTTATTCAGCGTCCAATGGCAGCGGGCAACCGCAAATATCTTAATTACTTACTTACCTTCACTCACACTAGATGGGTGAAGAGACCACTCGGCGCTGCAGTGCCTGGGGCATTTTTTTGATGGAGTAGGCTTGCCCAGCACCTATACCATCCTGACAGCTTAGTAAAGTTGGCCTAGCCCACAGGAACGCGGAATTCCTCACGATGTTTTCCTTCACAGTTACCGTTTGTTTTCCAATGAGCTACAACCGCTCATAATCTATACGTAACTTAAATTAAGAACGACGCAGAAATTCAACCCTTATTACCGGACATACCTAGGTCTCGAGTTCTTGACTCTTGCGCCATTCAAGAAGGAAGAATTTCACAAACAATGCAGTCTCTTTAGCCGTTACGTGGGAAACACAGTGGGCTGATGCCGTGAAAAGTCGGATACCACTTCTAATACACCTTTTTGTTCCATTCTCACACTTATGTTGTCCCCTGTAAGAGTTCACCGGTTGCCTTTTGCTACTTTAGCCACCCCGCGCGGCGAGTTGTTCCGTTTTAGACCTATGATTTTTGTACAGAACATGAACCGTTCGGTGAACTTCGGTATATTCTTATTCTACCGGAAACATATCTATGCATAATTTAATTTTCTTGATCAAAATCTCTCCACTTTTCCCGCATTCCATGAGGCCAAGAAAGAATTCATAGAATACGAAGCCTTCGATGTTTTCGGGCTTCCTCTATATCTTCGCCCGGTTATGGATAAAACATCTAGGTATGTCTGGTGGCTTCCGTTTTAGCTGCACAAACCATTTCGTTAAGCATAGGAGAACGAAAGATTGCCGATAAAGTGCTGAAATGGCTTGTCGAAAGTGAAAGTAAACAAAACTTTGTTGCCGAAAACACATGAAAAGACAAATAATACAAAAGAACGATATTTATTCATTGATATTTTTCATTATTAATTATTTTAATTAATATTTTTATTGTTAATAATTTTGGTGTACAATAAAGAGTTATCTAATATAATATTTTTTACTTGAAGAGTTAAAATAGGGTTCGCAGTTTGTATCAGAAGTAGGGGAAGGATAATGTAAAAAAGTACTCGGGTAGAAATCATGGGTTGTAAACGGAACAACTCCTATGTGCGAGGTGCGAATGCGCTGCCTGCCCCATGTCACTTTTAATTGGTAGTAGTATCTCATGGTATTTCCGCCGTTCTTTACTTCGTTGTGGTGGATTTTAAATGGTTTTAAGCTTGACTTTGTGAAAGAAGGGCCCTCGGTGTAATCAAAGGTTTTATGCAGGCATTGCAAAAGGAAGTGCATTCTAATAAAAACAAACATGCCAGTGTTGCGTGTACCTCGTTCTAGTTCTTGTCTTTTGTTCAAATTAAAATATATCTTGAAAATCATTAAAATTAATTTGAGTAAAAACCCGTAAAAACAGTGGCAATTCTACACTAGACAGATAGATACTTAGATAGAAACACGTTATTGTACATCAAACAAATATTATTTTACAAGAATGTTATCAACCTAAAAGTTCATAATGGCGGTCTTATTGCTAAGGGCGATTTCTTCCAGATAACCTTTGAATGAACTAGACAAATGAAAATACATTTAATAAGACAGGATATAAATATAATACATTGGAATCAGTGCATACGATGATGGGTGAAGCGACTACTCGAATGCTGCTACTGCAATGCCTGGAACATATTTTTTTGATGGAGTAAGCTTGCCTAGCATGACCTAAGTACCTATACCATGAGTTTAAATAAACTATCTAAATGATCGTGGTGAACAGTGAATTTCAGACAAGGTTTGAATATGGACTAAAGTTGGATTATGGATTTGACGGTTTCGGTGCCTACGCTTATCGCGTCTTTTTAATAGGGCCCATAAATCTGAGAGTTGTATAATTAAACTTTTTTTTTTTTTCCTGCAATTTCTCTTTAAACACGAGGCAAGGTCAGCAAGCCATGACATGACACGAAAGATTACCCCAAAATTTGCTTTAAACGCGTTCGCGCCGAAAAAATCGTGAATCCGATAACTCTTTGTTTACAAAACGGGCCGCCTCAACCCTGCAATATTAGCATAACGATTTTCTACTTTACAAACCGAACTCTCTTTACGAAAACCTCCTCTGATTGTGAAGCTTTAAGGTTGGAAATTGTTTGTAGAGCTGAGGTAATAAATAGCAAAAAAGATCAGTAAATATATTTTCAGATTTAAACCTTGAGCTGTGAAAAAGGTTACTCGAGGTACGCCCGTCGGTGTGGGAACATTGATCCAATAAGTACATCGCATATTGGCAAAAATGCGTTCATATTGTTCCCTTTACTCTGCAAGCAGGTATCCTTATTTATTTTCGACCGCCTTTTGTATTTCCTTATCTAGATACTTTTATGTTTGTTATTGAGTAAATTTTACAATAATGGCATGATAGCCTTAGCTGAGTTTCAACACTCTAGATAAAATTTATGAGTTTGGTGATTCCAGGGTAACTTTTCATCGGACGAGTCTAGGTAATTTATTTGGTAATCAGCTCTCTATTCAGTCCTACCCGACCAAAAGAGTACATAGTTTTTCTATAGGAGGTCGCTCCTTGCCACACACAGAAACCACAGAAACCGAAGGCGTGGCAGAGCCGAATGCAGTTATTTCGGTATCTGTCAATTTGTTTGAATGACTTCACACACAAGTGGGAGCCGTGGCGACGAGATGCTATATACATATAGAGATGCACACGATACCTACATTCATATACATACGAATTCTACTCACAAGCGTTATGAGTTGAATTTGTATGAGCCTTCATCCATGACCCCTAGACTTGCAGGGGTGCAGAAAACTTTTCGTTAAAATGTCTCTTAAAATTAGGGGTGGTTGGTGAAAACGGGCATAAACCAGCCAAAATCAAGGTAGTCACTGGGTGCTGCAAAGAAAAATGACCCCGAAGCTTTTGGTGATTTATTCTGTCAGGTGCAAAGAAACGCCAAGATAATTTAAATAACACCGACTCAATTCTACCGAGGTAAACACAGACACCCATAAGTTCCCAGGTTGATATTTAAGGGTTACCGTCAATAAATCGATGACAGCTCGCCAACGAGGTGGCACGAGGGACCTGATACAATAAGCTGCGAACTTCGTGACTTTCGCGTGTTAAAAAGTCTTCACTTCTTTTGATAGCGACGAATAAGCATTAACTTTAAAGTTTAAAGTCGCTAATAGACCTGCGAATTTACTTTTGAACATGTGTTTAAGGCTGGTATTAATAGTCCTCTGAGATCACCTACTTGAGATCGGTCTCAAGTAGGTGAACTCAGAAAACAAAAATCACCTACTTGAGACATTGGCTTATTAATAAACCTATCTTAGGCGCGAACTTGAGTCCTCGATTTGAGTAAAGAATGAACTATTTGAACGAATGATACCATTTAAAGTTCAAAATGTGGTCAAAAAGCTTAAACCCAACTCAAAAGTACTAGGCGCCCATACATTATAAAGAGACTATTCGAAAGGCACAACCTGAGTTTGACCTCCTTTTGGTCCATAAAATTGTCCATGGTCCGGTGTTATTCAGTTGTCAACTTGTCATTTCTATAATAGTCCAGGATTCCACAAACATAAAAGTGATGTTACAAGATATAACAAGAACTCTACTCCAAATAGGTACTCGATTATAATAACTAGTGGTTCACCCCGAACTGTGAACTCAGGATAACTAACTTTTTGCTAACCCCATATCCACTCTTCGTCCGATTTGGATTTGGATGTTAGAATTTTAAAAATCTTTTAATTCCATTAAGCCGCCTTTATATTTTTATGACGACACAATCATTCATACATACAAACATACAAACATACTTCGATCGCTCGTTCAATATGACGACACAATTTTGTAGCGGCACCCTGTCCCCGTAGCATGACTTTTATCGAGGCGGATTTATCCAACAAAATGGCGGTTTATCAGCATTTTTGACGTCTAAAGTGGGTTATAAATCGTCGATAGCGATATATAACCCACTATAAACGTCAAAAATGCTGATAAACCGCCATTTTGTTGGATAAATCCGCCTCGATAAAAGTCATGCTACCCCCGCTGGTCTAGACAAAAAGGAACAGATCTGACTCGCTTCAGCCATTTTTATTCAGCATTGTTATTCGTTACTTTGGCAACAGAGAGCTTGATCTTGAGTGAGTAACTCAGCATATTAATAAAGCAGCGCTTACTTGAGACCGATCTCAAGTCCTCGACTTGAGTCAAGAATGAACTATTTCAACGCTTGAGTAAAGAATGTACTAGGCTACCATACATTAGAAAGAGGCTAGCCACAACCTCAGTTTGACCTTCAAAGAGGTTCGTAAGGTGAACAACTTTTTTCACGGTTTTCAGAACTGTCGAATAAAAGAAAAAACTTTTTCTACTGTCAAACATCAGTCAAACTACGAAAATAATTATTATAAAAATGTCTCGTAAATTCTTGTGATTTTCAGTATATTGAACGTTTTAGTCGGTTATGGATAATAAGTGGCGCCAGAGAGGTTATTTTCAATATTTTGGCCGAAAAATATCATGCCGGAAACTTCCAACAGAGAGCTTCAGTTCATTCGAGCTTCCGTTATTCGAGCTTCCGTTTTTCGAGCTTCAGTACCTAGCGGACCCAGTTGGATGACCTCTACAAACGAGTTGCTGACAAGACAGGTATTTATTCACTATAATTGTATAAAATATACATAGTTCACGATACAAGTTACAGATATCGTCAGTTAGGTCTTTAAAATACCCCATCATCAACGTTTTTTGCGCATTTAATATAACTTTAGAGGTTATGTTTACGTAGAGAAAGTAGTAATTTGCCAAGCGAATTTAAAATAAATTATAGAGCGACTGCAAACCTAACGTTTGATCGTTGCGCACATCATTCTACTACATTAATGTTTTATTTTGATTCCAGGAAAATCAGAAAGTACCTACTGTCCGACGCATAATCGACGAAGTTAGGGCGTTATGATAGGAGGGATAAAAACCAAGGCAATTTTAAAACACCAGCGTTGGTCCCGAAACCTGGAATAATGTGTGGAGAATGAACACATAAAATGAGGGGAAGAATACTCGACTCAGCGCAAATTCATGTCAGGTGTAGAAATTTTAGATGATGATTAGGAAACAATATTGTATTAATAAATATGTTACAACTCTCCCAGGCTTGTTTATTTTCCAATTAGAAAAAAAATTAGATAATTATGTAACATTAATGAAGGTCTTCCCTATTCAGATTTATCTTCAAGTATCAACTTAATTTACTGAATACCTACTACTCGTATGAATGATACCACACCCTCAAGTTTTCCCTACTATATCCGCTTTATATTTTATGCATGCCTAGTAACCTCTATGATCCAACTGGGCTTTGAAGGCCGGCAAATTGTCTTAAAAAAACTAGGTACGAGTAAAGAGGTTTGAATTGTATGTTGTGCTGCCATCTATATGATATGTATCATACTACATGAAACTTTCTGTCACCAATCGCCTTAGAAGAGATTCCGGATGTTTATGCACGCCTAATACCTTCAGACCATTGACATGACGTCATTCACGTTACAGCATTCAAATTCTATTGTACACACGACAGCACGTCAAAGTGTACACTTTTGTTGTAAAGTCGCCCGTAACGTAACAGAGTAGAGTACTAGCGTGTAAAGGTCGACGTGTTGTCGTGTGTACGTGCGTTTCACGAAATAATTCCCTTGGATTGTACAAAAATAGTCCCTATTACATCGTAAGTAAGGAAAGAGTTGAAATATACTTTCTGCCTTTTTATTAGTGTGTGGTGTAGTTTCTTACAAGATTATGGGAGCCTGCAAATAGTAGTATTTCTTTGAAATTAAAACTTAATTTTGACAACACTTCTGTATTTGACCAAGTACAAGCTCGTAGCTTCTGATTCTACCATGCCTTTATAGGTAGTATTTGAGTTTTAGATGGTGACGCGGGGGTGGCATAATGGGTAGAACAGGGGACTCGGAATCGAGGGATCCTGGTTCGAGTCCCGATGAGGGCATGTACCCTACCCATGACATTAATTTATTTCAAAGTTGCATACATAACACTCCCTGACTGTGAAGGAAAACATCGTGAGGAAACCGGAGCGTCTGAGGCTATATACCAAACTAAACTCAAACTTAGTACCAACTTATTTTTTTAAACCTCAGCTCTTCGGAGTTCTTTCTTGGTAATATGACTGTGGGGCTCTGAACTGCTGGAGTTTTGCAGCTCGAAGAACTCGGGCTGGTAGAAACACTTTTCTGGCTAGTCATAGCGATGTGGTAGAGGTGCCGGTCGAATGACGACGACAAATTATTTCACACCACAAGGTCCCTTTCCACGTAACTTCCGATGTCGACGATGGTCCTAAGAATATTGTTAAGCTGCAACTTCTTGCGCTAGGTTCGCTTTGGATGCGCGCTGACTAGACATCATTTTTGTATATTAATTATCAAAGAAAATAACTCCCCTTATTGCTTTGCGTAGTCGGGTGATGAAAAACACGAACTTGAGTCGGCTATCGCCTGCACTTGGAAATGACAGTCGCAAGTCTGGTCTCAATTAGGTGAACTCACGTAAGATTGTGTCTATTAATATGCCAGCGACTCCGGTCTCAAGTAAGTGATCTTACAGCTTCTTAACATTTTATGCATGCCTAGTACTCTAAACCACGTTGTATTGAAATTGAGACGTCACGGACTGTCAAAAGATGAATGACTCACTCAATTCAGAGCTCAAGTCGGCTCTATTAATATGGCGTCGACTCAAGTAAGTCGACTCACTCAAGTAAGTCGGCTAATGTCAATGTCAATCTCAAGATCGTGACTATTAATAAGCAGACAGCTACTCAAGTTTGACATTACCCAAGGCTTGACATTTACCTCCTTGAGATCGATCTCAAGTAGGTGAACTCAGACGACTATTAATACCACCCTTAGTTTTTAATTATTGGGGTAATTTCTTCATTATTCGTGGCCTCTACGGGTGGCATTATTAGTCGTCAGCTCAAGGTCGAGCTCAAGTAGGTGACCTCAGAAAACAAAATCATGTAAGTGACATAGACACTAGCTTGAGCTTGTCATTAGCCAAGGTCTCAAGTCGGTGATTTTGTTTTCTGAGCTCATCTACTTGAGCTCGAGCTTGGGCTGACGACTATTAATGCCACCCTAAGTTATTTAACCTGCAAAATGTTTCATCATAGATTCCTTTTCAAGTTTCAGATTCCAACACGATCATACTACGTTATTCAAAGCTAAGTATTCGTTCTTTCTTTCTGCGTGGTTTTGCTGCGGTTTTTTGAACCCATCTCAGCGAATACTTAAAAAAATGTTCGTCAAAAGTGTATCCTCCTAAACGGCTATAGAACATTGACGATTGCGCCGCTCGGCAAGCGCTCGCGTCGTGTGAGAACTTACATGTAATTAAACATTCGCAAGAACTCTCTTTACGAGTGAATGCACAGATTTACCAGTGCCTAAAGAGAAAAAACTCGCGAGCACTGGTGAGTTGCAGTGACGAGTAATTTGTATCACGGGCTAGGTCGTTAAAAGAGAGTTTAGTTGGCAAACGAAGCTTAATCTATGGGGCACGCTTTGCCCGCGGACGCAATGCAGCCTTCAGATACTGTGGAAAGTCAAAATTTACGGGTAGTTTTTGAATTATGCAGCGCAGTGCTTTACGGCTAAAATTTATTGTCTCTATCTAGCAGAGCGTTTCGAGCAATAAAGTGTTTTTTAAATACGTTGTGTTATGTTTCATTTGCTGTGAATTTCGGCATGCAGTTTCAAACGGATTCCGGAACCGGGTCAGGTCAACAGTAACTGCCTGGGTCGGTTTGTGGATTTAAAGGTTAGGTTGGAGGAAATGCCTGGGATCTACTTATAATATTGAGTTCCAATGTTTAAATTATATCCGTGGATTCTAAATAAATAAAATTGCACTATGGGCGGTATTTATATCAACATCAGATACCATAATATGCCCAAAACAAACATAATATTGGCTCTTGTTAGGATGTATACGAGTGAATGAACTCAAGAGAACTTAATGGGAGCATGTTGTTAAATTTCAAAATATACAAGTGTTACCTTACGAGCCTTCTGTAACCTCTTTGTATTGCGTAGGCTTCTGAAATAATAAACAAAGCAAAAAAATGCTCTAGCTCGCGCGTGAATAAAATAAAAACCTTTCACTAACAATCAATTCCATTGTCAACCGACAATTTGTAGCACTGAACGTAACGTTGATTACAGCTATCAACCGCCTACAAATGTATCGATTACATAGCAAAATATTGATGAACAACAAAAAAATAATATTTTTTATTTAAAAAATAACCGACTCTGAATCCAAATCAGAGCCAAGCTAAAGTATTTTCTTTTGTCGTGGACTTCATTTAATTTGAAGCTGGAGAAAAGGTCATTTCAACTGATTCATTATACAATTTGAAGTGCACTGATTTAATAATACACAGTTTAACGGAGAACCTCCTTCCATTGGTAGAAGTCGGTTAAAAAACACCGTCATCTGAACCAAAGTTTATGATCGCGTAATCATATAGCAGTGGCCATCGCTGCCATTATGCAACTTTCTCTGAAATATAGTGCAACTATTTTAATAATTCCGGTCGACAATCTTTGGGAAAATGAACGATATCTGATACAGTTGGTCAGTTTTAGGTTTTCTTGGTAAAAAATATTAAGTTTTACATACTTTTAATTGTTTGTCCCCATTTGAATCATCGAGGTACATAATATCCCACCAAAAACATTTTTATGTAAGAAATGTTGCCAAGACGAGACCATACACCTCGCACTGTCAAAAAACTATCAGATCTCATGTAGGGCCAAGCTTCTAATTCTATACGCTCTAACTCTACAAGCCCTAACTTCAAACTCTACACTTAGTCAAAATATACGTACATAGCTTGGTTTAGTGACTAGCGTTTTCCCAGATATCATACATAGATAATGACGCTAACCCAGCAAGATATGCGAGGGAACAGGCACCCGCCATCGCCAAAAGTGGCCGTTTTTGGCGGTGGGTGGCGGGTTATTTTTAGGTTCTAGGATCTGGAATCTAGGTCTAAAAATAGTGAAGCCTAAGGATTCCCATTTAATGGCTCGTTAAAAACGCATCCAAAAAGAATAGAAGCAAAACAAAATATCTGAAGCAGAGAACCGACTAACAGAAAAAGCATACACTTCAACCATCACAACTTCAACGTTCTCATCTCCCAAGACTCTCGACAAGCAATACTTAAGTAGTTCACCCATAATTAGTTTTTTTAAGAGTGCCCTCCAAGCGACATAAAAGTGAAATATTAGTCATTATAGGCATTTGCGCGGGCCCAGTGATCAGTCAGGAAGTTGCCTCAAACTCTAAGATTTGCATCTCAAATAACCATCTTGGAACACTCTTTCCGAACTCGCTTTTATGATTATGAAATCGTGAATGGCCTGTTACTTTGCGGTTATGGAGCTTTCGTATTGAATTGTCTATTGTTTTGTTGATGAGATTTTCGACTACGCCACATAATGTGCCGCAGAGTCTGTTATTTTAGTTTGGATTGAGCTATATTTAGGGTTGCGTACACGAAGGGTGCCAAACGGGACCCTATTACTCTGCCTACTCTGTCTGCCTGTCCTAACTTTAAAGGGCTGTATCTTTGGAACCGTAATAGGTAGCCAGATGAAATTTTCATAGATTGTGTTATTATTATAGCGGATTACCTACCTAAAAAAATAACATTGAATAATAATAAAAAATATGGGTGGTTCCCATATTATTATACAAACGTGTTTTTAAACTTTTTGCTCTATCGTAAAAACGGTAATACCTACATGCAAACATTAAAGGTATGATTCTAGGGCTTATTTTATAGCATAACGACGAATAATAAAAAACGGTCAAGCGCGAGTCGAAATCACGCTACGAGGGTCCGTATAACGAGATTTTTTAAAATAGTATGGCGATACGGGGTCCTCAGTGCCCGAGTCTGACTAGCACTTGGCCGGCTTTTTCAAGGTTGTTCACATTGTGAATAGTTTCTTCAACTTGAATGTCAGAGTGGAGTATTTGCACGATTCTTGTTGACTAATGAACACCGAGTAATGAATGGACTGAACTTTAACACCGTAAAGACTAATAAGGAGCTTTGTCAATATTTGAGTTTAGTTCAAACAATGGAACAAAAACTTACGTTTAGAAGATTGACGAAAAAAATAGGCCTTCTCATCTGTTATGACAGGTAGTAACTTTGAATGATTCGCGATATTCACACATAATTTGGTTCGAAGTGGGTCGAATCGCGGTTAGTTTAGTAGTAATCTAAACTCTGACAGAATAGATTATTTAAGCAGAGTTTTATCTCCGCTCACAATCCGAAGATTGACTATGGAGTCAAGTCAATCAGCCAGACTTATCAACTGCCTTTGTTGCCTACAGCTAAGTAATCGAATGACAGACAACTGCATTTTTGGCCATAAACCTCGCAGCAAAGAACATAATATATAACGTTTATATTAATAATTAATATAATTTATATTAATAACAATAATTAACAATTATTGTTCTGTCTTGCTGTTTTATTTATTCGGTGACTTGGTTGACTTCTGTAGTAAATACGTCGGCCAAAAAGGCTACAAAATAACTAATTGTGTTTCATTTCGCAAGAGCCTAACTTGTCTTTTAGTCTATCAATTTTGAACAAAAGCAATTAGGCACTTCGCGTCAGTAAGTTTGGCTATGAGTCTAGAACCAAGGGGAGAGACTATTCTTTAACATGACAGACGCCACTTCAGATTAATTAGACTCATTTGTTTATGGAGGGGAATGCCGTGCAAAATGTAAGGCTATAAGGTCCATATTTGGTGGGCGATGCACTTTTTAGCGCCACAGCCTAGCAGTGTTGCAACCACGCGAGTTGATTTACCGAAGTTTATTTTATAATCGTGTATGAATGGTATCGAGGCTGTGGTCTTGTCGTTAAACCTAAGCCTTAGTAACGTGTACTAATAACAGCTTTCATTAGGGGGATGCTGCGTAGGGCTCATAGAGCCGCTCTATTTGTTCAGAGTAATATGAACCTAAACGGTAATGAGACAGGGAAGGTTTCTAATTAATATTCTCGTGATTACCTAACACGTCGTTGTCAGGGTATCAATTTGTTTTTATTTTGGGACGTGACTTGGTTTTCTTATTTCATAGCATCAGTTTACGTTTTTTGCCGAGTACCTGACTTTCTACAGGGTGCACTCTAAGTCGATAGCGGAACTTTAAGTAGGCTGTCTACTGATCAATACAAACAACTTGTACTAGGTGGCGACAAAAATGGAGCGGAAAAAATATCAGCTGTTCCATACAAAAGGTCGACTCAGTACTGCGCCAAATGTATGAAACAGCAGATATTTTTTTCGCTCTATTTTTTTCGCCATTTTTTACAAGTTGTTTGTAGTGATCAGTGGACAGCCTACTTAAAGTTCCGCTATCGTCTTAGCGTGCACATATTGCTACTTAAAGATAAATAGATATTCTTAGATAAATATAATAGATATACCTCTAATAATATTTATTGTACACCAAAGCATTTCCATTGCATTTTCTTACAACAACTTAGTAGATATAGGTAAAACTGCTTACTGCTACTTACTGCAACATAGTGATGTCACATTAACGCTTACTACAGGGTGCTCTCTAAGTCGATAGCGGAACTTTAAGTAGGCTGTCTGTCTACTGATCGATGCAAACAACTTGTACTAGGTGGCGACAAAAATGGAGCGAAAAAAATATCAGCTGTTTCATACATTTGGCGCAGTACTGAGTCGACCTTTTGTATGGAACAGCTGATATTTTTTTCACTCAATTATTTTTCACCACCTAGTACAAGTTGTTTGTAGTGATCAGTAGACAGCCAACTTAAATTTTCGCTATCGACTTAGAGTGCACCCTGTAGAACAATGTATGGATCCTCTCGTCAAAGCCTACTCCATCTAAAACATTGTCCCAGGCACTGCAGCGCCGAGTGGTCTCTTCATCCATCTAGTGTGAGTGAAGGTGCCACTGGACGCTGTATAAATCATCTCATTACGTAGATGCAAAAGGCCTTAGTTTCTCGTCAAAGGCAACTTACGTGCCAAGATCTGCATTAAAATAAATAGAAAAATTCCCAGCGGTGACATTTTGAAATAATATCGCGATTTCCAGCCGCGTAAATGAAAAATTCCATAAGTCTATTTATGCATGTGGGCTTTACAGGCAACCGCAGCTTCTTGCACACTCTTGTTTTGATACTTAACCCCAAGCCATAGGGTAGAAAATCAAACCACAAAGTCATTTAAAAACCTCTGACGTACGTAAGTTGTGAGTGCCTCCGACGTCATACATCGCCATAATTCCGTTTTCATTGAGACAAATATTCATATTAAAGGGGCGGAATATTACGAGTGCACGCACGTATTTCCCCATCCGAAAAAGTGCTGCAAATAAAAAAGGCTTCCGAGGTTTATTAAAAAAAACGCTTTTAAACCTTTCTAGGGAAATAATTACGACTACACCTTTTTAGAAAATACGAACATACAGCTTTTTTTTATTAGAGTTTTTTTTTTGTAGGCTCGCCGACAAACTCTTGGCTTAGTGTGGTGATTAGCGCTAGCACAAACGCACACAATGACGTCATTGGGTATATACGTAGCCAAGTTAACCACGGATTTCCTCACGACGTTTTATTTTACGGTCTTCGAGTGGTAATGCTAACGAAAGTACAGAATAGTGCTACTACAGCTTCACAAAAATACATACATACAAGGTGTTACAAAAGTCTCTTTTTACAGGGTAATAGCACCCGGTGATAGGGATCACAACCTAAATATTTTTTTTGCTCTATGACGTTCCGTTAATTTTTAAATTAATAAAATGTGAACGATGTGGCGGGAGAAAAATATTTTTTAAATATTGTTTTCATTGTCTTTCACAATGTTTTAACAACGCAATTTTTTTTTCAACTTTTTTTTACAGATTTGACATCCTGTTGACCAGTAGGTTACACCCTGTAAAAAGAATTAGGTACTTTTGTAACACCTTGTATAATAGGTAATTTTGAAAATAGTTGCTACGATACGGGTATGCCATCCATCATCAATAGTTTAGCAAATTATCTGTGCAACTGTGCATTACGTCCCTAAGTTGTCAGAAATTGCCATAGTTGAGTGTGCAGTCGTCTTGCTTTAAATAAAGTTATAAACCACTTTGGCATCCCTAGCAATCCTAGCAAGAAACCGGTCCAAGTACAGTCGGCCACAGTCTCAGATACCCCTTTTTGTTCGATTGGCGCCCTTATGCCGCGCGCGATAAGAGCTGCCATGGGGTATCTGAGATCTGTGGTCGACCGTACCAAAGTAGTAACGCAATGGCGAGTCGATGGCGTCCCAGTAGAAGGACAAAACCGGGGTTTCCTCGTTTTTCTCCTACAACCAGCGCATCAGAATATTTTTTGATGTACTACAAAAAACATTAAAATGACTGACAGCATTAATAAATCATATTTGAAAGCCGTCAACTGGGAGCCCATTTTGGCACCATTGTGTTACAGACTCACGCCTAAGTGTAGAAACACGAGCCAAAACTTTAATTGCACGTTTCTTGTGTCGCGCATTAGTCAATTCGCGGGAATATCAGCGCACCTCCGCGCTACGTGACGTGTATTTATGGCGCGGGTTTTGGGCTGCGATGAGCAACGCCCGGGCTTTCATGCACGGGAGCCACGGACTGAGCGAGTAGCGGAGCGGGTAGCGGAGCGGGTAGATAAGCTGGTTGAACATAGCTGAGAATCTTGTTAGTTTATCTGATTAAATCATAAAACAATCTTATAACAATCATAATTACAGAGCCACATTTCCACAGATATTTTGAACATGAAGTAATCACACCCGCTTACGGTCTTTTCAGCTGTCAATTCAACATAGTCATCCATGTGTCAAAGGTTGATATGGTCAACCGATGGACGTATAGAGATCATGACGTGCATGCAGGGTTTCCTGGTAGCTACGGTCGGCCACAGTCACAGATACCCCATGGCAGCTCTTACCGCGCTCGGCATAAGGGCGCCAATCGAACAAAAAGGGGTATCTTAGCGTGTGGCCGACTGTACGTCCAACATTATCGTTTACAGAATACTTTCATAATTTTATCTTTTAATGGCACTACCTAAATATTTTACCGCTTCAGTTCATAGGTGTGAGGAAAAATTATGTGGTTCATGGCAGTCGAGTTATTGCGGGGTGGTATATCCTCATTTTGGAGTCATTACACGAAATAGTCCCGTATAAAGTCCCCAGGGAGGAGGGAGGAACTTTGCGGCGCTTGTTTATACACTGCCATAATATAATACATTTTCGTTAATTAAGTTTTTGTTTGGTTACAGATTAGCGGTTCCAACGCGGCAGGGTTTCAATTGGGAAAGTTAGGTCGGTGCTAATTATTATTCATGTTCGGAAGGGTGGCTGGTACCTTTTATTTATCTTTAATTTGTTCGTCACAGGTGGTCAGAAATAAACCTTTGTACAGAAATTTTAATTTACTCGTATTTAAAAATGCACTAAAATAACTGAATTATTAACCCTTCCAATACTGTATATTACCACCATGTTCCAGAAGGGAATAAAGGTTTGCCTTCATGGGGAATTATTTGTCATTCAGCGTCTAGGATTCGCTATCAATAAAGAAAATAAGAAGAACCATACATGCTTACAAAATGGTCTCCAAGTTGATAAAGCAAGGAATTATTTTTCATTTTAATATGTCAATGTGTAAACTTCTCAAACCAGAAAAAAATCTACTCGGTCGGACACAATCTTGGATCTGTCCAAGGACACAATGTATTCGATTATGTTGTCCGAATGGCCGCTTTATAATTTTAATAAGTTTAATGACAATGCGGACAAAGTTTGCGACAATTTGGACTAAATATCCAAATTGTCGCAAACTCATTATAAATGGTCCAATCAATAGTCATAACATACTCTTTATTGCTGAAAGATGTTTACCAACAAGAAGTGCTGTGTGATATTGGGCAAGATTTGGGAAAATGGCGAAATTTAGCTTCGGTTACGCAACAGCCGCCTAGAGGCTGATCGAACATCAAAGACCCGTCTTAATTAAGCCCCCCAAGGGCCATGATTAGCTACCAAAGTAACACTGTGAAATATTTACTTGACGGCCCGGGTGGTTCCTCGCTGGTCCATTAGTTTTTGGATTAATAAAGTTTTCTTACTTGTGGTCAGACGGCATCTCTAAGGCGACCAAAGGTTCGTGGATGTCTGTCGCGAAAAGGCCTGTATCCAATAATGGGCAAATGTAGGCTGACAATGATGATGATTTTTTTAGAACAGTTTTATACAAACCACTAACTACTGTGTCTAGTATGCATCCAGTAGTCAACCACAAATCTGCCACCTCTTATGGCCGAAACAGCGTTCACGGAAATCTGCAAAAAGTAACGGTCCCAGCGATACAGGTTAGCCTATTGCGGTGACCATAGCTCATTGTGTGAACGCATTTTTTTATTGGAGTACCCACATTTGTAAATAATTATTGATCACTTACTTAACATCGCCGGCTCAGCGACCTGTAGTGGATCTTGGTCTCTACAAACAAAGGGCGCCATACGAGTATCTCTCCATTCTGCGCCCCACTTATTTCCAATCTTTCACGGGAAGTTCACGCAAGTCTTTTGAGACTTCGTCAATCCAGCGACACTTGGGAATTCCCACTTAAATTCATATTACAAAAAAATTAGTTTTAGGATTGGATAAGAAGGACCCGCTGGTAGAACGTTTTAATTGAGTCTAACGAAATTTCTTATGGTCGCTTTGAACCCGTATTTCGTAATAAACATTTCTCCCAATTAATTACAAGAAATCACTGTGTTACGTTTATTAATTTCTATTTGAATTCAAGTAATATTAATTACGTTCTTATTATTTTAATGAAATGATCACTAGTTTTTTTTATTTTTCTTTACTATTTGTAAATAGGTAATTCTGTTTGTGCAAACCTTTATACTTACTATCATAAATAACAAAGTGTTTTTGCTAATTAAGGTAAACACGAGTTCAACGATCCCCTGAAATATGCTTTAAGGTTGGAGGATAGCAGCGTGGCGGGAAATTCAAAATTTTCACAGTTTTTTACATTTTGTAGCTAAACTGAGCTATTTTTGTTGAGCAATTTTCCGTTCGCGGCAATAACATAGTATTCTTTTCATTATTGTAAACAAAAAAACAAAGAACAACAATAATTCAGCCGATTATGTGTTCTGGTCTACGATATGTTTTTTGGGCAGTGCCACTGCTTAGTAGACCAGAATACATAATCGGCTGAATTATTGTTGTTCTGTTGTTTACGATAATGAAAAGAATACTATGTTATTGCCGCGAACGAAAAATCGCTGAACAAAAATAGCTCAGTTCAGCTACAAAATGTAAAAAACTGTGAAAATTTTTAAATTCCCGCCACGTTGCTATCGTCCACCCTTAATAACATTCTGTCTAAATAAAAATAGTATCGGTTTTTTATATTTATTTCTCTCTTGCTCTTTCAATTGAAAGACTCTCAAAGAGCGAACCATTCAAGTGGAAGGCACAGACCTTAGTAGTATTAAATTAGGTATATCTAAATAGGTTTGTCAGTTGTTTGTTTGAATATCTTTTGAATAACGTGTTTACTTCAAATCAAGGGAAAATACGTCGGAAATATTTCGCTGTTGCGTTTTTCGAAATGGCGTTCATTCAGAATAGAGTTATTCGAAAAGCACATTTCGAGATTGAGTTATCGATTCCCTAGACTGTGGCCGACCGTACTAAGACCGTGAAAACATGTTTTTTTGTCTCCAAACTATATTTGAATTTCCACTAGCCCGTCTATGATGCGCACCGCGATTTCTTTCGCGGCGCCATAAGACATTAAGGCTGGAAGATAGCAGCGTGGCGGGAAATTCAAAAATTTCTCAGTTTTTTACATTTTGTAGCTAAACTGAGCTATTTTTGTTCTGCGATTTTTCGTTCGCGGCAATAACATAGTATTCTTTTCATTATTGTAAACAACAGAACAACAATAATTCAGCCGATTATGTGTTCTGGTCTACGACAAGTTTTTTGGGCAGTGCCACTGCTTCGTAGACCAGAACACATAATCGGCTGAATAATTGTTTAAACTGTGAAAATTTTGAATTTCCCGCCACGTTGCTATCGTCTACCCTCCCTTAACGTGAAATATGTCGCAAAAGCTAGGCTACCTTCCGCGACTGATAAGATTTTGAAGGCAAACGCAAGTCTATAAGGTAATAAACTAATGAAGACTTGAGTCGCGTTTCGTGAAAAGACTTACATGACTTCCCGGAGACAGGAGTATCTTGTGGGCAAGTGTAGATAAAACTCGCGTGGCGGCCTGTAGGCTTAGCACGCGGGCCGTTTTGCCTACTCTCAACTGTCACCTTAGCCACTGTTCACTGTCACCTCAGAAGTGTTAAGTGGCTAAGGTGACAGTTGAGATTAGGTAAAATGGCCTACGTGCTAAGCCTTCTGACATCCTAGCCGGACAGGAGTCAGCGGATAGAATCACAGGCAAACCACTAGTCTCACAGATATTGTATATATGCATGCGTAGATATGGAAGTATAAATTCAGAATCTGTTTCTTACAGCCTGAGGCATTCGGAATTTTATTAAAACTTCTCCCCTTTGAGATAACTCCTATTTGATAGAATCCAGAAGAGAATGGGACAACGACAGCCGCCCGCCGACCCCCCGCGCCAGAGCCTTTGGGCCTCTACTGTCGAATTCAATTTCGAGATATACAAATAATAGTAACTAGATAATATACAGAAGTTTCACTAGCACCGCCTCTGATGTCGAGATGGGAACTTGAGAAAGTGATGCCAGTCAAGTCATACAATTTCCTTCTAAAACCAGTATCAAACTCAGATCTATAAAACAATTGCAGATCGGCGCTTAACGTATTTACTAATAGTTATTGTTATGCAAGAATGCAAAATTATTGTTTGCGGCGAGTGCTTGCATTGAATACCGAGCAAGCGAAGGTTTCTAAAATTGAGCCACGAGCGTGGCGAGTGGTTCAAAAAAGAAACCTGAGCGTAGCGAGGTATTCAGAAGCACGAGTACGAAGCAGTGGTACTGCCCAAAAAACTTGTCGTAGACCAGAACACATAATCGGCTGAATTATTGTTGTTCTATTGTTTACAATAATGAAAAGAATACGGTTTTATTCTCGCGAACGAAAAATAGCTGAACAAAAAAAGTTCAGTTTAGCTACAAAATGTAAAAGTCTGTGAAAATTTTGAATTTCCCGCCACCTTGCTATCATCTACCCTTAAATTCGGGTTTTACACGATCGTTAGTTACTAGGAACAGCAAACTTTCCGAGCGTGGGAGATGAAAACCATATTAATCTCTTGTATTTGTAGTTAGAGACTCATGTCGTCTTATACCTAGTTGAAGGGTCTGCTTATTCCGATGCACAAACTATTAATTGTCTGTCTACGTCTCTGATTTTATCGATAAATAACCGTTACCGAACTCGTAACCTAAGTTAACACTATTGCAGGATAAATATCACGTTGTATGAATGATTTTAAACTTTGTTTGCTTGTGAGTAGACGCCTTTTGCCGCGCCACCACCCTAGTCCGACAATTAATGCCGCCATTTGTGAAATTTTATTTCATTTGCAACTGGCAACTCCCGTTATTTGATTATTAATAAAATGAGTTTTATTTTGTTGCCCATTAGCATAATTGTTTCATTTAAACCTACTTTCCGGGTAGAGTCGAATCCGATAATTTTGTTTCCAAAAATCGCTTCAGAATTGGGATGTTTGCAAATAAAAAACTTTTTTTCCATTAAACCCAGCGATGTGTTTTTTCTATTTGCTAGAAGTACCCTACAGATTATTAAATTTTTCTTCTTATAGCTAGCTCTTCGTAATATATTTTTCTATTAATTTCCAAGCGAAACAGATGTTCATCGCTGGCTATCTCTGGCTATCCGTCCATTCCCTGATTTGGGAATGGACGGATTCTTCTTCTACCAGCATTGTTACATCAAATACCCAATAATTAATCGTTTCCAATAGTTTCTTTTATTTTTGCGTCTATTTGAGTACAAAAGACTGAAAAATATATGAGGAAACGTAGGTTTCCTCAAGGTGTTTTCATGACCACCTATCATTTCAAAAGTTACGAAAGTTTTCATGATTTTCTTGCACGACTTCGTCATACAACGTGTTGCAAAAGGCTCTTACTCTTTTTTCAGCGTAAAACCTACTGGTGAACAGGATAGCATGCATATCAGTAAAAAAATATTGAAAAAAACAATTTACATTTAATAACTTCATGATTGTTTTTTTTATTTTTTGGATTTAGTTTAAATTCAATCACATGATTGCATTTGCATAGTTTTAAGTTGATAAAACATTGTAAAAATCAATGAAAATCTAATTTCAAAAGTATTTTTCTCCCGTCACATCACAACGCGTACATTTTATTAATTTAAAAATCAACGGAATGCCAAAGAGCAAAAAAAAAATTTGGGATGTGATCCCTGGGTGCTATTACCCTGTAAAAGAATTATGACCTTTTGTAACACCTTTTATAGCACAAGACTTAGTTGACTGTACGTATGTATTTCAGCAAGACACTAGGATACTCCTTTTTGTTCTATTAAGGCACTCAATGCTAACGGATCGCTGTCCGTACAAACATAAGCAGCTATAAAAGAGAAGATTGAAAACAACATCCTCCTAGGAAACAACTGGCATTATTAATACAATTTACTTGCCCTCCCTAATGTAAACGTTTACTTAAATTTATAGCTTTACAAGTTGCAAATACTTTAGTGGAACAGGTTATTTGGCACTGGAGCCTACACTACACCCTAGCGTTAAAAGGTATTTTGACCATTAACTCTACCGTGTTACGGGCCACATTGGTATGGTTTTGCGTGTGACAGAATTATACGACTGGGCAGTGAATTAGAAAGGACAGGAAATTTTGTAACTGGACCACCTGAGAGACAATGTTTCGTAACCAATGACTACAATATTGATTTCTATTCTCCATTTTATACAGGGCAATTTTTAAATAGCTCTTTTCCTGAAACACGTCAATTTCAAAATGTGATTCCCATCAACTTTTGTTCTACGACTTTCGCAATCAGAGGCTAGCCTCGGCGTCACGAGGGCCGCCTCTACTCCATGATTAAGGTCTCCGAATGAGAACCGAAACTAGTCGACTATCCTGACATAAAAAAAAGTGAAACCGTTCTCAAAACACAAAATATGTAGAGCTATAATGTTGCGTACTGCCGTTTCAAAGGCTGTGACAAATCTAACCAACATCCTTCATGATTAAGATTAGAAGAATGTATTCTGATTTCTCTTGCATAAATTAATCCATGTGGTTTGTTATAACACGATTAAACTTTGTCAACTGTAGAGATTGTTGATCCATTCAAGACGTGACATAAACGCTAGTTAGTCACCACTACACTAATTTAGCACAATTTGATAGTTATATTCCCATTATATTAGCTCCTTACAAATCCCTTTAATTAAACCAGAACTCAGCCCCAGTAGCACGAGCTACAAAATTTTAAGCGTGGCATTAATAGACGTCGACTCAAGATCGAACTCAAGTAGGTGATCTCAGAAAAGATGCCTTGGCTGATGTCAAAGTCAATCTCAAGGGTAGTGTCTAACAGCTACTCAAGTTTGACATTAGCCAAGGCTTGGCATTAACATCCGACTTTTCTGAGTTCACCTACTTGAGATCGAGCTCAAGTAGGTGATTTACACGACTATTAATACCACCCTTATGTCTTACTACTCTCAGTGAGAGAAAGTTCGCTCAGATTTAACTTTAGTACGTATTTAAGACGCAATAGGTCTCACAACTAGCGCCGCCAATGAAAAAAAAACATATCATTTTTTTGGATTCGTTTTTAGCAAAAAAACGCTCCTGTAATTTCTCGACGCGAGGTTTAACTATTTTTAGAACCTAAGGTTTGGATTCCAGGATTGGATTTCCTACGAATGCAATCGATTCTCGCCAAGTGGTCACTTTTGGCGAGAATCGATTGCATTCTTAAGTTCTAGGATCTGGAATCCAAACCTTAGGTCCTACAAAAATTTAAGCATCGCGTTGAGAAATCGCAGGGGCGTTTTTTGCTAAAAGCGCTTCCAAAAAAACATATTGTTTTTTTTTTTCATTGGCGGCGCTAGTTGTGCGTCGTATTTCATCTTAAATTAATTCCCTGACCGTCCACGCTTCATCCACGATACGTTTGTGTCATTATTATGGACATTTTATACATATATCGAACGGAAGCTTAATTAGTTGGTAATAGATTGGAACTGGCTGGTTATGGTTACCCACCCACTAGAGGTTGAAGTAATATAAGTAGTACAAAATTAGATATTTGTACAGAATATAAACTCATTGGAAGGACCATTTGAATTTGCAGATTATGCGGCTGGATGAAAATATGATATTTACATTATGCATATTGTCGGAAAAAAATATGCTAAATGCAGGCATACTCTAGGGTTCTTCCTTGAGCGTCTATTCTTTTATTTTGAGAATCTATTACTCGAGGATATAATTTTTATCTTCTCTCAAAATATTATAGGTAGGGTAGAACCCGTACATTTTTGTTGATTGCTTTTATTTGATTGGAAAAATCATCTGTGTCTCTCTATTTTGTTTAAATGTTAATGAAAACACCCACGAAAGCGTGGGTGCCAATCAGCAGTAATTGATTCGTTCAGATTATGTCACAACATAACGTCCATTGAGTAACGGTACGTCTGCTCTACATTGGTAGCTGTCTTAAAATATAGATAAAACTAAGGCCTTTGAATCTACGTAATGAGATGATTTATTACAGTATCCAGTGGCACCTTTATTCACACAAAAAAAAACTAAAATATTGATTAAAACTTAAACTTTCGTAAGCACCTCACATTTTATATCGATTTAACGGTTTCACTTACTTTTATTTTGTCGGAATAGCCGACATGTTTCGACAGTGAGCCGCAGTGAGCGGATGTTCGCCGTGACGAACGCGTCGTCCGTCCCTTCTCCATGACTAAGACTTCCGGATGAGGTCGAAACATGTCGGCTGATTTATTTTCTTTTGAGTTCCCGATGTTTTCCCGATATGGTCAGGTACCATGGTCCAGGGGAGACTGAAGACGGTGCCGAAGACGGTGCAACGGTGCCGAAATATCTGGAACTCAATATAAAATAAATCGTGGTAAGAATCCCATTTTCCTTACAATAATAATGTCTAAAAACCACAAAAGTTTCAAAAAGTATATTGATTTTTATGATTTTTGATTTGGTTGATTTCTCTCCGCCCCGAATAGCAGAATAACTATTAAAACAACGGAAAAACTCACGAGAAAAAAAAAGTCTGCGCGGACAAAGTCACGGGCAAAAGCTAGTTATAAATAAAATATTGCATTTGAAAGCAGAAAGTTACAGAAAAGCTATCAAATAATCATAGACCTATAATATTATGTAGGATAAATGTAATCCAGTATGTAGGACCATAAATTATCGAGTGAGGTTTTTTAATACTTTGTTTTGAAATTATGTTTTATAGGAATAGAGTTTATGAAAATAATATAGAAAACCGCAGAAAAGGCCTAATTAAAAGGCCAAAAGGCAAACCGAGGGTCTCTTCACCGAAAGGCGCAAATGGATTTTTTTTCGCAGCTCTATAACCGTTGATATGAAAACGAAAATAAGAAACTATATTTTTAAACTCGGAGGAACTTTTAGTCTTCTCTGGTTAGTTCTAAAAAAATAGAAGTTAAAAACTAAAACCCGACTACCAAAAGGCTTAAAACAAGACCTGCTTATCCTATAAATAGACTCATAGATAATTAATCGTAGTCGGAGGCCATCGGTTTATCAAATGCGAATGTGGTGTCCTCCGACTACGATTAATTATCTATGAGTCTATTTATAGGATAAGCAGGTCTTGTTTTAAGCCTTTTGGTAGTCGGGTTTTAGTTTTTAACTTCTATTTTTTTTTAGCTTTTTAGTTAGTTATTTTGGATGATCACCTAAAATAGAACCAAGAAGGGCAAAAAAAAAAACACATTTTGGAATATTTTGTTCTATTTGTTATGTTGACGCTACATGTGTTATACATTTTTGAAAAGGTCTTTTAAAGCCCTTTCATTTGATACCCATGACGATGGTATCCGATAATTTTTATTTTTAGGTCCACCACTTTAGGGCGCAGCACGGCCGCCATCTTGGTTTTTTTCAAAATTAAACTATTCTATGTTACCTGGGTGATTAAGACGAATCCAAATACACCTCATTTGTTGAAATCGGCCGAGTAGTTTAGGCTCTGCGAGGGAACAGATGAACACACAAACATACATACATACATACATACATACATACATACATACATACATACATACATACGCTGCTAAAATCATAACCCTCCTTTTTGCTTCGCGTAGTCGGGTAAAAAGTAAGGAAAATTATGATATCTAAAAGTAAACCTTTTGTACTCCTTTCAGCATCAATACTGAGTACAAGTAACTTCAAGAACCGAGTAAAAGGAATGACAAGGAAAGGAAATCCCAAGGTGACACTGAGCTTTTAAAACTTCTCCTTATATCGTATTCCATTTGCTTCCCTCTGGAGATACAGCCCGTTTTCTATTAACCTAGAATCTTAAAAAAGGAAAGTTAAGTTAGTTAGGGTGGCATTAATAGTCATGGACTCAAAATCGAACTCAAGTAGGTGATCTCAGAAAAGTCAAATGCTGACTAAAAAGTCAAGCTTTGGCTAATGTCAATGTCAATCTCAAGATAGTGTCTATTAATTGCTGACAGCTACTCAAGTTTGACATAAGCCAAGGCTTGACATTAGCATTTGACTTTTCTGAGATCACCTACTTGAGATCGAGCTCAAGCAGGTGATCTCAGACGACTATTAATACCAACCTGCTAAACTTTGAAGGGTATTGCTACTCGCATTATTGACCGACGGCAAATAAAGCGCGATGCATTAAAGTTTTAATTAAAGAGGGAAGCTAATTAGACACGGCCCGTGACTACGTTAATTAAGCCATAGGCCCTTCAAAACAACGCCATTGTTCAGAAAACCATAACGTTGTCGTCAACTGCGAGCTTGACTCGCGCGCTGAGGGACTCGCAACATGTTTTATAAGCCGTGCCAATAGAGAAACGATATGAAAATGGCGGCGGGTACCTATGGTAAGGTCTGAAAAAGAGGTTACGAAAATACGATTTCGGTTCATACCTAAAACTTTCTTACATTTTTGGTTAGGAAATATTGTTTTACAATGCTTTCTTTATTGATTAGGTAATTGTTCTACGTTGGGTTTGTGATTAAACAACATTTTTTATGAAAATAAGATAAAAAATATTAAAACGTAGTAAATAATACAAACCTCAACAAATAACAACACTTAACGTAAACTACAATGTTGAAATAACTCGACAAACGTTAAAAAATCAATAAGAGGCGAACGTATTTTGGCGTGTTTTATTAGCCAAGCGTAGGTGATTAATCAGGACTGCCTAAAATGACTTTGCTAACGTTACGTGTGAGTATAGACGGAGATATGATTAAAGCGAGAGGGCGCGAGAGTGTCCGCCATTTATATATCGTTTCTTTAATGGCACGGGTTATAACAAATCATGCAATCATGCGCAAAAGAATCGCTTCCTTGATGGGAAGGACTTGTGGTAGCACCAACGGTTTCTTGAAGATAATAGCCGATAAAGTTGACAATCCGTTCCTACTGCATAGTTGATTTCACACGCAAAACCTACGGTTTCCGCCCAAAGACAATTCCTATTGATATTGAATGTGAATAACAGTTAATTTTAATAACTTTACCTTAAGAAAACAAACAAATAACTTTTTAATTCTTAAATTTCATTGTTGTTTGTTTTATAATCCTAATTTTATATTTGATTAAAAACTTAATAATGTACGCTATAATTATTTAAGTTATGGATTACTTAAAATAAATAAATGAATTGAATTAACGTCATGAAACAATTCTTGTAGGAAAATATCTTTGTCATGCATAAGTCTAAGCTATTTATGCATTTTATACTCCGAATCAAACACCAACATTTAAATACTACAGGACTTACATGAGTCGTGCATAAATATAATAAAAACTATAAGTTTCAACCGGAGCAAACCTGCAAGACTACTTATCTCAGACTTAGCGAAGTGTACTTAATCAGCCTACCAACCCTCAGCCTTATACGAGAAAATAAGTCAATTGGTCAGCAGCTCTCTAGCTAAAATCTGAACTAGAATTGAATATTTATGACCAGCAGGCCAGACTAGCGTAAGGACTTAGGACAGTACCCAAGTAACATTTTAGGTTGTAGAAAGGTTTTGAACAGGTTCTAGAACCTTTGTATGGAAATCTGCTCGTAAGTCTTATAACTCTCAATAAAGTTATATTAACACCTTTAGCGCGGAGACCGATTTATGCAACTTGCCACAATGGCGCTACGAGACTCAAAAGTACTCGTAATGTATTTGCTCTAATGACGGCACGAGGCTCTTTAAGTCTCGTAAGTGTTGTTGACTTTGAAATTGAATATTTTAATGAAAACTCATTATAATTATATATTTTTTGTATCAGCCGATAGAGAATGAATGCATTGTTCAGTATGTAGCTTTGCCCAAAGATATTTGAATTTTTTCATAGGAAAATTGCCAAAAAATAATACGAGACGTATAAAACCTCGTAACGCGCTAGATTGTGAAAAAAATACGAAGCCTTTTGTATCTCGTAACGACAATTCTTGCAAAAAGTCGATAATTTACTAGTGATGTGCAAAATTTAAAAAACACACAATATCGATTGAATTGGATTGATTGGGTAGTTTGATGTGTGCAAATCAAAACTACTCACCTCTTTATTCGCGAACGTATTTTTATGACACGGTGATGCTGGCGGTGTTACACTTTTAATGAAATGAAATTAAGTTTATTGTGTCAGAACATGGATGTTAAGTTCTTGGTATGTTTGTCCAGTACTGGCACTAGTGCAAATACGTGTGGCTCTTGATGCACGTTGAAAAACTTTTCGCAAGAGAGTCTGGGGCTTAGGACAGAAGTCCTTTCGGAACTAGTCGAAACACTATTGTTCTCAATACCGATTTCACGTTCCTCAGAATTATTGAACGACAGTTCTAATATCCTACGAGATCGCTTCTTGTTTCTCTGATCCATGACAACAAAAAAGCAACGCACTCCCTGAAAGCTATCACAACACTAATTGATTTATCACCAGGTTTCGTACGAATCCTTTACGAGAACTTATAGATCTCGTAACGCGCTAGATGCAGTTTTTTTGCATTTGGACGCTACGAGACGTATTAGATCTCGTACGTTTTAATTCATAAAAATATTACGGCTAAAGTACCTGATCACGATACACTAGGACCTTTCACTCTAACTTGATAAAAACCCATAGATAATCCATATGCGCGAACGGCAAAGCCATACAATTTCGCCTCCGCGCCAATGGAAAGTCTTGTACGAGATCTACTAGGAGTCGTACCGCGCTGAAGGTGTTAACCTTGTAATTACCTTCTGAGTGCCAAAAGGGCCCCGGTTTTAGAACCTTTCTGAGAGCTACAGCACAACCTAAAGCTCAAATCCAGAACCTTTAGAACTACTTGCATAGAACCTAAATATAACCTTCACAACCTTAATTTAACGTTATTATAACCTTGCAAGACAACTTATAAGTTCTAAATTAGTCTTGGATGTAACTCTATGACAACTTAGAACCTTTTTGATGGATATGAATAAATACCTTTCCAGGACTTACAAGTTTTAAATAGCTTCTGTTTAAGATTTTTTACACAGATTCAAATACTTATTTACAATGGCGTCATTCCTTTTTCGTTACGCCATCTTTCAAAATGGCTAGATAAGCAAAGTGTTTATAAAAATAATTAGTAGCTTGGTAAAGTCAGGAAATAATCAAAATATAGTGCGATTGGCACTTCATCGTGAAACTTTACGATAATAGTGCTGTATACAAGACGCTTTCATAAGTTAAACATTTCGAAGATTTTTTAATATAATAAAATAAAAAAAAATGGTGATCGGTGGTAAGTCACATCAGAAATCAAACTACTATTCATATGAAAAATATATATTATCAATCGTGTAGCGCATGGTATTTGATTACGCTTTATTTAATTAAAATACTGGTTTTGATTCGTTTTTTTTTTTCATTTTTTAATATTAAATATGGCTGACGTTAGGAAATTACTTGAAAGTATTATGTTTTTCCTTTTCAGAACTGTAACAGCTAAGAGCTCTTAAAGTTTTCCAAAATAAGAGCTGAAGGTAATCTCGCGGAGCTACCTCAAACGACAAGGCTGTTTTCAACGCTTCAAGGTTATTACCAGGAGTTGTCCAAGACTTACCAGTTGCGAAAACCACCACTGAGCTAAATTTGTTGCTTTTAAGTTTTGGTTGTAGGGGGACATGCGTTTGACCTTCGTTCAACAAACAGCTACAGGCTGCTCTAAGGGTGGTCATGAACTGAGATCAAAATTGAACTCTGTTTAAACTTAGTATAAAGTGAGATCAATTTTGAACTTACTTTAAACTGAGTTCAAAATTGATCTCTGTTTATATTTAGTTTAGTGAGATCAATTTTGAAGTTACTTTAACCAACTGGTATTACTGAGTTCAAAATTGATATTATTATTATTCGAATCGAATCAAATCGAATCGAATCGAATCGAATCGAATCGAAACGAAACGAAACAAAACGAGGCGAATCGAATCGAATCTAATCGAATCGAAACGAAACGAATCGAATCGAATCGAATCTAATCGAATCGGCTATTGCTAGATTGATGGTACACACGACAGCACGTCAGTTGTTGTAAAATCGCCCGTAACGTAACCGAGTAAAGTGCTAGCGTGTAAGGGTCGACCTGCTGTCGTGTGTACTGATTCAAGTATCAAAACTTTAACTGCCTATATCTCCTAAACGGCTAATGCTAGACCCATGTTTATGGTACTCAAAAAAAGGGTTCAACGAGATCTACCTGATGAAAGCAACAAAAATAATAAAAAGATGTATCAAAACTTTAACTGCCCATATCTCCTAAACGGCTAACGCTAGACCCATGTTCATGGTACTCTAAAAAAGGGGCTCGACGAGCTCTACCTGATGAAAGAAACAAAAATAACTAGTAGTTCGCCCCGAACTGTGAACTAGCGACCCCATATAAACTTAACAACCCCATATCTCGGCAACCCCTCGACCGATTTGGCTCATGTTCGAACTTAAAAATTCTTTTAATTTCATTTACCCGCCTACCAAATATTCATAATGATCGGACCGAATTTACTCAAGTTATCGTCGAACGAACATACATACAAACATACAAACATGCAAACGCCGGATTGTTCCAGTAGACTCGGAGAACTTCGCTCGCTTCGCTCGCTCGTTCAATAAAAAAGAAGTATCAAAACTTTAACTGCCCATATTTGAACGACCGAGCGAAGCGAGCGAAGTTCTCCGAGTCTACTGGAACAATCCAGCGTTTGTATGTATGTATGTATGAATGTTCGTTCGACGATAACTTGAGTAAATGTAGTCGGATCTTCATGAAATTTGGTAGGCGGGTAAATGAGGCAAATCGGTCGAAGGGTTACTGAGATAGAGGGTCGCGAGTTCAAAGTTCGGGGCGAACCACTAGTATCTCCTTAACGGCCAATGCTAGACCCAAATTAGTAATTTAATTTAAATTGATTTGATTCGATTCGAATCGCATCGAATCGAATCAAATCAATATCAAATCAAATCAAATCAAATCCAATTCAATCGAATCTAATCGAATCGAATTGAATCGAATGAAATTAAACTAGTGGTTCGCCCCGAACTACGAACTCGCGACCCCATATCTCAGCAACCCTTGACCGATTTGGCTCATGTTCGAACTTAAAAATTTTCTTTACCTCATTTACCCACCTACCAAATTTCATGACGATCCGACAAAATTTACTCAAGTTATCGTCGAACAAACATGAATACATACTAGTGGTTCGCTCCGAACTATGAACTCGCGACCCCAGTTACAGATGTGTAACTTTGCTTACGCCATTCGCGCAGGCGCGCGCGCGCTTTCCATATAAACTATACAACCCTATATCTCGGCAACCCCTCGACCAATTTGGCTCATGTTCGAATTCAAAAATTCTTTTAATTTCGCTTACCCACCTACCAAATTTCATAACGATCGGACCAAATGTACTCAAGTTATCGTCGAACGAACATTCATACATACAAACATACAAACATACATACATACATACATACATACAAACGCCGGATTGTTCCAGTAGACTCGGAGAACTTAACTAAGTTTAAACTGAGTTCAATTTGGATCTCAGTTTAAGTATCGTTCATGAATACCACCCTAAGGCCCGGTTTCTGAATTGAGAATTTCACTAACCAAATGCTTAAGTATCGTTCTGTCACATTCTCTTGTGTGACATCTGCAGTGACAGAACGATACTTAAGCATTTGGTTAGTGAAATTCTCAATTCAGAAACCGGGCCTAAGGGTGGTATTCTAAAAGTATAAAAACACGTTTGTGGTATATAGTCCTCCCTTATTTTTCATTATTATTTGTTGTCGTATCCTCCATTATTACACATACATTCTGTAAAAATTGGTATTTGTATTTTTTTTGTGTGAAAAATGTTTTAATACTATCCAAAAAAACCTTCACCAAAACATCTATTTCATTAAAAAAAACATATTAATTTAATGTGTACTTATTATCTTGAATACCCAGCTTTCAATTAGTGTCACTAAATGAAAAAAAAATGGCTTCATCGATTTAAAGGAACAGCTGAAAATTACAAAAAAATAAATAGCGAAATCGAACTGATACGAAGTTTACAGAGAACAGAAGTTTACAACTAGTAAATAATAAAAATAATAAAACTTACCGTTGTATTAATCATTCATAACATTTTTACGCACTTTACGCTTAAAATTTCCACTCCTTTTTTTGTATCACCCTGTGTCGGTTCATTTTTCAAGTCGCGTAATGCTTACAATGTATACCTACCTATTCTTTGAAGTCGCGGAGACAACTGTCGGGTTTTGAGGATGCCTCTCAAGCTTTAAAATATTCCTGTAGGACTTGAATCGTGCCTTCAGCTCAAAACAACAGCTTATTGGTTTTGTTTTTCACCACACAGTCCTAATTTGTTTGCCTAGACAACTCTGATCTAACCTCAAAGTTGTAGGTAGGTTTTAGAAACTACTTATAAGCAATTTCAACTTTTCAAAACCTTATGGTAATATCAAGGTTAAAAATTTAACCTGTAGATCACACATAAGTTAAATGACAGCCTTTCCAGAACCTTATCAGTAGCTTACGACAACTATAAGATCCTGAGGCTGTAAGCTCTTGAAACACAAGTCATAATAACGTTAACGTTAACTCTTGTCAGCAACTTCAAGGTTTTAACAATAAACTATTAGTTTTAGGACTTAGTGATCATTCTCAAATACTAAATTTAACCAACTAGCAAATCATTAACCTTTGTACAACCCTTCTAAAACCTAGAGGCAATTTTTACAACCTAGGCCCAAATGAAATGTTACTTGGGTACTCAGATATTTTATAGCTGTAATCCCATAGGTTTGGCCTACCCATCCCATACCTGCCTTACAACGAAACCCTAAAAACCATAAAAACCTGTTCCTGTTACGGGTACAGTTGTTGTAAATCGAGTAAAGCATTGCACACTGATTGATGCAGAATTTCCGATTGATTTGCACTTGTAGAGATTTTGTTCAAAACCGATCTTTACATACAATCCCTTAGCTGAATTTGAGTTATCTGAAGTATACCTAACTAAAATTCATAAGCTTCAGGATAAAGCCAAAATTTCCACAGTTTATTATATTTTGTATTTAAACTGAGATATTTTTGCTTTGCGACAATTAAATTGTATTCTTTTCATTATTCTAAATAACGCAACAACAATAATAATTGAGCTAATATAATTTTTCACCAATTTTTCTTCATCCAAATGCAAAGCTCACTTCCGAACAAGAGGCCAATGACGTTAACCCCTTTGATTTGGTAATGATTTCGCAATTGTTTTCGAATGCCGAGTTAGTTTCAATCGAATATGATGGCTCGCCGAACCGAGACGTTCCAAATTTAAAATTGTTCGTTTTCTTTTCTTCTGGTTAACTGTTTTACTTTTGTTCCTTATGTAGATATTTTAATGTTGTTTTTGAAACACTTAAGCGATGTGCCATTGACACATATAAAAGGCTGCCACGTGAGTATAACTATCATTCTTTTGTTCTTAAGAAAACATAACAAACATACTGCAACTTAGAAGGAAAAATAATTACATCATACTCACAGTACAAGATTGCAACTTTGATTACTTTGTCAAACACAAAAGGAAATCTACCGCTGGCCAGTGAAATATGTTACCTACCTGCCATTTACCATTATCGTTGATCTGTCGGCCAGAACAAAGACAATATGCTTGACCATGGCCTACTTAGAGGCATGTTTTATAGCCATATTGAGAGACCAAACTTCATACGAGTCTTGGCCGCCGTTGTTACGCAAAGATCTAGTTTCTAAATTGAGACTTAATACTTTTTTGATTAGATGCTATAAACCATTTTGGACTACAATGTGGCGGCAACATTTATTATTTAAAGAGGTTACAGAGTCTGGCGAATTGGCTAGCTTTTGTAAGAAGCTGACCTCTGATACCGATTTAACTTGAGTCTTTATACGCGCTAATGTTTAGCTCCCAAAGGTAAAATCTAAACATTCAACTTAGTTTTCTTTGTATTTGGGTTTTATCGATAGGATTTTCTTAAAACTTATCAATATACAATGGGCAATCTTATCGCTCAGAGCGATCACTACCTGATAACCTTTCGATGGACGGTATAGTAATAATAAGATAAGCGATAGAGAAGACGTGTGCCTACTTGTAAAATATAAATACAATTATTATGAGTATACAACGTGTTACAAAAGATACTAACTATTTTTACAGGGTGTAACCTGCTGGTCAACATAATGAAAAATCTGCAAAAAAAAGTTGAAAAACACATGTTTTTTTTTATTACCTCGAAATTGTAAAATATTCAAAACTTTTTTGTTTTTGGATTTAGCTCCAATTAAAAAATATGGTTGTTTGCTTAGCTGTAATTTAATAGCTTCAGACTGTTAAAACATAGTTAAAGTCTATGGAAACAGTATTTTAAAAATACTTTTCTCCCGTCACAGCGCTTACATTTTAATTATTTAAACATCAACGGAAAGTCATAGAGCTAAAAAAATATTTTGGTTGTGATCCCTATCATCAGGTACCATGACCCTGTAAAAAGAGTTAGAATCTTTTGTAACACCTTGTATTGTAATTTTCAATATAACATGCCAAAAAAGCTACAAAAAATTATACTCAAGGACGAACAAACTGCCTATGCCTGTCTTGGTTAGAGGCAATTAGATTTATTACTTTGATTTCTAGACTTTTGCTGTTCGGGCAACTCTGTAAGCAATTAAGTACTGTAAGTACTGTGATTCGCAGACGTAAGCTAAGCCGCCAAAATAGCTCAAGTAGTTAAATTCCAGACGGTTCCTAAGTTTCGTCTCTGAAATGTACGTAGGCGTTCTAATCCAATTAATTCATGTGACAGTGATTTAGATAAATGTCTTTTCGGCTACCGACAGACAGACAGAATACGATCGATTGCCACTGTCGTTGTGTGATAACTGATAAAGTCTTGTAGAGTTTTAGTACTTACGTAGTTCATGTAAGTTATTCTAGCTGTCCTCGAGGAGCAAGCAGAGGACAAATCTTTAGAGGAGGGTGAAAAAATCATATCTTCTTTTTGGGTGCGTTTTTTGAAGGTTTTTTGCCTAAAACTTTTGACTTTTGCGGTATTTTTTCGTATGTTCTAAGTAGGATCTTGAATCAAGGCCTTAGGTCCTAAAAATAGTTAGGCTTAGAGATTCTCATTTGGCTCGTTTTAAGCAAAATACACATCCAAAACGAAGATATGTTTTTATTTCATTTGCGGTGCTAGTGGAAGGCCTACCCTCCTCTTAAGAGACCAAGACCAAAGTCCATCTATACGAAGTTATTTTGCCATGTCAGAGACCCTTTGGGTGGCCTAAAAACTCTGACACCAGGGGTGGCCACTACCTCATACGATTACCTACCCCTATTTTGTTTCAATCCATATAGATGTACCTATAGTCTCGAATTAATTTACCAGAGATGACAGGAATTCACAAAATCCGCCATGTCAGTTACGAAGGATTATACACAAATTACAGACATAAACAAACACTGAATTATATACGAGTATATATTTATTACCTAATTATCTTTATTTTCTCGAGGCTGCAAATAAATGAAAAAAGGCTTCAACCTGCAGTCTAAGCCTAAGGCCATACAAACCTAGACTTACGCCATTAAACAAGGCAGAATAATCAGTCAGTTTGTTTTTTTGATAATTATTTTAACATCTAAGTAGTGTTGTCAAATACGAAGCAGAACATAATAAACGCAGTAGTTAGCTGTTGTTATAGCAAGAGACAAAAACATCTGCCTGAGAATAAGCACATTTAGTAATATGTGACACTAAATAAACTGCTTTTATTTCAAAGAACACACATAATTGTGGCGCCAAATTACTATCTAGGCCTTTGAAGAAGGATGTGCATTGCGTGATGGCCCAAGGCTTTTCTATGCAAAAATATGGGTAGAATAATTATCTTATGTCTTAAATGGAAATGGGCCGGGCACCTGACGAGGTGGGAAGATGGCCGGTGGCAGCAACAGAGTGGCGTCTAAGAACTGGACGACGGTCGGTGGGCAGACCAGCAGCACGATGGTCCGACGATATCGTTGTATTGGCGGAGAGACCATGGATGCGGATGGCGAGGGATCGTGAGAGGTAGCGTGAGGGGAAAAAGGCCTATAATCAACAGTGGGCAGAAGTGGATTGATGATGATGATGATGATAATGAAGTATTTAGGTTAAAGCTGTGTGGAAGTAGACAATGAATAAGCTCTGGTAGTCCACTCGCTACTAGTAGAACTGTTGCTTCACGGGCCTGAGGTTCTAGGTTGGAATCCTGGTGTTCCAAGATCGAATCCCGTAGTGGTATGGTTCTAAGACTTTATTTTAAAGTAATTTAGTTTGTGACTATTAAGAACCGCCTCTTAGTTGGCTCTACACATTTATGGGACCTTGTCTTTCCTGTAAACTAGGCCGACTAAGCTAAAATAATGGTATACAGGGTGTTCCAAAAAGGTCCTGTGATACTGAAAGGGGTTGCTTAACTCACCAATAAAAGCTACTTTTACTATAAGACCAAGAGAAAAATTCCATAATATACAACGTGTTACAAAACATCCTAACTCTTTTTACAGGGTGTAACCTACTGGTCAACAGGATGTCGGGGGAAAATATTTAGGTTGTGATCCCTATTACCGGGAGCTATTACCCTGTAAAAAGAGTTAGCATCTTTGGTAACACCTTGTATACTGCACCAAATGTATGGAGCAGCAGATATTTTAAATAAAAATCTACTGAGCTTGAGCACTGTAGCATCCGAGCTTGATATTATCATGATGCGAGAACTTTTAATGCAAAGGTAAGACCAAGGCAAGTATATTATTAAACTGGAGGTCTTGCAAGTCTTTTTTATTATATGACAAAATATTATACATAATATTATACATATAGAAGAAGGCCACGTTATTGACAAAAGTGATCTGCATCAGAATCCCATATTTTCCCCTGCCCTTCCTATTGTAATATTTACGCAACAAACAAACACATCAAACAGTGCAGCGGGCTTAGCATCTCCTACTTCGGATTCCCTATTCAGTAAACACTTATCGATCTAAAACGTGCGAGCGCCGACACCATTACTTGGAACAACAAAAGGTTGGACTCTTTGGCTCCCACTGTTTGATACTTTTGTCAAAAAGGGTTCTTATTTTAAAACTTAAACTTTCGTAAGCAGTTCTTATTTTCTTGAAAACAGTTCACTTTCCTCTTCATCAGCATTTATTTTTCCACTACTGGACGTATGCCTTTTCGTGTTTCTTCTATCTTAGCCGGTCTGCGAATATATTGGATTAGGAAGCCTGCTGCGGCCTTGATGGCGACGGACCATAGTGCAGCTGGTCTGCCCGCACTTTCCAGTAAGTGGCCTTGAATTGTCTTGGGTGAAACCGTTAAATCACTACACACAAAATGTGCAGCGCTTACGAAAGTTTAAGTTGTAAAATAGTTTGTGCAGTCACCGACACGCTATTATCCACCAATATTTATTCGATTGTTGAACTACTATCCTTCTTCTTCTTCTTCAGCATGTATATGTCCACTACTGGACGTATGCATCTTCATGATTCTTCCATTTTAGCCGGTCTGTAGCTATTGTGGTCCAGGCTGAGCCTGCTGCGGCCTTGATGTCGTCGTTGAACTACTATCCTAATGCTATTTTATATTGTTACAGAAAACGGCAGACAGCAAATGACATACACCGTTGCAATGACAGAACGAATGCGTATGACTACTACTATACACCCATTCGTGCGGTCATTGGTAGATGCTAACGAATAAGTATTATTCGTCAAATAATTGATTACCCTAAGAAAGATCTTCTGCCAGATGTCTTATTTTGTTACAATGACGTAATTTGCTGAACGGGATCAAACCCAGAAATGTAATTGCAACAGCTCACTCGGGGAAAACTAAACATTGTAATCGGTGGCCCGTCAATGGAGTTCTAAACAAATATAGTTGACACCTGTTTAACAAGCGTCGTGTTGTTTGCATAAGCGAATGGACAAGTTTGGACAACCATTTAGTTTTTTTTTCTAGCTGGTATTATACTGCATGCTTTCAATCTGACGCCCAAAATAAACGTGGCGCATATTTTAGGCAATGTTCCGATAATTTTCTCTCAGGAAATTGGGAGTAAGGGACCTAGTTTGCTTCTTACCAAAAACTCAAATATTGCTACACCGTTCAGCAGTGAATTAACTCAAATATTGCTAGACAATTAACTGATGATCGTCAGCAGCGAACGAAAAAAAGAAAAACATTCGCCGAACGTCAGTAAACGTTGGAAACTCTAGACAATGCTGGTTTTGTGTATTTTATCCTCCCGGCATATTAGAATGAGAGCATATTGTGCAATACCTATTTGTTTATTGAATAAGCGATAAACTTAATACTCGTGCCTTACTTAGTATTGACAAAGGAATAGCATTTTCAGTGGATTATGCCAATTGCAAGAAGCCTACTCTACCCTGGGGAGCCTACTCTGTTAGTTCACCCATCTAGTCTAAGCGGAGGTGCTAACATTTGTATGGATAGATGGTTGGATGTTTGTTACCTTTTCACGCTAAAACTTGGAATAGACATTTTAGTTTACTCATCGATAATGGAACAGCGGGGATAAGTATAATATGCAACTTTTTATCCAAGTATGTGCGGTCGAAGTCGCGGGCAAAGGCTAGTAAAAGCTACAATAAATAAAACGGCCATTGTTCTTGATCGTTGACGAACTTAAATAAACAAACGTTTCCTTTCATCCTCGAGCTCATCAAGAATGCGGTCATAAAATGCATGTTGCTTTTAACCCATTAAAAAGTTAAAATTCAACTCCGCCCGTTTGTCTCCGAACGTCCTCATAAAACGGTTTAACGATCAAACAATGTCGTCGAGCACCAAATATGCTAAGTAATTTTATCACACGTAATTTCCCGCGCAAACTATCCAGAATTTTAGAGCCCTCGCCCACGGCAACTTTTTGAAGCGATGCAGTAGTGATGCTGTCGCGCGTTCGTATCGATACAGTCGCGATTCGGTCGCTAGCTGCGCGTGCCCTCGCCATCGCAACCACGATTCAGTCGCGATGCAAACGCGATACCGTCGCGCTTCTGTCGTGATGCAAACGCGATTCGTGCGCCTCCCTTCCTCCGTTCTCTCCCCGACGTCGTCAGACACGGTCGCGCGTTTGCATCGATACAAGTTGCGATGCTGTAGCGTATTAGTAGCGCATTGGCATCGCTTCTGTAGCGCGTTGCAAATGCGACTAAAGCGCGTTAGTAGCGATGCTGAAGCCTGAGGCGGGTATCGCATCGCGCGACAGCATCGCTTCAAAAAGTCGCTGTGGGCGAGGGCTCTAAAAAGTCTAACAATTATGGAGGCCCCTCGTCACGCGCCGAAGATTGTTTGCACAGGGAAGTTGCAATTTTGCTGCCTCCAAAGGGTGTATCCGACATTTTTACGTCCTTTGAATGACAAAGTGTTTCCTTGTTTGTTCGCGGCCGTACTACTAGACACTTGTAACAACAAGAGATTTAGAGTTATTTACCGTCAATTCAGAGAGCCATCAGCGTTATAAGTATTTCCGATCCGTCAAAGCTAGTACTGCACCCATGCCCAAAATTGACCTCAATATAGCGCATGATGTTCTATCTCTCACTCTGTTCATGCTGTGGGTTAAAAAGTGTTTTATCGAGCTATCTGAACTTAATCCATGATAGAGCTTGAGTCAAGAAAATTTAACTTGATTTTGATAGCACGATTGTTATAATACGTTTGAAGCTAGGTAGAGTAAATATCAAATAGTATCTTATACATCAGGGTACTAACTATAGTTCTACGTTACTATAGCCTACGTTCACCCCGTTTTAGTTTCCCTTTATGTGCTACCTACTATCTGTCTCAAAAAAACTACAATGTACAAATACTGATGACAAAAGTGAATATGAAAAACTGAAAAATGCATCATGGCTTTAGGCCATATTTAACCACGACAGGCTGCACCTTACTTTGTGCGCAAAACAGATGACCATAATAATGTCAACTTATTACAGGAATTTGTCTCTTTAAAACCGATAAAAAATAAAATATTTTGAAAACACCGCCTGGCGATGGCGGTTGCCCAATCTGGAGCGATTCATTCTTAGGCCCCTACTTGAGATGACTGTATGACAGCTAGCGTGAAAGAGTGCCGCAAAGTCTTTTTTATTTTATTTTATTTATTGACAATTACATTTATAACTTACAGCTAACAATAACCAAGACGTTATAAACTTAAAAGTAACCTAATTTTACAAAAGTATGACCCTAACCTAATAATACAAATTAAAAGCACATTCATTCCTTTTCAAGCATTCTCTTGTTTACATTCTTCAACAATTTTTCCCTTCCCTGTCGTAAATAAATCGCACTCAGGCTTTGCCTTGAGCAAGGAGTTGAACAGCTCTTAGCTCCGGTTTCCGTAAAACTAAGGTTTAAATCAGGTATTGATTTGTCAGTTTGACACACAGAAAAAGCAACTGATAACAGCTGATTTATGATGGTGACAGCAGGATAAACCACCGAGCAATTATTTTGATAATTAAAAGTATTAATTTTCATTCGTATCACAGCTTATCCGCCGCTTGGCTCGAGGCAGCTGACTTTTGCTAAGCTTTTAGTAGGAGTAGCAAGGATCCGTAGCTCTTCAACAGTGCTGTAATTGCAATATTATAAATCAAATTGGCAAAACGACGTTCTGCAGTCGATATACCAAAAGTTGTTAAACGACATCTGGTTATTCTTAAATCCAGCTTCGCTCAAATTATTTGAGAGTAGAGGCTCCGCGGTCTGCACTCAGTCATTAGCTGTTGAGCAATTACGTTTATTCAAAATGGCGTCCTTTATTACAGAGTGGACCGATGCCAGAGGCTGGACAACAGATGCCACTCTCTGTTGAAGTATTGTGAATGATAGGTGCCAGAAGTTTTATGGTGGAATTTTTATGTGCCAGGTAAAACATTTTTCGGGGGCCCGCTTTTTTGTGTCGTCTGAACGGCATACTTGCAATTTTGGCGTGTAAAATCGTTTAGTGGTCGACGGACATGCAATTTGACGGATTTACTGCCCTTTTTAATCGTTTTTATAGGTGTTTTTGGTGCATTCCATTATTCGAAATTATTGACGAAATATTCAGAATAACATACTTGAAACGTTTGGTAAGTCACATAACATACCATAATGCATCTCTACTTGACTTGTGCAGAGGCAAAAATCGTACCACGTTCAAATTCTGGGACACTTTAAGAGGAAATTAGGGCTCCTCAGTATTATTCTAAGGTAAATAGTCAAGTGCCCAGGAAAAAGCTGGGATTCCGCGGATTTCCTCGCGAATTATTGGCCGGAACCTCAATTTTGTATCACTTTTATAACACGACAACCTTGAGATTTTGCTTATCATCATTGTGTATTCGCAGATAATATAATAATTGTGCCCGTAATACGTTGCCTTATTACGCTTGCCTTTTGCCCTAGATTTTAAGCTAGAAACTCACTGGTCTAGCTTATGCACTATGCAGGCCTACATATTTTATGATGAGACGTAGTCGGACAACGTCGCCTATGTAGAGTATGCTTAGTGTGTTTCTAGGCATACAGATTCAGATGGTCTGCCTGTATACTCTCAAATAATAACAGTAAATATTCCGGTTTTTTAATTATTCTTCATTTCAATAAGGGCTATTTTCGAGTGTTTCGACGCTCGATGGTTAAGTGAATTTTTTTAGAGAATAGGCGCGTTGTTATCAAAATCCGTCCCGGTACGTTGTGTATGTAGAACCAATATGTTTCTAGCCTTAAAACGATATGTAAATCAGTGAAATTGAAGGATTTCAGGCGGATAATAACTTTACTACTGCCAAACAATAGCCAAACGACCAATTCGAACACTTCAAAAAGCAATGCAACACACCAACTGCGATGCCTGACATATTAATTATGAAACTAATTAGAAGTAATGATTGTTTGTGAACATCATTGACCTAAATAAAAAATTCTCAGCAGTCGTTGCTTAAATTAAACAGGCCTAATGAAGATCCGTAATTAATAGTTACCATACCACTCATCGACAGTCTTATAAAGCCGCTGATTGATGTACCGTTCCATTATCAACTCTATCTGCAGTGTAATAATGACTTTTGGAAACTTTGGAAAGGAAGCTTTTCTAAAGGTTTCGCGTTTCAAAGAAATATAGTTTTCGGACTTGCGTAATACTTTCACTTCTTATGTTATTGTTATAAAAGAAGCCGTATATATATTTCTATGGAACTTGGCATTTACAGACTGGCTTCCATAGTCTCCTTCAAATGAGTATAGATACAGAAGGTTATATTTACTATCAATAAGTATAGATACAATACTAACAAATAACCCGAATCCAATATAACCCGTGTCATTAAAGAAAACATTTAGGATGAACTTCAAAACACTCGCCCTCTCGCTTTAATTAATACAATCAAAGCGAGACAATGCTAGTTTTGAAGTCCCTCATAAATGTTTTTTTTAATGACACGTCTTACATTGGAAATTGCCTAGAAGCTAAACATTTCTAGACAAGCTGTTAATTTTGTTACTCTTTCAGCAAGTAGAGAGACGTTAGACATAAGTGGGTTAAAATATTTGGAGGACCGTACCGGACCTATGGATGGTAGCGCAGTGTTTTTCAACCTTTTTCATGACGCGACCGACAAAACCTTTCGCGGCCCTTTACTAGGGTCTTGTCAGTTAAGTACACCTTCATTCCTTAACTGCGATCCCCAAAAACCCTCCTGAAGAAGCTTCACGATCCCCTAAAGAAGCTTCGCGACCTCCCTAAGGTGCCTTGGTACCAGGGGTTCGCGAGCCACCGGATGAAAAACACTGATGTAGATCCTACGCAGCAAATGGAAGAAGCATGAAGAGGCATACGTCCAGCAGTGGGTGGACAAATAAATGTTGTTGAAGAAGAAGGGAGCCTACGCATTGTAGAAAGCCTTCTGAACCTTATATTTTTATCAATATTAGATGACTGCAGCATAAAATAACCAATAATTTAGTCATCAATACGATACAGCGTAATTATTATTGATCATTGCATAGCGAGCTCTGCAATGAAAACGCGATCTATTGCGTAAGGGCGTAATTATGGCGAAGGTAATTATTTCGCTACTTACGGCGTTATTACGGCTGTACAAATACATAGTACTATCACTGGTATTGATCACCGGGGGCCTTTGCCTGTAACGTAATGGTGCCAAAATGGGCTCCCAGTTGACGGCTTCAATTACGATTTATTAATGCTTTGGGTCCTTTTACTGTTTTTGTAGCTCAGCAAAGAATATTCTGATTCGAATTCTAGAGGATTTAGTTCGCTGGTTGTAGGAGAAAAACGAGGAACCGCAGGTTTTGTCCTTGCACTGGGACGCCATCGACACGCCATTGCGTTACAGGCTAAGGCCCCAAATAATGTATTATAGTAATCTGACCTAGTCCCGCCTATGTAAGATTTTTGCCATACGATTTGCTACGAGAATCATGTCTATCTTTGTGGCTGTAGCTATCAATATGCTTTGCTTGAGATTTGACGTCTGTGACGTGATCTATGGCTAGATAGGCTAGGCTAGGCTATTGTTTGAGGAACCTAGTGGCCACCTCTGGTGTATATGACTTGAAATAAAACTATGACTATCTTTCTCTTTGAAATAAAAAATAGGCTAGGGTTTATAGTGTTTTCATACAACTGTTGTAACGAATAATCAATCTTAAATATAAAAAGGCAATCAGTCTTTGGATGGGCATGATGATAGATATTTAGTTTTATGTAGAGCTTATGCACTGAAGAAAACCTTCTAAACCTTATATTTTTATCAATATTACTTAGATGAAATCAGAAGAAAGCCGATGACGTCCATTCACTCTCAAGAATTCATCTATCAGGCTACCACCACGGAGAAAGAACAGTTGCCATGATTTGACAGAGAACCAACAATAAAATACAAGTTTACAGCAAAAGCTCTCACGGCCAGCATGCATGGCACAAAAACGGCATAATTCAACGAAAAAAAAAAAAAGTCACGTAGGATAACCCCTGATCCCACGGACAGGGCGATTCCACAGAAAGTGTCGTAACAAAAAGCCTCGCTGGTAACTCAAGACATTTGAGCTAACATAAAGCCCGGTACCAAATGGGACTGGCCAGTGTGTAGTGGCCATAAAGAGGTGATGTGCCCCCGGGCTATAGGATGCCGCCACTGAGAAAGGCGCTGCAGCGCTTGGTCTTAACCCTCGCGTATACTTCTTGCTAGATAGAAACTCTCCTGCAAGCGTAGCATAAGGCTGGGTTAGAGCGTATCTATGGGTTTATAAAATATAATTATCTCACTCTTTTGTATGACGTAGACTGGATGGACGGAGTTATAAATTCATAGATACGCTCTAACCCAGCTTTATGATAAGCTTGAACTTGCTGCGCTGCTTCACTACGTCTTTAAGGTCCACTTGCGTCAACCAGGGTTAGCCAGTTAACTCTGAGTTAACGTCAAAATTTGTATGGAAATGTCAAGTTAACTCGGAGTTAGTTTGCTAACCCTGAGTGACGCAAGTCCGCCTAAGAAGAGTATTTTTCGTATCTTGCTCGTTACGTGGCGCAAGCATATCTAAGCTTCGTGTGTTTTGACTTCATAAGCATTAGTGATTTTATTTCATACATAACCAAGGACCAACCTCCAAAATTAAATTTTGTTCCGGAATTTTAGTAACAGGTGGCCGGCCTAGGTAGGAAGATTAAAGAGATTAAGATTTTCACTAAATCAAAAATACTATTCACAATTTTGGCAGTATTAACAATGTAGGAGAGATAAAAAAAAAACCATTCATAATTTTTATATTGCTCCAACGGTAACAGTTTTTATCAAGCAACAGGAACGCGTACAGTCTGTTGAAATATATTTGACTCAATAAATAAATTAATAACAGGAACATAAACATTTTATAACCTAGACATTCTTTCCAGACTGGTTAACTCTAAATTTAGTCTAAAATTACTGTCTTAAAACTTAAACTTTCGTAAGCACTCCACATTTTTATATCGCTTTAACGATTTCACTTACTTTTATTTTGTCGGAATAGCCGACATGTTTCGACTTCGTCCGGAAGTCTTAGTCATGGAGGAGGGATGGACGACGCGTTTGTCTTGGCGTTCATCCGCTCATATAAAAGTAAGTGAAACCGTTAAAGCGATATAAAAATTACTGTCGTCCAATAACTACGATTATTGCTACAGTTTGTCAAAAGCGCCAATAGCTCTATCTCGAGTGGTAAATACACGCATTGTACCCGCAGTGTAACAGGTTCCTCACAGGTATGAAGCTATAAAAAAGTTAGATAAAATGACGACGCGTGATACTGTTGAAATGTGATAGCGGTGTGTGTGTAATCTTATTATTTCGTCTGACGTTTTTTTTAGAAACGACGAGTGTGATGGCTATGTTGATTCAGCCAGTTTCTCGTAGAAAAAGCGCAGCATAACTACTTGTTAGGTCCTCACAGGAAAGACGAGGTCGGGTTTACTTACGATGTTTTCTTTCTAAATTTCCCTTCTCCTCTTTCCTGTGGGCTAGGCCGACTAAACTGTTGGTTATAGGCGCTGGCTGGGCAAGCCTTCTCCATCTAAAACAGTCCAGGCACTGTAGCTCTCAGTGGTCACTTCACCTATCTAGCGTGAGTGAAGGTGCCACTGAAAGAATGCATGAATCATCTCATTACGTAGATGCAAAGGCTTAAGTTAGGTCTTAAGGCAATTCCGGAACATATTTTAATGAAACTCCGCATTTTCCTACATGCAACTTATGGCATGCAGCAGTGTGACTCGTCGCATAGCAAGTATTTGTATGGATGGAGCATAGAAGCACACGTTGTCGGATTGTCTTGAGGCACGGCCAGTGCGGCAACCGTGCGACAATGCGGCACTCTTACAAATCTTTTTCAGCTAAAAGTCGCACTGTCGCAAGTCGCAACGAGCCTAAGCCAGCTGAGCAACTCTCATTCTTAATTTCCGCGTGAGTGTGTGAAAAGTGAAAAAAAAAATCTTAAATTAAACAAACTTAAGACTGTAATATCTCACGTGACATTAAGTCTAACAATAACCCGGACCGGTACAAAACTCGCTTATGCATAAGTCAAGTTAAGCCTGACAAATTCGTGTAACCTCGTTTGAAGTTTACGAAGTTAGCTTTAAGTTAACCTCTGGAATCCATGGACATTAAACTTATGGCCGATTTGCATAACTTCTGGTCTTTATTGCCCATTTTGGTCACAATAGCCTGCTATTATTGCGTATGCTTTACTTCTTTTCATTGCGTCACGTAGAAGTGTGTTTTTGGGACATGTCCGATATCCATTTGTAAGACTGACATGCTTCCACCGGCATATGAACCTGCAACCTCACTTTAAGCTGTTGTCAAATTAATTGCACGTGTAGTCATTTTGCGTTCTACACAGTCTGAGGCTAACCTCTATACCGACACTAACGGCAAAGGAATTTATCGTGAGTACCTAATCCTGCGGCTTAGTTGGCTCCACACGTATTGACATCTGTGGGCTAGGCTGACTAAGCTGAGAGGATGGTACCTATAGGTGCTGGGCAAGCCTACTCCGTTTAAAACTCTAAACACGTCCCAGGCACTGGCGCGTCCGAGTGGTCACCTTAAGAACGCACTTAAGCAGCGATTTCCCATACAAACGTAGTTCCGGTTTAATTACTAAACTACAGGCTGGATTTTGCTGAAACTTGGTTTATATCAGTAGATGACCAATACGGAGGTTTGCAAATAGTTTTTATAATAAAATAAATAGCCTGAAAGAAATTAGAGCGATACGTTTTTCGCGCCGAAAAGGGGGTTACTTTCAGCTGTTATTTACTTAAATTATTTTACTGTCTATTGGAGTCTAACTACCTTGGGAACATCAATAATGTATTGTACTTGTCAGAAAAAAAAAAAAATTAAAATAACTAACAAAATGTAGAAATGGCAGCTGAACTACGAAAAAAATTGGGAAAATAGATCTATTACGTTATAACTACAACGACATACTCGCGAAAGGACACGAACACACGTAGACTCATACAGCCGCATTGCCTCTCACTTTTCCCGCGCCCCGTCTTGCTCTGGGTGAAACAGCTATAGAAAACAGTGTTTCACGCGCTTGGCCATCGCCGAGATCCCACGGTCCTGAAGGGGCCTCTTAACTATCTAGTGTGAGTGAAGGTGCCACTGGACGCTATATAAATCATCTCTTGCGTAGATCTACATACGAAAAAATCGCGAGGGAACCCGTGGGTAATACGTACCTATTAGGTAACTTTGTCTTTCCTCCGTGCTTATTGTTTAAAAAAAAACCGCACAGTTCGTCATCAAAATCGGTTTATTTGTAGGAAAAAAATAATAGATAAGATAAGATAGATAAAAAGTATTTATTTAAAAACCACACATAAATTATACAGACAGTTACAGTTTTATAATAAAAAGCTTTATTTCGACAAATATTCCGTATTATTTAAAAAGATTGTTTACGATTTCGAAAAAACCTATTTTTCCGCAAATAAACCGGTTTTGAGGACTAGCAACTGTGCGGATACTTTTTACAGGATAAGTACATTGTAGATAAGTCCGCCATTATACCAATGAACGGGGAGAATTCCTACTCCTTCCAACAAACTGTCTCGTGTCTCGTAGTCACTTCTCTCAACAAAAGTTGGATGATTCTTCAAAAAAGCGTTCTTCGTTGATATCCATGGCTTTTATTTTTTCTCGTCGTTGGTGAAAACTAAAAATACAGAGGATAAAAGGGCTTAAAAACTAGCCAATATGTCGATGAGGCACACTTGTAGGCTTTATAGGTTAATCAGAAAAAAATCTTCTATTTTGACAGGCCATGGATATCAAAAAATATGCCATGGATATCAAATAGTGTCCAAAATTAATATAAACAGTAATTTCAGTGGTACATAAAGGCTTCCTTTAGCTTGATTGTCACTCATGAACTGTCACAGACTTAAACAGGGCCTTAGTGAAGGAAAAGTATATAAATAAAACATCATAATAATCAAACCAAAGTAATCAAAGTTTTATTTTGAGAATAAACACAATGACATTCCAATACAAATAGACAACTCATAGGCGCTCGGAAAAGGTAACTGCAATATTGTGCTTAAATTCAGTGTAAGCACAATATTTTCATTAGACGTTTGATGACTACGCAGCTGTCAACATGCCAAAATGTGGTACAAAAAAGTGCCGAAATAACACCATGACGATGCGAAATAAAGATGGTGTGACCTACCATCGGTTAATTAATATTATTTACATATGATAATAGAAGAAAAGGTACAAATATTAAGAGGAAACTATTAAATTTTCAATAAAAACCATTGATTGTAAACAAATGTTCCTGTTTCTTTCTCTCCCGCGGGTCAGAAAGAGATAGACAAAATGATGCTTCAAGAACAAAGTCAGAAAAGAAAACAATGGAGACTCCTTTTGTAAAGTAAAAATTCTAAGGACTAAAATTTTTCGCACAGTTCTTGCTCTATCCTTCGTCACTTTTTGTTTTTTCTTAAGCACTAACCCGTGCTAGGGAATAATTTAAACATTTATAAGTCCTGTCCCGAGTGAATTTTTTCAACCTATCCTTGGTCAGTTGAAAAGGGGCAGGCATTTTCACTAACATGACAGTTCGACCTGCCAGTTTACTGAGTTAGATGATGGGATAGGCTTTAGTTAAAATAATATAAAAAACTACCAGGGGCTTAAGTCTGTAACACAATGGCGTGTCGATGGCGTCCCAGTATAAGTAGAAAGAAAAAACAGGGGTTTCCTCGTTTTTCTCCTACAACCAGCGAACTAATCCTCTAGAATTAGAATCAGAATAATATTTCCTGTACTTGCAACAAAAAAAAAGGACCGACACAGCATGAATAAATCGTAATTGTTGCTGTCAACTGGGAGCCCTTTTTGCCACCGTTGCGTTACAGACTCAGGCCCCAGGCCCCGCCACACTGATACACAAATACTTCATCCTCTTCATTCGGCAGAAGACCAAAGTCGAAGATATCTGGCTAGGCGGGAGTACCAACGGTGGACTAGGGCGTCACGGAATGGTGGCCTAGAATGGGTCGAGGGTCGGTGTGTAGACCGAAAGCTCGATGACATTGTCAAAACAGCGGGAGGACAATGGACGAGATTGGCATTAGACCGAGGGGGTTGGCGTGAAAAGGAAGAGGCCTATGCCCAGCAGTGGGCTTTATTTATGGGCTGGATAAATAAGTAGATTTGTATCACCTGGTTTTTTAAACTTCGCTGTTATTATTTTCGTAGAAGCTATCGAGCTATTCGAAAAGTCGTAGAACAACATTTGTTGAAAATCACATTTAGGGGTTGATATGTTTCAGGAAAAAAGCTATTTACAAATTATACTTACCTGCCTATTTTTCATAAACTGTTTAAAATAATATCCGCAACATGGCACAGATTTTTTTTCCCCATAACAAAAAACTAAAATAGGCTATTGCTACTCCACTGCTATCTTTATTCCAATAAACTTCAAAAATCAACTTACGTAGCTTCAAACTGCGTGATTGATTTACATTTCCGCTTAGTTACACAATACATTTTGAGGGCTTGAAGTGTCAGCAGCAATGTAGAAACAAAAAGTCAGTCGAAGCATAATAGGGTGAAATTAGCGTGTGCCATGTTTCGACTTGGTTATTGTACGGAACAGTTTGTCCATTTGTATTAGAATGTCATTGAATAAACAGTAAAAATTTAGAAGTTTTTAAACTTTTTCAATTGCTCATAGATTTATTTTAAGCAAACACATGCTGAGTTATTAAATAATAAAAGAGATAAATTATGCTCAACAAAGTCTATAAAATTGTAACATTAATTCTTAAGTTCTCATTAATTTCAGGCCTTAAGTCTTATAAAACGTTTTGATAAACAGCTACTAGTATTTAAAAGCTATAACATGAATAAACAATTACACATCCATCCCGAATTTCATCCAAAGCCATCCAGCCGTTTAGGCGTAAAGAAGTATCGTAAATACATAATATACATATTAGTAGAATATAACCCAGCAGCACCATCTAAAACAATGTCTCAGGCACTGCAGCGCCAAGTGGCCTCTTCATCCATCTAGTGTGAGTGAAGGTACAACTGGAGGCTATTTAAATCATCTCATAAAAAATAATATAATATAGCCTTTTATTGCTTCTCAAAGTTACATATAAAAGTATTTGCAAAGGTAAAATAAATCATCTCATACGTAGATGCCTTAGGCCTTTATTTTTTTTAACCCAGCATAGTAGTACGAGTCAGACTCACACACTCAGGGTTCCGTACCACCACAATATTTGTGTAACATATTTTAATATTATATTTACCCCTTACTTTATGTGGTGGTACGGTATCCCCGGTACGCGACTCCGACTAACAAGGAATTTTTTTAGGATATTGTACACGAAGGGTGCTAAACGGGACTTTATTACTCTGCCTCAGCTAATTCTACCATTATTTTCATGTATTTGGTACAATCCCTCTTTGTTTTTTTTTTAATAACTAGTAGAATGACCATTCTTTGCATGTATTTGGAAGAATCCCTCTTTGAAAGAAAGAGAAGAACCCTCGGTTCGCGAGTCCGGCTTGCACCGGCCGGTTTTTATTAATCTTGTGTACATTAATTAAGCTGTATAATTACAATGGATTTGAAAAAATGTAGATAAATAGATAGATAGATAGATTCTGTGAAAAAATCAACTGCTTGCTTATTATTCAACCTATTATATTTAAAGTTAACAACAGCCCGTTAAACGTAAGGCAAACAAGCAAACAGACATGCAGATATGTACTGGATTAGTAATAGGGTCTTATTTGGCACTTTTTCGGTACGTAACCCTAAAATAAGTGAAATTTAAGAACATTTACTTGATATCCATGGCCGGTATGTGATATCCATGGCTTAAATCCATGGATTTTAGGGCCATGGATATCAATAAAATAAAAAAATGACGTTGTTTCTCTTTAACTATAAAAGCTATCGTATTTATTTTGATGTCAATACCTACTGAGGGACATACCCAATCCTGTACTTTAGATAGTTAAGTGCAAATAGTATCACTTAAGTAGCAAAACTGACCACAAGTTTCAATTACCCTCCCGAACCAAAATAAAAAAAAAGTGAAGAACTTACCTCACAGTGTTGGCGTGAAAGTTAGCGACATACCCGTCCCATCTTAGCACCGTGGTTAAATTGGCGATATTTTACACCAATTACAAGACACTTACCGCGTATTCAAGTATGTATAAAAGCATACTTTTGTCGAGCGGTTTCAACTTCGCTCGCCGCGTGACATTAGTTTAAACGTCTACAGACACAAGAGTTTACATTCTATTAGAATACTGGATATACGATTGGATAGAGGCACTCTTTCGGCATTTAGAAAGGTATAAATTAGCACAGTAGTGCGTACATGAGTAAAACCACAAACAAAAACATACCAGGAGCACACGCGTGTGACATGCAAAATACTTGCAAAATCACCCATTTTTTGACCTTCAAAGGGATATTTAGGCAATTTCCTCTATGAAATATTGATTTTATTTGATATGCCTCAATAGACCGTAAGTTAAGTAGACGATTAAGTGCTACTTTAGTACTGTGTGATGTATAGTTTAGTAGATACTAGGGTGTGACCAAAAAAATCGACCTCTCAAAAAATTACCCAGTTGTTAAAAACGTTATGCGAAGTATCAGCTTTCGGGATTTGACATTTGACGGTAATAAAATATGCAAGGTGATATTTCACTTTAAACTGAATTGAACCATTATGCCCAATTTATGTGAACACCCGTCACAATCGGTAAAGCAATGTCAAAGGTATTCAAATGGGCTTCAGAAGGTTTGTCAATAAGAGGTCTTTGCACCTGTGTGCGTGGGTCAGAGGAGGTGAAAGGCTCACGCACACACACATCAGATTCAGTTATGGTGAAAAGGCCTATATCGTCATAACCAGTAAATAGGAGCTTGCATCAATGGGCGCAGCGAAATGTGAACGGTGTTGTAACACTGCTCTACTATTTATGTCTCGAACTTGATCGTTTATGCAATCATGTCACCCGGCGAAGGGTTATTCCGCTTTTGACTTTGTATGCAACGCTTAGAAATAAATTTGCCAAATGTTTCCTAGCATACAGGACTTGAAAAATAGATGCTAGCATCAAGTGCAATATGAGGAGATGCTCTTAATGGAGGGCACACTCTGAAAAACATCAAACATCAAAACATCTGATCATAGTCTAAGGACTAATAGCAGATAAAAACAGAACAAAAAAAAAATGTTTCCTGTATTCGAATGCATAGTTGGGTTGTGGTTCAGCCAATGTGTTTGCGAAAAGCTGCAATGGGTGTTAGCACTAAAATCGTAACTCTATTTAATTATTTTCTTTTATTGCAGATTGTAAAGAAAAATTTTGATCGAGCAAATTGTTATTAGTCTGAAGTCATGTCATTCTATTTGTCTACACAGTACAGTAAAGTTCTAGACCGCTACGCGCACCACACGCTAGGATACCACTTTTTGTTCGATTAGCGACCTTATGCCGCCCGCGGCAAGAGCTACCATGGGGTATTCTAGACTGTGGCCAACCGTACTTACCTGAATAATGAATATTGCAGTATTGTTTTGATAGTTTCAGCGTTGTTGGAAAATATATGTTGTCCTAACAACTGTAAACTACACTTAAACCGTTTACCAAACATAAAATATGCTGTGCTTACGAAAGTTTAAGTTCAAAAACTGTAAACTAGCATGAACCTGTGCCAAAACTACCTTACAGAGTAAACGCCCTAAAAATAAAACTTTTGAAACGCATCATCATCATATCATCATCAGCCCACCTCTGCCCACTGCTGGGTATAGGCCTTTTCCCCCTCACGCCACCTCTCACGGTCCCTCGCCATCCGCATCCATGGACCCTCCGCCGACACAACGATGTCGTCCGACCATCGGGCTGCTGGTCTGCCCACCAACCGTCGTCCAGTTCTTGGACGCCACTCCGTTGCTGCCCTTGTCCACCGGCCATCTTCCCGCCTCGCCAGGTGTCCCGCCCATTTCCACTTAAGACTCGAGATCCTATCACCTACAGGGTGTTAAAAGACCGCCAACAGACCCGAAAGCTACGCATACTAGACGCCAAAACAAAGTACTTTTTCGATAAATTATTGCTGGGAAATCATTTTGGTTTTTTAGGTTATAATTTTGAAAAATATTTTATCACGCAATGGACGTGTAACGCACAGAAGTCATATCGCGCAACCGTAGGTATAAGTTTATGTTACTTAAGCTTGAGGTGCCGATGTTTAGAATACATTGCGGGTTGCAATTTTAACGTCGTTTTTTGAAGGAAATATTAATAATTTTGATATGGCTTCTTGAGAAGGTATGTTAAGAACTAGATACTGAATACATTTCTGCAAAAAAAAAGTTTTGAAAAGTCCGACTTTGAACCTCATTATCTCGGAAACCGTTGATTTCCCAGGCATAGTTCCTTGAGCAAAAATGTTCCTTATGATGAGGACAATACGTGGTTTCCCGCTCTGTTGGCGGTCTTTTAACACCCGGTATATCGTCTACCTTCGTCCGACGTCGGATGACGAAATTTGGTACCCGATCCACGAGTCTGAGGCCGGAGTCTGAAACGCATGTTTGAAATATTATGGTAGCAAACAACTACGTCGAAGAAGGAACCTTAGATCCAAAGGCCAGATATTAACTTTGATATTGGCCGGAGATCCGATCGTACAAGATAAAATGCTCGAGCAGTAATTGATAAAATTGCTACTTTAACTTGACGAGGATATCAATTATCGTTTTGTCTCCTAAATTACCCTTTTAGATTAACTGACAGTTTTAATTATAGAGCAAGACATAATGTAGCAACAGGCGGTCTGGAAGTCATATTTTAGTCGACCAAACATAGAGAAATGAGGGAAAGACTAAATGCCAAAATGATTCACGTGATTTTTTAATGCAACATTTTTGGCGGCACATAAATAATACATTGTGATTTTTACCCGACTACGCGAAGCAAAAAGGAGGGTTATGATTTTAGCAGCGTATGTATGTATGTGTGTATGTATGTATGTATGTATGTATGTGTATGTTTGTGTGTTCATCTGTTCCCTCGCAGAGCCTAAACTACTCGGCCGATTTCGACAAATGCGGTGTCGTTGGATTTGTCTTAATTACCCAGGTGACATATAGGATAGTTTAATTTTGAAAAAAACCAAGATGGCGGCTGTGCTACACCCTAAAGTCGTGGACCCAAAAATAAAAATTATCGGATACCATCGTCATTTGTATCAAATGAAAGGACTTTAAAAGACATTTTCAAAAATGTATGACTCATGTAGCGTCAACATAACAAAAAGAACAAAAAAATCCAAAAAAAAGCTCAAAAAAATAATAGAAGTTAAAAACTAAAACCTGACTAAAAAAAAAAGTCGGAGGACACCACATTCGCATTTGATAAACCGATGGCCTCCGAGTACGATTAATTATCTATGAGTCTATTTTAAGGATAAGCAGGTCTTGTTTTAAGCCTTTTAGTAGTCGGGTTTTAGTTTTTAAGGTGAAATACGTCTCACAACTAGCGCCGCCAATGGAAAAAAAAACATATCTTTTTTTTGGATGCGTTTTTAGCAAAAAACGCTCCTGCGATTCCTCAACGCGAGGCTTAACTATTTTTAGGACCTAAGGTTTGGATTCCAGATCCCAGAACTTAAGAATGCAATCGGTTCTCGCCAAAAATGGCCACTTTTGGCGAGAATCGATTGCATTCGTAGGAAATCCAATCCTGGAATCCAAACCTTAGGTCCTAAAAATAGTTAAGCCTCGCGTTGAGGAATCGCAGGAGCGTTTTTTGCTAAAAACGCATCCCAAAAAAAGATATGATTTTTTTTCCATTGGCGGCGCTAGTTGTGAGACGTATGGCGTCTTAACTTCTATTTTTTACAATAATGGCATAAACAGTTCGGTTGAATATCTAAAACATTCATTTGACGGGTTGACTACCTAACTTATTGTCGAGCCAGCAAAATTAAAAATAAATCAAAACCATTAAATCTGTTTAAAAAAACTAGGCAGTATTTTTTTTTCTCACCTTTCGTGAAATTTTATTTTAATAAAATATAATTTACATTGTTTTAATGCACCTAACGCACACACATTTTTTTAATTAAGAATCTAATGAATAAAAAGTCACGTTCACCGTAACTTGTTTATTTTTGTAACTGCTGCCCTAAATGGTTAATTTTCCTTGGTAGAAACAGCCGTAGTCGGTACCACTATAAACTTTATTGGCTGCACATTATGCGAATTGCATCAATTCCATTAGTCTATTCCCGTGGTTATTGTCTGTGAATTAGGTTCGTGTTGTATGACCTCGATAAAACTGTTCACCATTCTTTATTTTAACATAATCATGAGCTAATGTGTGCTCCCACGTTTTGGTGTATGATTTTATTGAAGGGAGTTTATGTGTTCATTTTAACGATTGAACTAGGCCTTGTACCGTAGTATAATGGTTGCAATTGTTGCTTTACAATCCCACAAATCCTTCGGACTTGATTGATAAATCACTAAAGCCGTGTCCCGTGGCTGAATTAGCCTTCATTATTCAGAAACACTGTTTCGAATTCCATCTTGATTTGCTTACATTTCATCTTGTCGCTACGTATCCGTCTCTCCATCGAACCGCTCTTTCAAACATGTATACTAGTGGTTCGCCCCGAACTTTGAACTCGCGACCCCATATCTCAGCAATCCCTCGACCGATTTGGCTCATGTTCGAACTTAAAAATTCTCTTTACCTTATTTACCTGCCTACCAAATTTCGTGACGATCCGACTAAAACTCAAGTTATCGTCGAACGAACATTCATACATACATAAATACATACAAACGCCGGATTGTTCCAGTAGACTCGGAGAACTTCGCTCGTTCGTTCAACTAACTAACTTAGGCAAATTATTTATACACTGTTCGATGGCATCTCCATTAGCACTAAATGAGTGAAGCGACCACTAGGAAGCTGAGTGTCTGGGTGGGACATCTAATATATGTATCGCTCGAACAACTCTCCATTATGAGGCACCTTCATAATGTGAAGTGAAGTTACAGTTACAGGTCACAGCATAAATCTGAATAGCACTCAAGCGTTAACCTATAGGCAAAAGCTAATTTACCTATATGAAACCTTTACAACATATTAATCATTCACCGCAACCCCAATACGAACAATCTTCGTGCGTATATCAATACGTTTTCAAAGGGTCCACAAACAAAGGGCCACAGAACATTGGACATAAATTATAGGCCAACAAACACAGGACACGGCATTAAGATGGACAAACGATAATTGCGAGCGGCCCTATGAATATTCTGGACGGTAATACGGCTATTATAATGCGAATGAAATTGACAGACCCACTAGGTTTATTGTCGAATTTGACGGCTTGACGGTTTTGGAAGGCTGCCCGATTTGCAAAGCAAACGCATGCTGTATTTGGGTAGCCTTTATCAAACACTTCACTTACGCACACATTAGAAAATTACAAGAGGGCAAAAGAGGAGAAGGCGTGTTGGTAGAAGAATAAAGACGTGGCTCAGAAACATCAGACAATGGACTGTTGTAGATCTATTAGCTGGAAAGCTGATGAACGTTCGACTTACTTTATCGTACAAGGCTGTGAGTTCGTAGTCTGGGTAAGATATTTATTTGGCCGTTGGCGGTTGAAAGTTTGATTTTTTTTACCGTGAAATTGAAATGTTTCGATATCAGTTTTTGTACAAGGCTGGCTTCTAGGTTAGTCGTTTAGACTCCGCTGATCAGGAAATAAGTGAAGATGTAGGGAGGCATACCAAACACAATCAAGGCATAACATGATAATCATGGCATAACCAAGCATAATCATGGCAAATATATCATCTGAGGAAGCAGAAGAAGATCTAGAATACCCAAAATACCATGTCAAAAAGAATCTATCCACCCAGAAAAAAGGTTTTGAGGTAACACACATGAATTAAAAATACGGGTTGAATTGAGTACCTCCTCTTTTTGAAGTCGGTTAAAAACCAGTTGAAATCGGCTCAGACTCACATAGTAGAATTTTAATTGAGTATTAATTCCAGCGGACCGAACGTCATAATGAGATTAAACTTCCGCCAGTGAAACGAAAGCAAACTATCAATTACGAAATGGCGACTCTGCAGTGCAATAATCAAATAAAAAGCTCATTTATTACGTTTACGCACTACACACTTGCGACTTTTTGTTGCTGCATCGCACAACTTAGCAACTCTAATATTGCCTCGTGCCTGGCAAGGGCCATTCTCGGAAATCTTGAATGCATGTTATCTTCGCAGAATCTTGAATACGATATAGGTACGTACCCGGGACTAATTCAAATACGGGAATAATTCGAATACGAGTCAAGTATGTCGGAAGATAATATTCCCGAGAATTATTGTCCCCCAGAGTTTACTGTCACTTCTGACGCCCAAATTATTCTTAGTGTCACACACAAGCAAACTTTTTAGGTTGGTGTTACAAACACTCTGACTTCTCAGGCTCTGGTGTAGCCTTTACACGTATTTACCAACAGGCCTACCTAGCATAAAAATGGCGTAGGCCATAATTATGTATAGGTTTACGATCGATAACTTTTCCACGCAAAGGTGTCATAATTTACTAGGTTACTGTTATAACTTAGTTGTAATGTGTGGTGCAAAAAATGGAACGTGTGCACGTGTGCAGTGGTATTTGCTCTGGAGCATTGTTGCATATTATGATTAATTAAAAGTTATAATTAATGGAAGAGCAATAACATTCCCATTGCAAGGTGTGACCGATATTGTAGTAATAACTCGCTTCTATTTTATAAATAGTTATGACCTAGATGTGATATATTACAAACACGTTGTTGAAGTATTTTTCAATTAGTTTAAAAGGTATAAAGAATAATTGGGTGGAAAAAATATAAGGTGTTACATAAAAGTCCTTTTTAAAGCTTACACAGACAAACGGACAGTGTAGGCAGAGTAATAGGATTCCGTTTGGCCACCTTCCAGTAAGAAACCCTAAAAAAAACTTTGAGATAAAAACAAGCTCTAAAATAATTATGATACCTCAATTAATGGAGAGGTACGCCACTAAGGAGAAGGATAAGGAATTAATATGATTGTGAATGTATTTGCATTATGATTGCACCCTCCTTAAAGATGTTACCCCAATTTTCCAATGATACAAACTGCGTTAGGAAAATCTGTGCATTCCAGACGTTGAAATCGAATCTTGACTTCCGAGATCGACTCGCCTGCTCTCGCTACATTCTCGTCGAACCCCAAACTTGTAACTCAATCAAAACTCGTAACAAAATCGCGAGGCGTAGGTGTTACCATGAGTTTTACTCGAGTTGGTAAGAAAAAAGAGGGCAATTTTTGTAAAAACTCTACTGACGGCTTAGCATCAGTGCCTTATCTGCATGGATCTCACTCTTTTTATTTACATAGAGGTATACTGAGCTATAAATTTCGATCTGGCGGGTCATGTTAAGCCAGCTGTACTGAAAGATAGAGAGTACATAGTGATTCGTGAATATTTATTTTGATACCGAAACAATATTAATATTGATGTGATAAAAGTTTGCATTAAATACGAAGCTTTTTTTTAGTTACAGCTGAATAGACCCTTAGCCCTCCCACCCCGACTTGGCTCGTTTTTTTTTCATTCAAAACTACTTAGGACTCCATCATCAGCTTCCACTTTAACTCTTACTACAGGGTGCACTCTAAGTCGATAGCGGAACTTTAAGTAGGCTATCTACTGATCACTACAAACAACTTGTACTAGGTGGCGAAAAAAATGGAGCGAAAAAAATATCAGCTGTTCCATACAAAAGGTCGACTCAGTACTGCGCCAAATGTATGAAACAGCTGAGATTTTTTTTGCTCCATTTTTTTCACATTTGACAGCCTACTTGAAGTTCCGCTATCGACTAAGAGTGCACCCTGTAGATGGGTGGGGTGAGTGACAACTGTTTTATAATCACCAAACCCGCCAACAGTTTCTTACACAAAATATGAGATGTAAGTAATTTAATAGGTAGTAAAAAAAAATTGAGCGTTTAAAATAATAATTGTGAAGTGCGCTTCTCGTGAAATCATTCAACTCATGGTTGAGCCACAGATTAGAAAAGCCCGCGGCGGAGTAAACATTAAACGTAATCTGAAAGCCTTCGGAAGCAACAAGTTACCGGAACCGCTCCCTTTTGTTATTGCAAATTTTCCAAAACTGCCTTTTGGGAACTTCGTTATCTGTTTGTCTGTTTGCCTCTCCTGACCGATAAAGACTGTGCAGCAGGTTTCGAAGTTTTGGCTAAAGTTTTGGTTTGTTAATTGTCCCTGATGGTGGCTATTAGCGGCTTAATCATTCTATTTCCAACCAACCCTTGTTATAAGGCGCTGACTGTTCCGGAAAGGGCTCAGTGCCGATTCCAGAATTGAGAAATTCGCTAAGCAAGCACTTAAGTATCGTTCTGTCTCTGCAGATATCTCAAAAAAGAACTTGACAGAACGATACTTACTTTGTGAAATTCTCAATTCAGAAACCGGGCCTCAGACTTCAAACAGGAGGGCCTGAGTTTGATCCCTAGCTGCGTGTTGAACAAGATTGTTGTTACTTGCTGCTTTGTAACAGCAGGACACGCAATATTCCTAGATAATATGCCTTGAACATTTTTTTTCCTTATTGTCCATGCTTACCTGCTCGTATTTCGGAACAGCAAGGATCTGTCTTAATAAAATTTATTCGCGAAATTCACACGACATTTACAAAACAACCGCCACAATGCGACCCGTTTTGAACCAAACAATCTAATTCTAAGTAATGCCAGTGTCATGTGAAAAGGCCCAACGTACTACGCAATCCCGTTAAAGACGCATGTCCCATGCGAGTCCCCGGCGGAGAATTACAAAGGATCAGATAGTTGAAATCGAAAATGTCTTCTGCCCGGTACAAGGTTCGATTTATGGCGTCGCGCGTCGCCAGTTGGAGCGACCAAACAGTGAAAATTGCAGAAAGCCCATTTTGTGTTTTGTGCTCGTAGCAAGATGGTTTCTTGATCATCATCAACATCTCGCATACTGATCCTGGCCCCTGTTCGAAACCTTAGATCTAACCCAATATTTTTCTAGAAACTGCTACATTTTGGGATCATGCAACTTGTATGATCTGGCGAAGGAAATCAAGATTGACTTGTCCCATGGCAGTATAAGTGTGGCGAGAGGTCTCTTATTCAAATAAAATGATATCCCATATGAATGTATCCTGAATAGTCTGAATAGGTGGATATCATATTTTAAAAAAACAACGCCCGTAAGACGAGTATCAATGAGGTTGGAAAATTCGCATCGACCTTTACTTGGCTCGGTAGCTCCATTGGTAGAGCGCCTGCACGGCATGGAAGAGGTTGCGGGTTCAAGTCCTGTCCCGAGCGAATTTGTTACCGCATTAAAAACATTATAAAGTTCACTAGCACTGGTTAGTGCTTTAGGAATAAACAAAAAGTGGTCCAATGTCCGGTACTATACGCGCCACAAAAAAAGAGACTTGACCACGCCTCCCACACCTCTTTCCGCCGCCCCGCACTTCTTTCCGCCGCCCCGCACCTCTTTCCGCCGCCCCGCACCTCTTTCCGCCGCCCCGCACCTCATTCCGCCGCCCCGCACCTCTTTCCACCGCCCCGCACCTCTTTCCGCCGCCCCGCACCTCTTTCCGCCGCCCCGCACCTCTTTCCGCCGCCCCGCACCTCATTCCGCCGCCCCGCACCTCTTTCCACCGCCCCGCACCTCTTTCCGCCGCCCCGCACCTCTTTCCGCCGCCCCGCACCTCATTCCGCCGCCCCGCACCTCTTTCCACCGCCCCGCACCTCTTTCCGCCGCCCCGCACCTCTTTCCACCGCCCCGCACCTCTTTCCGCCGCCCCGCACCTCTTTCCACCGCCCCGCACCTCTTTCCGCCGCCCCGCACCTCTTTCCGCGGCCCCGCACCTCTTTCCGCCGCCCCGCACCTCTTTCCGCCGCCCCGCACCTCTTTCCACCGCCCCGCACCTCTTTCCGCCGCCCCGCACCTCTTTCCGACGCCCGGTCCCGTCCGGCACTCAGACCTCATACCGATAAAGAGACCTTAATAAATCTTCACTGGGTAAATGTCAAACCAAGTCTGGTGTCTCAAGTCTCTTCTTCCGTGACACACATTGTAAGAAGATTTTCCGTCGTCGTCTCGCTTGCCCGGATTAATCCCTTTTACTCTGGTTTTCTGGTCCTTTTAACTCTGTATTAGAGCTGCAATAAGCGCTTGTAGGACAGTTATCGCTTGCCAGACCCCGGTTCGAATTGTGCTCAGAATAGTTCCTTATTTATTCGTCAATTTATGCACTTAGATGACTCGCTGGGGTTCCTATTGATGAGAAAACCGAACTTGCCCGAGTAGGTACTTAGAATGAGCCGTTTTCAGCACAAATTCACAAAGAATTTCATAGATGGCGCCTACATGGGGCGTAGCCATAGAAGAACCGGAATACGACTGTCAAAATTAATCTGTGCTAAGCGAAATTTGACAGCGGCATTCCGGTTCTTCGTCGGTCTTAAACGTCATCAATGACGCCAGCTTAATTATTGTTGTACTGTTTTTTTTTTAGAATAATGAAAAGAATACAATTTTATGGTCGTGAAACTAAAATTGCTGAACAAAAATATCAGTTTAGCTACAACATTGAAAAAGCAGTGAATTCCTGCCACGCTACTTTCGTTGAACCTTAATACCAATACATTGTGTTGTGGTCTGTAGGCTAGGCCGACTAAGCCGAGAAGATGGTATATGTGCTCGGCAAGCCTACTCCATCTAGGTAAACATATCCCAGGTCCGAGTGGTCGCTTTACCCAATCTAGTGTGAGTAAAGGCCGAAGTTGTTTAACAAACTACCTAGCACTTGAAGGATTATATTTTTTTTGTCATACGACTACTACCAATTTTTTCACCTTTGTACGCGGGCAAAAATTACAAAGCATTGTAAATTCTAAGAATTTTTTCGAAAGAAACCATTCCATGCCATATTAGTCATATTGAGTCATATCATGTCCAAAAACAAATTAAAAGGAAATCAAAGACGCGTTCTTAGAAATATGACTACAAAAGCCGAGGTCATGACATATTATGATAGATTTGATTCATTCTTCTACTCATATTGAACTAGATTGCCGGCTTTTTGCCTTGAGCTTTTTAATGCCCTCAAGTTTGCCTCGTGGCATAGTTATAATGTATTTAGCGACTATCACCTTTTGTCGTCAGTTCTATCATCTTTATATTCACTTACAAACATATTATTATTAACTGTGGTACTTACTATTATTAGTAGCATTCTTTCTTTCTGAGAGAAGGTCCAGGTAGTGGGAGATGAAAACTTGCGCAGGAGACATTTAACTTTTTTTTAATTTATTTGTGTTGGTAGTTGGTAGTACTTAGTTTCGGTTTGATCTCATTTGCAAATTATCGCACTGAACAATGGGCACGTGTGGTGATCTTGTTCGAACTCTCTCTTTCTCTGAGAAAATTTAAAAATGAGAAAAATGATTGTAATTTTTCAAATTGCCTGATTCCTACTTCACTCATAACTAACCTCTACAAAACTATAAAATCACAGTTAAAACTTCCAGGAAAAACCTGACATTGCTTACCTACTTAATTTTGAACCACTTAATTTTAATTGGACATAATGTTAGGGAAATTATACACATCCGTTTCTAATGTAGAGATCGCACTGAGCTCCTACATTTGTGAAGAAGAGACCGAGGGTCCACTTAAAACAATGTTTACTGGCAATAAAAAAATAAAAATAATTTTTTTTATGGATTTTTATTTTGTTGGAAATTATATTTAAGTTTACGTGTTTCAGGAAGGTGTACCTACATGGCAATTTTTAAATTGACTAATTGACTAGGTACGCAGATGCTCATGTATATCATTTGTGATAATTATGTTTTAGAAGGAATAGGTTGCCAAGCAGTGGACACGGCTGGCAGGGAACCGGAGAGGTTGGTGTGACAAAGAAGAGGCCTATATCAAACAGTGGGCAACATTCATGGGCTGAATAGATAGATAGATACTTATGTTGCCATTTTGCCAATCACCTAAAAATATACCTAAGCTTGGTTGGCTCCGTATAGAAAAGACTAGCCGAACTATCTTTAGGTATGTACCGCAGAGTTTATCAATATTGATATTGTTTATTGAAAAAAAAAACTTCTACTTCTTCATCTTTTGTAGCCACAACATTAAGCTCGTTTTACCACATCTAATTGTTTTCCCATCTCTTCACACAGTCTGTGAACACCTTAAACTATCATAATTATATGGCTGCAAAGTGCGGCCTGTTATTAAAACATCATATCGGATAGGGTTGAGAAAGACTCAGTAGGTGTGAGGCTTTTTGTTTTCTACAACGTGTTACAAAACATCCTAACTCTTTTTGCAGGGTGTAACCTACTGGTCAACAGGATTTTAATTCTGTAAAAAAAGTTGAAAACCTCTAAAAATTTTCATAACTTTTTTGTTTTTGGTATTTGGTGTAGGTGCATTTGCATAGCTTTGAGTTGTTAAAACATTGTGAAAGTCAATGAAAACATTATTAAAAAAATACTTTTCTCCCGCCACAGCGTTCACATTTTATTAATTTAAAAATCAACGGAACGTCATAGAGCAAAAAAAATATTTAGGATGTGATCCCTATCACCGGGTGCTTTTACGCTATAAAAAGAGTTAGCATCTTTTGTAACACCTTGTATAGCTCTAGTACTGTCAGCCACATGCTAGCATACCCCTTTTTTCGAATGGTGCCCTGATGCCCCGCGTGATAAAAGCTACCATGGGGTATCCTAGACTGTGGCTGACCGTACAACAAAGTTGAAGAAACATTTTATATGTGAGGCGAAGACTCGAAGAGTAGAACGGTATTTGAAGAAAGTATTTCCTTATCAACTTTTTAAAGTTGACTATCTCCATATTTTGTCATGCAAAAATTGCCAATCACCATTACTCCGTGCAATTTTAGTGGTTTTAAAGCCGTAGGTATTTTGTTGCACTGGTGATTCTGAGCCAAATTACAAAATTTCATTCCAAAACGCGCGAAAAAAAAAATTCACTTCTCCATACAAATGGTGTCGATTGGCGATAGCCGTTTGTATTGGGAAGTGTTTTTTTTTTTCGCTCATTTTGAAGTAAAATTTTGGAATTTGGCTCAGAATCACGAGTGCAATTAATACCTTCGGCTTTAAAACCACAAAAATTTCACGGTGTATTAGAGAGGAGGCCTGAGTGATATATTATGGGATGTTTATTGGCTACATCCCACGTTTTTTTTTACTTATATCAATACCTACTCTAATCTAACAAAAAATATCTGACCCTCTGACGCTGATTACCTAACATTAATTTCTTGTCACATCTAAGCTGGCTAGGATACCCATTTTTAACCCCCTGACTCGTCATGGAGAGCACCATGAGCCTACCTTACATTCAGCTCGCTCGGAATAGAGACACATGTGTCCTTAGCGCGATACCAATAAGTTGCTCTAATTTTGTGGGCGATTATAAACGAGTGCAACCGTTCCGAACTAATTTTCCGAATTTTCTGAAAATAAGGGGGTGTTACATTATTTATTACCTACAAGGTGTTACAAAAGTACCTAACTCTTTTTACAGAGTAATAGCACCAAGTGATAGGGATTACAACCTAAATATTTTTTTTGCTCTATGACGTTCCGTTGATTTTTAAATTAATAATAAAATGTGAACGCTTTGGCGTTAGAAAAGTATTTATTTAATATTGTTTTCATAGACTTTCACAATGTTTTAACAACTCAAAGCTATGTAAATGCACCTACACACACAAACATAATTAAAAATTTGAGCTAATACCAAAAACAAAAAAGTTATGATTTTTTTTCAATTTTGAGGTTATAAAATAAAAATTGTTATTTTTCAACTTTTTTTTACAGATTTGACATCCTGTTGACAACTAGGTTACACCCTGTAAAAATAGTTAGGATGTTTTGTAACACGTTGTATAAAGTCCCGATTCCGAGCGATTTTTTACCGCTAAGCTTCTTTTGGGAATTCTTTTGTGACATAAGTAGGTGTGTAAGGCGTATTTTTATATGGTTCTACTGCTTGATATAACGTCGAATTAAATAACTTATGCAACACAGAACATGAGTCGTAATTACTATGTAATAAGAGTATCAGTGCAGTAACGCCTTGGGCAGTAGTTCATGATACTAAAAGCAAACAAAGCCGCATGATATTCATTGTATCAAAGTAATTAATGAGCGGTATTTAATTTTTTTTATTGTTCGCCTTTACTTTTAGTTTTTTGTTCCTAAAATCTTGTCTACTTGAAGTCACTTCTCGGATGATATTAATACCTAATTTCATAAAAGAAGCGTCTCGTAGCTTTGTATTTAATTTTGCCTTATTTATGTGAACTTGTAGGACTTTGGTTTGTTTCTTTGTTTCTAAAATCATAGTTTGCATAAAGTGTCCTTCTAAAATCTATTTTACCATTATCAGAAGATCTCATTCTAATTGATTATATCAAAAAAAGTGTCACTGTTAAAGACACAAATTATAGATATCATCGTAGTCAACCTTTGTTTATAGATTGCCATGTAGCGATAAATCCATGTCAGGTAGCTTATCTATTACATTGACAAAATATCGATTGAATTGAGATACTTAATTTATAGCATCGCTAGCAATCGCATATGACTTCGTTCATTAACAAGAAACTGTTTTTAAAATAGAAAATATCCTGTATTTTTTTGTTGAAAAGGCGCCCGTATTAAAACTCAATAGGTGTACCTATTGGTCCACATGCAGTGGACTGCACTTAATAGATCTACATGATTGTCATAGGGATGAAATCGATGTTTCCAGTTGAATTAGATCGTTGACGACTCAGAAAATTAGATAGATAAACTAGATAAAGTACCAAACTAACAAACAATTTTCACTTTTATATACACTAGTAGATATAACTACCTATTGATTAATTCGGTACGCTAGACCTTGATACATATTATTTGCCGTGATTAAATACCTGTTTCTAGTACCTCCGATGCAGTTAGAAAGCAAGGCCACGGTCCCTATAATGTCTTGGCGCGACTTGTAAGATTACTAGCATAAATTGTGATCCGGATTCTATGGCGTTTGTGCTGAGACGATAGCGATTTTGTTGCTTTTATATCCTTGATGTTATCGGTTGTAGAAAAGTATTGACAACTAAAACATTAAAGGTAACCAAATTAATGTTTTTCGGCCCAAGATGTGTGCTATCTTAAAATTATAAACGATTTTCAGTCCATGCATCAAGTAAGTATCTTTTATTACATTTTAATCGTTGACTCTATTTGATACTATCATAGAGAGTGAAATCAACGATATAACTTATCTATGTAAATAAGGTTTTTCTTTTAATATTCACTTTCGATAAAAACACCACAATTTAGCACACGAACCAGCAATTCTAGATTTTTGCGGTTTGTTTTCAAACGCTATTACATTAAGTACCTACGATATTTTTTGTGTAATTTTTTGCAAGTAAATTGCTCGTGTAAATAAAACTTTAGCCCGAAAACCCGCAGATTAGCCTAAAAACCCGGGGATTAGCCCAAACGCAATCCTCTCTCCGCTCCTCTATTCGTCCAAACATTAACCTGTAAGCTCTGCGCCAGCGCACCGCATGTGATCCAGATAGAGTCGCCGCGACAAAGACCGCTGGGAACCGGAGCAGTAACGGCGTGAGATAGAAGGGCACAGTGGTTGCACTCTATACAAGGTGTTGTTTTGTAAAGTGACATCCGACTCAGCGGCGATTATTTACACGATACTTTAAATAATCGCCCGGAATAAAAAAAAAAAAAAAATTAAAAATATCTCTGTGAAAAATACCCAAAAATCGTATAAATATAACTTTAGCCCAAAAGCCCGCAGATTAGCCCAAAATTCAATTTTGGCCTCCCTTACTACAGGGTGCACTCTAAGTCGATAGCGGAACTTTAAGTAGGTTGTCTACTGATCAATACAAACAAATTGTATTAGGTGGCGACAAAAATGGAGCGAAAAGAATATCAGCTGTTTCATACATTTGGCGCAGTACTGAGTCGACCTTTTGTATGGAACAGCTGATTTTTTTTTCGCCCCCTAGTACAAGTTGTTTGTATTGATCAGTAGATAGCCCACTTAAAGTTCCGCTATCGACTTAGAGTGCACCCTGTAGTTTTAGGACATAGGTCCAAGATTCCAACGAATAAAACCCGTTGCCGTTGGCGTTGGCGGCAACGGGTTTTATACGTAGGTGTTCTACGTTGGTATCAAAACATTAGGTCCTAAAAATAGTTATTAGAGATTATAATTTCATGATTCGTTTTTAGCAAAAAACGTATCCAAAAAGAAGATTTTTTTTTTCCAGTTGCGGTTCTAGTTAGTTGTACCTAGGTTTGGGCCTTAATTACCCAGTCCCAGGTTCTTGGGCCTAGTTTATTAAGTACCAGCCTTGTGTTCTTTAAAATAAAAACCGTATATGTTCCCATTATTCTAAGATATAGCCTGTACAATTGTACATGTCCCACTAGCTGGGCAAAGACCTTATCTCAGAGAGAGAGAGCTTAATCACCATGCGATTAGCGATTTTCGCGTTGAGGGTTTATTGTCTCATACGCTCCTCACGGTTTCCTCACGATGTTTCAATCCATTATTTTACATGTTTGTGCTCTCTCTATGGAGTGTGACTTCTACCCCTCTCCCTCGTGGTAACGGCATGAAGCCGTCTCGCCACCTATGCCAGAGACGCATTTGTCTTGCTGCAATTTCGCCAGATAGCCGTCGGTGGCAAGTTGTGCAAGTTTTTATGCACCGGTGTGGATGCACGGTGGATGTAAGCTGGGAGTGGAGATTGGTCAGATGGTCGTATAGATAGAGTGAAGGCTACGTCTTTAAAATCGTAGGACGGAGAAAAGTCTATCCAGCTTGTATCTGTCTAGCCTTTACCTGAAATTGTAGAAATCACAGAAATAATTGTGAAATAATCATAATAATTATGATACAAATGCAAAATTCAATAGGTATCTAAAATGGCGACTCGAGCAATAAATATTAATAAATTGTCAGTACATCTTTGTCAGCGGGGGTGGTCTAGTGGGTAGAACAATGGACTCAGAAGCGAGAGACCCAAGTTCGAATCCCGGTGCGGGCATATACCTATGACTTTAATTTATTTCAAAGTTACGTATATTTGTGAATTTGCAGTAGCAATACCACTCGCTGACGGTGAAGGAAAACATCGTGAGGAAACCTGAGCGTATGAGGCATTATACCCCAAACGCAAAAATCGCCAACCCGCATTGAGCACGCGTGGTGATTAAGCTCGAACTCTCTCTCTCTCTGAGAGAAGACCTTTGCCCAGAGCTAGTGGGACATGTACAATTGTACAGGCTACATCTTACTTTTTTTACATCTTTGTCTGCATCGCTCGCTTTCACTAATTTAAGTTTTCCTCTAGTTATTTTAAACAAAACAGTTGCTTCAACACCGTTCCTCAAAATGACAGCTTTGGCAAGTCAAGTCTTCGGGCGAGTCGAGCGTTGTGATTTGCTGTAATTAAAACTTTGGCTGACTTTGTTTATGATTGCACCTTTCTGGGAAATTTGCCAAGTCTGGCCAAGTTTCCCGGATGTTTCCCACAATATGGAACCAAGTTTCTGAGATCTAGGACGCCTGGTTTAATAATTGTCACAATTTTGTTGCCACTGGATTTTATTTAAGACAAAGTGTAAAGCTAACAAGCTCAATCAATTAAATATTATTGTTGGTTTTGTTGGTTGAATGGGTATTTTTCATTTTACCCCAATGGTTTTGATATATGGTATTTTTGCTAAAAGCAGACCTTCACAATATTGGCACTAGCTTTTAAGACCTTAGACCTCTAGGGCCAAAGTCATACGACTAAAACGAAGACATGTAAAATACGTCGACTTTCTTTGAGCAGCAGACAAAAGCATAAATAATAATTATTTTTCTCCATATCAAATCGATTCAGCGTTATCATGTTTATATGGTTGGTTCATATTTATATTTGTTTAGCAGTTTTTAAAAACTTTAACCTTTAACTTTAAAAACTAAACCCATCCATGAATCCGCAATATTTGAAAGACGTATTAATAACTATGTACACTCTGCTCCACATTAGCTCTTATTGTGCGCGGCATAAAAGCGCGTTTTGAAAACCAAAGGGCCCCCTTGAGTGTCGCCGACTTTACTTAGAACCGAGGCTTTCGCTAAACTTCTTCATGGCACTCTTGTGGTAAGCATCGGGTCTCAATATTGCTTCGAAACTTCAAGTTGCGTATTCAGGAACCGCTTTTGTGTTCCCCGGTTTAGTCCACTTTGAGAACTTCGAGGTATTTCGCACTGTACCTACAATTAGATATGCATACGTACTAAACCTTATGCCTTTATCCCAGAGGGGTAAGCAGAGACATATTTGTTATGTCGAAGATTTTAGTATGAATGAATTGAAAACATGCCGCAATCTTCGCCTGGGTCAAAAATACAATCCGTGACTGTTTTGCCTCAATAATTTAATCCATAAATATGAGTCAGATTTTCAGCCAGGATATTTTAAGTTTGGTTTCGAATGTAATGTTATCTATAAGTTTATGTTTAAAATATTATAATTTAATTTTATTAATTTTATTATATAGTCTAGAACCAGCCTCTTCACAAAATATTCTGAATAGCGGTGCTAAGAAATATTGTTTCATAGTTTGTCTGCACTTGCGTCGATCGCTACAAAGTTTCAAAGAAGTAACTTTAAGTTTATTCACAGTCTTTATTTATTAGCTTCTGAATATCTATTGTTTCTTATTTCGCATCTCTACATATTCCTAAACAATGTTGATAATTCGTGCTTGAGTTTTATTTATATCTTACTAAGTATTGAGTCCAAACAAGTTGCCTGTCAGAGATACAAAAATAAATCTGCTTACGTAATATCTGCTCGGTTTTATCCACAAAACTACACCTTATTCGATTGTTCACTCTCAGGCTACCTGGTCAGAGCTTTTAAAGGCCTAAAAGAGTTATTAAAAGCATTAAAATCCTTAACCAACATATCAATTAAATACCGCACGAATTGATTCCTTCAATAAAATACATTGTGGGACAAGAAAAGGAAAGTCAAGTGCGTGTGCCCTGAAATTACGAAGAAGGTAGTAAATATTAAATATGTAATTTAAAACCAATGAGCTTGATTGCGAAGACCTTTTCGTGTCGACTAAATACATTGGGAAAACGCTTATTTATTATGAGTGCACCTGCGTTTGATTATTACGGAGAAAAAGCAAGTTATTACCTTTTGAATTGAGGGTGTAAGCTTTTATGATACAGATTTCGTATTCAGAAGTGCTTTGGCAATTTTACGCAAGTTTAAAGTCTTGATATAAAGCGACACAAGACTAACTGCCAAACAACTATGGCTTTTATTTCTAAGCTGCCAAGAGCAACAAAGTAACAGTTACATAATTGTGCTAAGTCTTGCAGAAATACCATACCAATAGAGCCTTAGGAATGCCAAGTAACCTTCCGTTTAAGGAAACAATTAAATGTCTAACAAAACCTTTGCGAAATGCAAAGCAGTCTCCTAGACGTTCTAAATCAGATCATGAGATAAGGATCCCACAAAAGATTCCTAAACGTGAGCTCCTGATTGCAATGAAAAGTTTTCAACACCGACGCTTAGAGTCAATTGCTAGATAAGAGTGGTAAATCTCGATTCAATAGTATACATATTATGTACATAGACACTCCCTATTAATTTTGAGCGCTTTGCAGTTTCACTCATCGCTATGTTACGCTCCTTTTGCTTGAGAACTCAATCGTCAAATTATTTGCAATATTTAGATGTGTAAAGGCCTATTATGTTTTCGTTTTTCTGAGCCATTCCGTGTTTCGAAAAGAGTCGATCCGGGATGTTATTGATTAATGTAACAATCAATAGGCCTTTGGTAAAACTTTAGTAAACTTGGGCGGGCTAAAGCCCTGCGTCGCCAAGGGTGACCATAGTGTTTCCTATTACCTCATACCGCTTGGCCTCTTCAACGATCTTCTTCCATTTGCTCTTCAGATGTTTTATTGCACCCAGCACCGAAGATATGCCGTAGGTCTTCCTCGATGCAGTCTTTTCACAGCTTCCATGGCCCTCCACTAGGTAGGTAATCGTATGAGGTATTGGCCAACTCTGGTGTCAGAGTTTTTAGGCCTCCCAAGGGCCTCTGACATGGCTTAACGATTGTTATTAATAAATAATAAACGAGACCAACGGTTTAAAGTGCCTTCCAAAGTAGGGAAGCGCTCATATATTATTGCCACTAGCGGTCACCCATCCATGGACTGACCGCGCCCGATGTTGCTTAACTTTGTCAATCGATGAATGGCTAGTCCAAGGCTGTGAGCGCTTCCACTGGGTCATTTTGTTTGTAAAGTCTCCTTGGTTCTGCTACCTCGGCTAACTCATTCTATAAAATTAAATATGCAGCGATGCTAGAAGCAGCAGTGTGGTGTTGTTACCAATTTGTCTTGGTGGTTATAAAGTGGAGCGAAATGTCAGTGGTGTCAAATAAGACGTGACAAATAAAATGCCGCCCGCTCGCGTCATTGAATTGAATAGATCACCGTTCACTTTTTGCGTTTGAGGCTCGGCGTATACTGAGACGTTAGATTTTGCAATAGACAGTTGAACTATGTAGAGACAAAAAAAATCTAGCTAGACGCTACTTGAATTGGCGACCTCTAGCGTAGGTACCGTGCTGGAACACGTAATTTCGAGTTTCTCAGAAATTATCAGTTTCTTTAACGTATTTTAGTGGTAGCATCACATTTAATGTTTGGGTACGGCAATTAGAAGTAAGAGATTCCGGATTTTGAAAACGCATAGGAAATTGGCTTATGGAGTTCTATATGAAGTATACAAACCCTTTTGATTATAAAGCCACTAAAATGTTGCAATGTTAATTATAAACAACAAAAGTTAAGAACAATACGAGTACTTACATTGTACTGTAATAAAATTGCTATTCAGTGTGCGCCGCCCCTATTGCCTGTTGTCTTATCAGCGGACAAGTAATAAAATAAGATTGTATAACAGTGTACAAGACGCATAATCCTGATAATTTGACCTATATCTTTAGTAGTTTGGCTAGAAGATAAGTACATATTGTTGCATATAATAAGGAGAGAAGAATAAGGAAGGCTTAGAAGTAAAATACCTAAATATTTAGTATCGAAACAATTTAACTTTTTGCGATGATTAGTACGTATGGTCAGCGTTGCTAAGACACTCCTGTATGTTCGATTGACGGTCTTATTCAGCTTAAAATAAAAGCTACCATGGGATATCTTAGCCTGTCGCTGACCGTACATTGCTGCGCTTTCAGGTCTTAAAAAAGTATAATTTAGGTAACTTAGATTTATTTGTAGACTGAGGTATGGACTAACATTTTTTTGGACTGCAAAAGCTTGTCCTTCAATCCAACTAAATAGCGGAACAGAACCCTCGGTGCGCGAGTCTGACTCGAACTTGGCCGGTTTTTTTCCTAAGATATTTAAAGGGGTCTCTTACACTCAATGGATAACTGTTAAAAAGATATCCTTGTTTAATATCCATGTAGGTATTTCGCTAACGGTGAAGGAAAACATCGTGAGGAAACCCGCGGCTCAGTTGGCTCCACACGTATTGACCTGTCTTTCCTGTGGGCTAGGTCAACTAAGCTGTCAGGATGGTATAGGTGCTGGGCAAGCCTACTCCATCTAAAACAATGTCCCAGGCACTGCAGCGCCGAGTGGTCTCTTCACCCATCTAGTGTGAGTGAAGGTGCCACTGGACGCTGTATAAATCATCTCATTACGTAGATGCAAAGGCCTTAGTTAGGTATTTCGATTACATTATGACTCTACCTTCTGCGACTGACAAGTTTGTACCTCAACCATAAGTACCCAAGTAGGACATTGCAACTTAATTGGACTATTACAGAAGCGTGGTACACTTTTGCTTTCGAAATATCAAGATTGTCGGCTGCTTATGGGCTTTGAGTATGATTAGCTTTGAATTTAGTACCTTGTTTAGGTGGCGCTTTTATCTACTTTGTAGTTAGTGGTTTGGTTTTAAATAAGTTTGCTCCTTATTTTGCTTGACTTACCATTTATAGAATTTATGACTTTTTGTAGGCTTTTGTCTATAGGAACTAAAATGCATCAGCAGCAATCTCTAACATCATTTATTTTTTTTTTTTATTTATTAGGCACTCCAACAGCATAAAGAATACATGGTATCAATCAAATATTACAGAAACTTATGGCTAGCGCTTATGCCTATTACAGGACATCATATTATAAGCACACACTCGTAAGCAGCATAATATTGACTTATTAAGTTTTCTCGTCTAGGCGGATATCATTTTTGACGTCTCGAATACAATCGTATTCATAAATAATCAGAAGAATTCATTATTTTCCTTTGCCCAACAGTGGGCTTCACTATAGGCTGTATTTATACCTATAGCAAAGACGAGAAAATGTAGAGTGCACTTGAAAAGCTATGAAAACATTACGAGAAAATAAGTTAAGCGTCGTCAAACCATCGAGCTTTCGGTCTGCCCACCGACCGTCGACCCATTCTAGGCCGCCATTTCGTGACTGCCCTAGTCCACTGCCCGATGACATTGTCAAAACAGCTGGAGGATAATGGCTTTAGACCGAGGGGGTTGGCGTGAAAAGGAAGAGGCCTATGCCCAACAGCAGAGGGCTTTATTTATGGGCTGGATAGAAAGATAGAGATAGAGTTAAGCGTAAACCACAAACTGCAATTAAGACTCTTGAACTTCAAAAGTTAGTACTTATTGCGTTCTGTCGGCGTCTCCTTCAGTCTTCCAAACAGAAAGATTCAAAACGATCAACAGCGAACCAAAATCGCAAAGCCTCGGGGTTTTCTCAAAGCGGCCACTGATTGAAATAGTCTTCAAACTATTCCGCACCGAAATTTCCGGCGGCCGTTCCTCGGTGAAAATGGCATAATTCGCAAAATGCATTTACGGGAGCGGGGCGGGCTGACCGCAAACTGCCGGGCGGCCCCGCCAAACTGTGGAAAATTTATCGGAAAAGATTTGTGGTGCAGCCCGCTTACTATGAGTACGTTTTCGGGTTCGATCTAGCAAGATTATTTGCAGACGGTGTTGTTTTTTACTCGCCTTTGGGCTCCCGCCCACGGCGACTTTTTGTTGCGACGCGGCCCCGCGTTTCGTAAACGCGCAACAGCATCGCTACTTACGCGCTTTGGTCGCATTTGCAACGCATTACAGAGGCAATGCCAACGCGCTTCTGACGCGCTACAGCATCGCGGCTGTATCGATGCAAAAAGTTTTTGCGTTCGATCTAGTTGCAGACGGCGTTGTTTTTTACTCGCCTTTGATGGCACGTCTTGTCTTTACTGCGCGAGAATAAAGTCTCGGATAAACGTAAGTTAGAATAGCCTGTACAATATATATGTTCCTTTAGCTGGGCATAGGACTTCTCTCAGAGAAAGAGGGCTTAATCACCATGCCAGTCTCTTGTGGATGGTTGATTTTCAGACTTGGTTATCCCTCAGACGTTCGTTTTACTTCACCATCAGTTTGCCACAGTGGCCGCCTCAAATAAGTAATTTGTATTGTACAGTTGTATGGCAACAATATTTACTATGTTAGCTTGTTTGTTCGCATGGTCAACTACCTATTATGATGATATAATATAACGGAGAAAAGAGACAGATCTGACTTTAGGAATGTGAGAGTCTTCATATTCATAATAGAACAGACGACTTTCGAATCAGTAAGCAACTTCTTGGCTGACGGGTCAGGATTCAGGAATAAAGCATCCATGGTATTGGCTGACGCGTCAGGAATGAAGCATCCATGGTATTGGGTGACGGGTCAGGAATGAAGCATCCATGGTATTGGCTGACGGGTCAGGATTCAGGAATGAAGCATCCATGCTAAGACTCAATACTGCAATTTGACTATTGGAAAATATATTTTATGACGTCCACAGGAGTACTTTGCGCGGCTCTAGCTGGCTATGGATTTTTACGCTGAAATCCGCTGTGCTGCGATAGTGTTTTGTTTTATTTATTGACGGCTCAAAGCTTTTGAATAATAGGTTGATTGATAACGGAGTTTAGCTAAATAAACGGTATGAATTAAAACGTGGATTTGAAAATTGGCGAGCTAAAGTGGATTGGAAAAGTGGAGAGTTACGGGATTCGTATTTTTTTCTTTTAAACCCTGTTATTTCTACGTTAAATTCTTTAAAATTGTTTGTTTCTTTAAATAACTTACCATTTTGGCATTTCACGCCAAGACTGCAAGTCCAATGCTTCCGTTTCTTGATCTCACAATGTCTCAAAAGCACGTAATTAATACCTGAGTACATAGGAGTAACCGAACTGCAAGCAAAAACTTGAAAACTTTGTAGGAAACAGATGATTTCTGTAACTCCATTCTTTACAAACTAGACACGTTTCCCGTAGTCCAGTCAATGAATGGACATACCTTAAGCGGCTGGTAAAAACCCTCGGGCGCAAAAGAAGAATTATATCTAACAGAAGACTCGCGTTCAGTAAGTTTGCATTTTCATTAAAAAAACCTTTGTATCTTTGTATCATTAGATGATTTTACAGCGTATATAGCGGCATCTCACGAGCTTGTAGAAAAGATCCCAATGAGACATATTGTTTGTACATGAAGTAGGCTTATTCAGCACATACTATCTTCTCAGCTAAGTAAGTCATGCTAGTCCACAGGAAAAACAAGGCCAATACGTGCGGGCTACAAGTCTCCTCATGGTGTTTTTCTTTGAATTGTCTCTACAAATTCATGAATGTACATCTAAGTACGTAACTTCAAAACTAGAAATAAACATGCTGCCATCAAAAATCGAATTGAGAGTACTTTTGATTGAGGAGCATTGATGTGTGTCTAAAGAATTGGAGAAGATCGGGCGGTGAAGAGATTGTAAGGGGTGTGGAGAGAGTGAAAGACATAGGGCATCAGCCAGTTGGACGTCCCAAATATCGCTGGGATGACGTGATAGAGATGGAGTTGCATGACACCTAGGTGGAGGTTTCTAGGGCGATTGCACAGGACAGGAAAAGCAGCAAGCGTAGCAGAAGAATGGGTTAGAGCGTATGTATGGATTTAAAACTCTACCTATCCCACTCTACGTTAAACAAAAGAGTAATGCCCGTTTTCTCCAACTACCCCAACGCTTGTGAGTAAAGTTGAGTTCGTATGTTCCTTTAACTCACAAGCATTGTGAGTTGAGATCGTTTGGTCCTTCATCCATGACCGCTAGATTTGCAGAGGTGCAGATAATTTTCGTTAAAAGGCCTTTTAAAATTAGGGTGGTGAAAACGGGCGTAAGATAACTACATATAGTTATAACCCCCCTATGAACTGCCTAACCCAGCATGTCTTTAGGTAAAGATCTACTTTAGGTCGCTGAGCCCATGTGTAAATCAATGAACTTCTGTATGTAATGTTTTGTGCTAAAGGCGACAGTTGCTCAGTTGTTTGTCACCAAATAGGTGCAGATGCTGCGCCCTCGACCGGTTAATTACTCTTTGTGAAATAAGAAGTACGAGTAATAACAAGTTTGAAATAATTGCCCGCCCGGCGCGCGTTCTACCTTAGATGGCGAAAGCAGCTTCGTAAAAGGCTTCTTCTGAAGTGATGCATCTCTAGAACCCTAATAATTTCAGTATTAACAAAACGGTGTAAGTATAAAATTCCGGTTATAAGTATGAAGGTGCTATAAAAGGCTGCTATAAAATCCATAGTGTTGTGGGGATATAAAACTGAAATCAAGAAATGAAAATAGTTTCGTGGCCTATATTTTCATGGGCAATTTCATCGGAAATCGCTAAATCTTTAGATTAGACCTTGCCTCTTATTTTAGCGACCAGCAGTGGAAATACCATTTATAAGTAAATAAAAAAGGACTTACCATCAATGATTTAGCATCAATTAATACTCCCATGGGTGAAGTGCCAGATACATTTTCACAATGAAGTAGAGTGCATTAGTTCATCGGTATGTAAATTCTCTTAGAAGTTCTTGACATATGTTTTAATAATGAATTGAAGCTCAGTTTAACCCAGACTATTTTGCATGAAAAAATAGAGACGCTATATTACTGTATAATCCTAAACATAACTATGGCGAAAAATTATAAAAGCGCGTGGACAGTAAATCTGTCCCGCAGTGGCAGAGTTAAAAAAAGGGGTCATTTGGGAGCACACCCACCAGCAGACTGACAGCTGCAAGGCGCAGGCAAAACTGAAGTGTCTAAAGACAATGTCCTCATGTGCTATTTTAAACACGAACTTAATTAACAAGACATAAGAGTGAAAGGGATGCCCAGGGCTGGATTAAGGGGAGGAAACATTAGCGTTTGAGGCATAATATTCACAACGGGAAAGTATAAAGTTAAATCGCCAAATTGCTTGCTCTTTCTCTCTATCTCTCTATTTCTCTCTCTCTCTCTATCTGAGAGAAGGTCTGAGCCCAGCTAGTGGGACATGTATCTGCATAGGATGTAGGTACCTCATCATTAAAGATTATGATTATAATATCATATACCTATGTTATGTTTATAAAAATAAGGCGACCAAAAAATATTTAAAAAAATCTTTACTCAAAGTAACACTAGTGTTTTACGATCCGTTTTACCATTCCGTTCCGGTTTTGTTCGTTCAGGTTTAAAGTTGAAACACTGTAAAGTATTTAGTGTTTGGATCTGATTTAAAAGAAGAAAAAAATGATCGAGGCTCTTAAATCCTTAAATCTTAAATCCAGCCCTGGGGATGCACTTTTTAATTAACCACTCAGAAAGTTCTGTTAATTAAGTGTATTAACTTAAATGTAAAAACTGCTCGGGCCGAAGGTCATAGTCGGTTGCAAACAGTAAATATGCTTTGACTGACATTTAATTTAGATGATTTAAACAGCGTCCAGTGGCACCTTCACTCACATTAGATGGGTGAAGAGATGAATCGGACGCTGCAATAAATAGTACATTATGATTATTTGGAAGCATACTGAATTACCCAATAAGGACTATTTAGGACAATCAAATGATCGGCGAGATTAAGGGAAAGATTCATGTTGGTGGAAGAAGAAAAAGAAGATGAAGAAGGAAGTAGTGAGCCAAAAACATCAGAGAATATATGGATGTCGGCAGCTTTGAATGCCAGGATTTGCTTGGTAAGAAATTGAGACGAGCATGGAAAGCATTGAATGCATGAAAGTAAAGAAGAAGATTGAGGACCAAAGTGTTTCAAGTCCTTCATTTCATAAACACATTTTCATATCGAATTGTAAGTATTTTGCTAATCTGATGCCAATTAATTAGGAATATTGCAATAACAATTCTTGTCACTGTCTAGTTAGAATGATGTAACTACAAGAAGCCAGATATTTTTAGCCCACAACTGCTGTCTCATACACTGGCCCCACCTGCCGTTAGCGTTAATCAAAGTCGTCGGACAATGCCATATGTCACAATTAAACTGCATTACAGCGAGTGGACTGGTTACTGGCAAAAAATTGCATTACAGGGAGTTGACTCAGTACCTATTTCATTTTACTACAACAGATGCAATACGCGAAAGAATTCTTAATTTCACCTAGGCTTTTAATTCTGAGTCAAAGCATTTGTCCGGAAAACCAACCACACTACTTCAACACAACATAATAATAATGCATAAGTTCTGTATGAATTCTGAATCTCACCCAGACTGAATCTGAATAAAAACATTCTAGAAAGCCACATAACTCGTGGCAATACCTTGAATGGATGCCTACGCCAATACACTAGGTGTTCTCTCAACGACTAAAGCTTGTACTATTACTTCAAATGGAACTGTAGAGATTCAAGCAAAATGTACGATTATGTAACTTCCTTTTACCGTTTCTGTAATGACTGATACTTTACTTATGTCGTCATTTCACCATGTTCTTAGAGTAGAGTTGACCATAGACGTTATATAAATAATAAAAAAAACTTAACTATATAAGTCATTATAAAAAAGTGTAAGTAAAAAACATGGAGTAAGGTTGCAAAATTCCCAAGAGTTTCCGTACACTGTGCGCTGGTTAAGGTTTGCACGGTTACTCTATGATCGCCTTTGTGTGTGTGTAGTCATAGTCAAACATACCTAGTACTGATTTAAACTTCTGTAATGAATATTAGTGTTACTGGTTGGCAGAACCGATGCAGGCGCCTTGACAGGTGCGGGTGGCAATCCTACGTATATCTAAACAAAATAGAGTTGTGGACTGTCAAAGACAAAACTCATAGGTCCATACAACATTGCTCTCCTTTGCTTACTCAGAAATAATATGAAATTATGTTACATGAGCATGAAGAGGCCTTTACTCAGCAGCGGTTGTTAACAGGCTGATGATGATGATGATGATGATGATGATGTTACTTTTATAAAATGGTATGCTTTACCGGAAAAAATTTCATTGTTTTCTATTGTAGAACAAAAGCACAGCCGAACCCCTCTAGTCTTCACTAAATTTTTCAATATTGGGCAAAGAAAATAATATTGTACGAAGTAGTTACATTTTAATAAATATTACAAAGAATTTGAAAACAAAGCAAGGTTTTTGCGAATTCATGAAATTTTTATTGATCTTGAATCAATAAGTAAGTATCAATAAGAAAGTAGAGGGAAGATTTTTCACTCAACCTCTCCAATAAATGTTAGTCAAGATAGTCTCTCCATCTTCTTTATGGTCGGCTTGTTCTGTGGTGTTCAACGCGGCACACAACTTGGTAGCGAATCTCACTTACTTAATACTAATTACTTATAAACCGACATAACAAAGATAGTTTGTGTGAATTTATTCTGGTGTACAAAATGTTCAATATATGTGTATCTATCCGAGTGAATTAATTGTATAGGGTTTTTCCTGCATTCAATTTTATAAGTACTTATCTATTGTGTCGACAATGTGATTTTTGCGTTTGGTGCCGTGAGAATCGCTTACAGCTTTCACACAACTTCATAAAAGAAACATTATGCGGTTGAGGGAGAATGCAAAGAATTTTTAAATTACAAGTCTTACTTTTGGCCTTGACTGTCCAACTTAATTGAAGAGTAATGAATGCGCTTGGATAGCCTTCGGTGCAAATTACCTTTGGAGTAACAATTTTTATACGAGCCTGTTTCTTTATTAATCATAGAGGTGTCTCTTTAGAATCGTATTGGTATTATTAGAGGCTGATTGCTATCGGCCATATGTTATTTTATTTATGAGATACTAACCGAAGACCGGCTTTAAAGAGTGCATAAACTCGGTCTTATTTGTATCCTAGGCAGTTCTTTGATATTGTTTTCTATCACAATGGTCCGGTTTCTGAGTTGAGAATTTTACAAAGCACATTCTTACGTATCGCTCTGCCACGCTCTTTTGTAAGAAATCTGCAGAGACAGGACGATACTTACCCATTTGCTTAGCAAAATTCTCAACTCAGAAACCGGGCCTATGTACGGGTCGGTATTTTACAGTTCAAAGATACATTGCTTAAATGAAAAGAAACTAAATTGAATGACTTTATGAGTAGAATATTTCAGCCATTAGGCTTGCTTAATATTCCGAACTCAGTGTAGGTCCAGTAATTATTTGTCTTTTAGAATCTGTTTTATTACTGTAGGTAAATTTAGTTCATTACACTTGAAATATGAATAATAATACACCGACAAATTACTAGTGAGTAAAACCGTGATTTAATAGAAAAAAAAAAAAACTTGAAATATGTTTTAAAATAGCGATGAATCGATTTCTCTTTGGTCTTCGTGCATGTCTCAGAATGGAACCTCTGATTCTATCTATTTTCCACTTACTTTGTGGTTATTACTGCAAAGTTTTCTTAGAAATAAATGGCATATGTTACAGTAAGAAAGGTTGCAATGTGTTCTAACCCCTTTGCTCTGCTCAATATCTGAAAAGAAACGTTAATATTGTAAAAAAGTACCTATTTAACGTCCTATTACCCCATTTCTTTGTAAATATATATAAGTACTTCTTTATAACTATCATTTTGATATTATATTAGTCTATTACTGTTGTTGGAAACATTGTGAAATTGCAATAATCTGTTAAAATAACATTTCCTAATAAGTACCCGTGGGACCTAATAGCTTGCTAAAACGTTTCTTAATTACGTACAGTGACAGATGGACTATTATTTTCTGTACACTAAGAAATAACAGTGGACACAATAATAGAAAACACAGTTTAATTGGCGGCCTTAGGAAATAGAAAAGGGGTGAATGTAAAAACTAATGTAATATTATATCCATACGTATTGGATTTTTTTTGTTTGTTTTCGAGACTAGGAAGTTTTTTTAGCGAGGCCGATAGCCGAGCTTCGTCTTACGTGGCCGAAGGCCGAGTCCCGCACAGAGCGAAGGCAAAGCGGCTACAGGCCGAGCTCGGAGTTGAGTAGAGTAGAGGTAGAGTCCATGGCACGTTGCTAAGTTGCTACCTAGTGATCTGGCGGCACGGAGTGCCGCCGCCAAGTCGAGCTCAGCAGAGGCACCCCGTACCATACTTTTCTCGAAGCAACTCGCGGCACTTTTGACCCCCCTGTATCTTCGTTGTGAGTAAAGCTAGAAAGCTGAAATTTCGGTTACTAACAGTTCTCACGGAACCTACCTCGACCTCCAATTTACAAGTTTTTACCTACATTTAATAATGAAATATCTCAAGTCAAAGTTCGGTCAAAACGTGGGTGACATACTCATCACCATCATGACTTTTAATGTACTTCTAGTAGGCGTATGGAGTTGAAATTTTGCATGCGGTTATTATTAAGTGAATTATGCACTATGAATATATTCTTGATTAGTAAATTATAATATACAGAAAAATAAAAATAATGTATTACATGCGTCTATGCAACAACTAGCGCCATCTAGGGTTGTGTCTTGACATCAAAATCACAACGGAAGATGAAATTCACTAAAGATTAAAAATACATCTGTGAGCTAAAACTTATAACTATCGGAAATTTATGAACATACCTACTATACCCATACAAAGACGATGACAAAAAATATTCCTACTTCATGGCGCCACTACTTGAAAATCTGCCTGCTGTCATTATAAAGTATTTAAATAATTAAATAAAAAATGTTCATGATGATTTCCGATTTGTAAATAATAAAATTATACTGCCATACAAAATTGATAAAAATATATTCATATTTCTTTTCACCACTGGAAGGCGCTACTACGAGTATTAGCGTGCTGTTATTATAAAGTGTTTAATTTAATGCAATAAAAAAAATACCCGTGACGCAATTTTTTCAATATGGCGTAATTTATAAAATTCAATATTTCACGAATAAAGACGCATTTCACATTTTTATTGCTCAAAATAGCCTGAATAAACATTACAAAGTATGTAAAATCAAAAATGACTGTGCGTATTAAAAATTAATAAATTAGAAGGTTTGTCAATATGAACGCAATAGCGTCTAGAGTAACCCCCAGAACTTATTTCCGATCGGTAAATAATAAAAGTATTAATATTTCCACTTCCAACTAGATGGCGCCACTAAGTTCCTACATCGCGGTATGGTTATGTCTACAACACGCCTATAAATTCCCCAGGAATTTTCCCAATTAGTTTCTGAGAATAAAATGTCGTCATTTACAATAATTTCTGAGCTCAGTGTTACACTAAGTTAAAAGTCACATCACTCACCGTAAAACTACGAATCAATGAATATTGCAATGGATACGGATGGTGGGATGAGATTTCATGAGATGCAACTTTATACGTGTGATGACGAGCCTGGAGACACTTACATGCTGACCTATACTCGACGGCAATGGTGAAAACTACAACGTTAAGGCGAACTTAAGGCGACCGTCGCTTTGTACCCGACTTAGAGGCACTTGCCGTCCAGACTTGTCCAATATTGCTACATCAAAGACTCTGAGAAAAATAAGAGAGATAGGGAGTGGGCTTTAAGAAAATCCGTAGCTTATGTGCAAGAAATATCACCCGAGAAGAAAAAACTGAGGTCTACGTACAAAAAGAAGTGAGATCCCATCAAAAACATAAATGTACAAAAATCCAAGTCTCGCTTCCAACGTAAAAAGTTGTGAGATGTCCATGTAAAGCCAAGTCAGTTATTTTACTTAGTATGAAGCACGTATTCGTTTCAGTTAGTGTGAAAACACCTGTTCAACAACTTTGTCATACATTGTTTCCTAATTAGTTACCTACCAACATTTAGTGACTGTATCAATATCAAAAATATTTATTTCTAAAATATAAATAGTGACTTGGTAACAGCACAAATCTGTGATATTATAATTTGATAGATGAATGAATTATTATTAAAGTTATTGCCGTGCTATTGCCAAGTCACTATTTACATTTTAGAAATAAATATGTTTGATATTGATACAGTCACTAAATGTTGGTAGGTAACTAATTAGGAAACAATGTATGACAAAGTTGTTGAACAGGTGTTTTCATACTAACTGAAACGAATACGTGCTTCATACTAAGTAAAATAACTGACTTGGCTTTACATGGACATCTCACAACTTTTTACGGTGGAAGCGAGACTTGGATTTTTGTACATTTATGTTTTTGATGGGATAAAAGTTTTTAAAAAGGAGAAAACTATAAAAAGTTCAGTCCTGCGATACAGTTTTAAAGAAAATTGGGTAATTATATCGATGAGTAGACCGACCCCTCAAACTTCGCTGAAGGTAGGTACGGTCAGCAACACGTTATAATACCCCATGGTAGCTCTTATCACGTGCGGCATAAGTACGTCAACCGAACAAAAAAGGGTATCCCAGCGTGTCACTGAACCGACTGGCCGTGACACAGTGACATCGATTACTCATAAAACCCGCGTGATGCCAATCGAACGCGTCTCGGTTGGGCGAGTCGAATAATGCCCAGCTAATTGCATAGGGCGATACCATGTAATTTCCTTATTCCGGCCTCTCTCGTATGGCGGTCAGGCGATTTCCGACATGTGTTCAATGAGGGTTTGACCGATGGCGACTTATATTTTCGGCTCTGTTTAAAGGAAATTTTGATTTTTTCAGTGATGATTTGAAATCATATTTGAAAATTTTTCGCTTTGTTGTACTTCTTAACTACGAGTATTATGGCCTTTTATCTACGTAATGAGATGATTTATACTGCGTCCAGTGACACCTTCACTCACACTAGATGGGTATTCTTCTCTCGTATAGCATTTTACATTTCCAAGTCTTACTAAATACTTATTATGTTTTTTCATTACTTACATCAGATTTTTGAAGTCACCACTCGTTTGGACACTGCCAGCGCCTGGTTTAGAGTTTAGACGGATTAAGACACTCTTCCGAGCCGCAAAATTACGGGCCAAAGAGGCCATAATGACAGCCAAGCTCCGATAGGAGATGGTTCCAAAGGCGAAGAAGAAGATTGGCCCCAATGATGGCACAAAAATATTAAGACCGAAACAATAGAGCTCGATACTTCCCTCTGCTGATCCATCTACAATTTACAATTTACGAACTACCTACATAACAAATAAAGGCACATTTTATCTGTCGATAGTATCGCATGCGTTATTGCGATAACCATAATCAGTACATTTCGTATTAGAAAAGTGCTACTTTCATTGCGGCGTTATTATCGCAGCAGTGTGTAACTTCATGGCCATCCTTATACAAAATGTACTGAAAAGAGATATCGCAATAACGCATCGACCGATAAAACGCGCATGTGTGGAGAAGTTTAATGTACACAAAAAAATTGATTCGAACTTGTACATACCCATGCCACAGTAAATAACAACTATTATGATGAATTCGACGTCTGCCGGGGCGTCGCACGGCGTCGGCGTCGTAGTTAAACCGCGGGGACGGTCTTCCTGCGTAATGACGAGATGGAACGTGTAATGAGCGATGTTTCTACGATTGACACAGTTGAAGATTGCACGTTGTAATTTGGCCTCACGATTTCACTTCGACGTTATTGATAATGGGAGTGGAATTGGCGTCCAATCTGATTTCTCCAGTTTCTTAGACATTTTCTTTTTGAGGAGGGTTGTGGAAATTCCGAGATAATTTTGTTGTTTTGTTCTCAAACGGTTAGTCTCTAATACTTTTACCGACCCACCTATAACGCAGTTATGCCACGAATGCCATTGTTTCACACAAAATCAAATGTCGAGCTGATAGTGTTGCAAAGTTAACCAAAATATAAAATATGAAATAAAATAACAAAATGGACAGTTAAAAAGCAAGTGAGTGGGATGCTGGCCAGTCGACCAAATCCGATGGCTATAAACTCCGAAAGAAAAGAAAAAACTTCTTCGTAAACTTTCAGTTTTTTTCCTATCACTTTCAGCCAGTAGGTGATAAATAAGATTTTAGCACTAAAAGTATTAAAGTGACCACATTGCTGACTAGCAGAACTAAATTTTAAAGTAAAACTCGACGTTTTCCTCATAACTCAAGTAAAAAGAAATTTAGATATTATTTCCCCAGTTTTCAAACCAAAAAAAAACTACGGCCTTTGCATCTACGTAATGAGATGATTCATACAGCGTCCAGTGGCACCTTCACTCACACTAGATGGGTGAAGATACATTTTACAGGTACAGATACAGATACAAGATACAGATACAGATACAGACATTGTTTTTTTTTAGACGGAGTAGGCTTGCCCAGCACCTATACCTTCCTGACCTCTAACAAAAGTCATTTACTAACAATAAACGTCCTTATTCGACCGAATTATAATGTTGGTTTTTTTTTGTAAGAACGGGTCGCAAATTTTGCGTGTCTTTAAAAGCACCATATGTATGTGCGTTGTAAAGTGCAGCTGCAGGTGTCAAGTAGACATGTGTAGGTAAAGCTTGTAATATTACAAAAGACATATTACACAACGGTGTCATGAAATATTACACATTACACGAGAGAATAAAGCATGGCACATAGCATTTCATTACACTAGATGACATGAAACATGACACATGGCATTTCAGCACACTGTACGTACTGCAATGAAAGTGTGCTGAAATACCATGATGTCAAGTTTCATGTCTGCAATGAAGAAATACCATGATGTCATGTTTCATGTCTGCAATGAAGAAATACCATGATGTCACGTGTCATGTTTGGTGCCATGATATAAGGTAATATCACGCGGTATGAAATGTCATGAAATATATCATGACTTCGAAGTGCACTGTTTCGCGCATGTCTAGTGTCAAGCCATCTTTACAGATTCGTTCGCAAAAATTGTTCCGTGATTTCGCTCGGTCATTGGCATAAACAACTACTACTTTGTCGGCCACATGATTGTAATGAAAGTAATTGTTTCCTGCGGACTGTGAACTGTGTAATTACAATGGTGTACATCTGTCGCTTTCGCCATTACGCTAGCCACAGCCATGCATGTTACATACGTGTTACATATTAAGGCTATGAATACCACTAATATTTATAAATGGGGTAAAATATAAATTGACACTTGACATTGTAAACACGACAGCACGTCAGACTGTACACTTTTGTTGTAAAGTCGCCCTTAACGTAACTGAGTAGAGTGCTAGCGTGTAAGGGTCAACGTGCTGTCGTGTGTACATACTTAAAAAAAATAGGTCCATATAGTAATGTAGGTTATTTCCTCCAAACATGTGGACACGCTGGATAGAGAAATAAAAAATAAATAAAGGCAATGATGAAGCCGTAAAAATTGTCATCGATTATGCAATATATGCATCTCATTTAAAATATGAAATTGAATTAAATATTAATGACTGCCAACGCAATAATGAAACTGTCAATCGATCATACCGTTACGTAACGCAAACTATTTCCAAACATATTGGTATCACCAACTTTAACAGAAGGCATATCAATATGGTTTTGCAAAAAAATTCATACATTCTGATTCAAATATTTGTGGGAATTTGGTCGATGTAGGTTACAAAAAAAAAGTTATCCAGGTTTTACGATATCCAGCTTATTACAGCGATACAGCGCTCTTTATCTGTCTCTCTCCTGCCCTGTTGATCTACCTGGAGAGCGAGATAGACAGCGATGTATCGAGCTGTGAAAGCTAAAAAGGTTCACCATGCTTCTGAATAGTGTACATATAGTTGCTACAGTTTATTCCACATTCAAAGTCACGACCCTTCTATACCTTCTTGATTTGTTTGCACATTTCATACATACTCGTATATCAGTCACTTAATTATGTATCAATGGCACTTAATGCATATCAACCTTGTCAAAAAACGGTAGCCCCATAGAATAGGCTAATCATACGCCTCGACGTACTTATGGAGCCTTCTATGATAGATGGATGGATTGGGTAGTTCCATTCAAGTGATATATTTCAATATTATCGCAAAACTTGGCAGGTGAACAATGGGTCCAAGAACCCACTTACAATAATGTATTTTCTATAGTAATCTCGACTCTAAACGCTTATTTTTAGGGGTTATTTCCTCTGCCCTCGAAGTATTGTACTTGATAAAATGTTATGGTAAACTAAAAGGTTTCTGTGACTGCCACATAAAGCCCTGATAATTGTGCCAAGGATAAAACCAACCTTCGATTCTGAACTGACTTGGACAAATATCCTGAGTTTACTTTGTGATGTTTACAAATAATGCCGGCCCTTGTTTTTTTGCTGTGACATTTAAGTGACTTTTCGACCTATTTTTGAGGTATAAACGTGGTTACAGCGTAGCGCCGAACATTAATCTTTGGGTCTAAACTCTAATTTTTAATTCGAGTCCATGGAATGACAGTTGCTAGTATGCAACTGTCAGATAAATCCTTTGTAGCAACTGTCATTCCGTGGACTCGAATTAAAAATTAAAGTTTAGAAATTATTCCAGGTTGTGACTGTACGGGCAGCATGGTAAGCCCGAGATAGGCCCTTCTCTATGCAAAACTGTCAACTTGTCGGTCGGGCTCGACTTGGCTCTACGCCAACATGGCGATGGAGACAAAAATACAAAAATTTTATTAAAATGGAAATAACTACTTTTTGCTCGACATGAACCTAATCTATTGCCATCTCGAGTCCCGCCTGCGATGCTCGCACAATAGACATGGCACGTCTGTCACTCGATTTCGAGAGAGTGTCAAAACGACCATGCTAAGCATACTGGTAGGTATCTGTGAGTTTTGTAGATGTTGCAACGTTTACTATTTTGAGGCGATGTGATATCTTTCTTCCATTTTGCGGTTTGGATTCTTAACAAGAATGTCACTAAAGTATAAACTGACTGTAAAGCCTGGTTTTCACAGGCCCTGTAGCTGGCGGTCATTGAAGGACAGTTACTGTCTGGCAGCTACTGGGTCCGTTAAAACAAAGTTGAGCCAGTACTGACCGATCAGTTGCTGTGTGACGGTACTGTATAGACAGCAGAATGTAAGTACAGTTGCTGTCTACTGGGTGGTCAGTACCTGTGCCTGTGAATACCAGGCTTTACATAAATAAAAAAAGTCTCAATTTTAACGTCGAGTCCAGTTTATTACGTCTGAAAACTACTACACAGGGTGTTAAAAGACCGCCAACAAAGCGGGAAACCACGTATTGTCCTCATCATAAGGAACATTTTTGCCCAAGGAACTATGCCTGCGAAATCAACGGTTTCCGAGATAATGAGGTTCAAAGTCGGACTTTTCAAAATTTTTTTTTTGCATAAATGTATTCAGTATCTAGTTTTTAACATACCTACTCAAGAAGCCATATCAAAATTATGAATATTTCTAACAAAAAACGACGTTAAAATTGCAACCCGCAATGTATGCTAAACATTGGCACTTCAAGCTTAAGTAACATAAACTTATACCTTAGCTTGCGCAATATGACTTCTGTGCGTTACACGTCCATTGCGTGATAAAATATTTTTCAAAATTATAACCTAAAAAACCAAAATCATTTCCCAGCAATAATTTATCGAAAAAGTACTTTGTTTTGGTGTCTAGTATGCGTGGCTTTCTGGTCTGTTGACCCTGTAGACAGCAGAATGTAAATACAGTTGCTGTCTACTGGGTGGTCAGTAGGTACCTGGGCCTGTGAATACCAGGCTTTACATAAATGAAAAGTCACAATTTTAACGTCGAGTCCATTTTATTACGTCTGAAAACTATTATATTCTGTTTCTTGTGCTTGAAGTTTGAAACAAAACCAAACTGAACTAAATAAATAAGTTAAAATACCTGCTTGATCAAGTTTGTTTTGCAACTGCAGGGCTTTTAAATTACGAATGACTAATACCAACTAGATATTTCAACTTTTAAAATAACAAACGTGGCCAATCCTGACACTAGGGGTGGCCACTACCTCAATATTATGATTAAATCATAAATAGCAACTCAGTTGGTACTTTATCTACGTAATGATGCTTTTTACAGCGCCCAGTGGCACCTTCACTCACACTACAGGGTGCACTCTAAGTCAATAGCGGAACTTAAAGTGGGCTATCTACTGATCATTACCAACAACTTGTACTAGGTGGCGAAAAAAACAGAGTGAAAAAAATATCAGCTGTTCCATACAAAAGGTCGACTCAGTACTGCGCCAAATGTATGAAGCAGCAGATATTTTTTTCGCTCCATTTTTGTCGCCACCTAGTACAAGTTGTTTGTATTGATCAATAGACAGCCTACTTAAAGTTCCGCTATCGACTTAGAGTGCACCCTGTAGATAGGTGAAGTGATAACTTGTTAATGTATGAAAGTGAGGATGGCATAGGAACTCAGTATAACATATGTTATTACTGTTCCATTGTAATTCCGACGACATTTGAAACATTTGAGTATTTACGCCTCCGGTCCGTGAATGGTCAGCTTTTGTATTCGCTAAAAACCTACTGAGTAAATTCAACCGGTATCAACTGTCAAAAGAAGATTTTTACTTTCAATCAGATAAATTTTCCGACAAAAGATCCTATTTTGACAATAAAATAAATACTACAGCTACTTTGCACCGGATCATCGCTTTGATCAGCGGTGTTGGTCTAGTGGGTAGAACAGTGGACTCTGAAGCAAGAGGTACCCGGTTCGATTCCCAGTGCGAGCATGTATCTATGACTTTGTTTAATTTCAAAGTTACGTACATTTGTGAATTTGTCGTAGCAATACCACTCGCTAACGGTGAAGATGTGGTCTAAAACAATGTCCCAGGTACTGCAGCGCCGAGTGGTCTCTTCACCTATCTAGTGTGTGTGAAGGTGCCACTGGACGCTGTATAAATCATCTCATTACGTAGATGCAAAGGCCTTAGTTTGCACCGGATTCGAATCGGAAGCAATATTACCCGTGTAAATAACAAAATTACCGTTTTACAGGGATTAAACCTCCACCAGTCTAAGAGAATCTGCATGATATTGTACAAAAACGGGCAGGACTATGTTCATTATTACGTAGCCGGAGGCCAGACCGTCATTACGGTGGACGGACTAATGAAACATGTCTGCAGGCTTTTTTTTTTACAAATGGTGTTAGTAAATACTCGTAACATGGAGAAGTAATTAAAACCCCTTTTTAAGAGTTGGGACGATTCGATCATTTAAAAGTAAAAGAAATGCAAAATGTAGCCTGTACCAATTGTACACTCGGCCACACGCTGGGATACCCCTTTTTGTTCGATTGATGCCCTTATGCCGCGCGCGGTATGAGCTGCCATGGGGTATCTGAGACTGTGGCCGACCGTACATGTCCCACTAGCTGGGAAAATTGGCAATTTTCGCTTTGAGGGAGAAATGAGAAAAAAAAATTGCACGCTCTTGAAGCGAAGTGTTTTTATTGATCAAGAGCAATGGCCTTTGCGAATGAAATGTGGGTAGGCCAGCTGCACGATGGTCCGACGACATCAAGGCCGTAGCAGGCTCAACCTGGACCACAATAGCTGCAGACCGGCTGAAATGGAAGAAGAATGAAGAGGCATACGTCCAGCAGTGGACACATAAATGCTGAAGAAGAAGAGAAGAAGAAGAATGGCCTTTGCAAATAGGTTATGAGATAATTTATACACTATCTATATTGGCTACTTCACTTACACTAGATGGGTGAAGTGACCTGTTTTTTAACAGACTTTGATTAAAAAGGCGGAGGTATTAAATTCGACACGTACATAGGTTTTTTTTTAATATGACTTGTTACCCTAAAACTTTTTTCTACGTGAACCGATATTGATGTTTGTTCGAAAGGGTATGTCTCATGTAGTCTCATGAAAAAATGATGAAGATCTGATGAAGATCTTCGGAGATGGAGAACGGAACTCCTCAAATAGCAGCAGATCACTCAGAATCGGTGCAGTGTAGCACTGTGTACCTTTTCACCAGTAAAAAAGTTTTTATTTATAAAAGGTGTTACAAAAGTACCTAACTCTTTTTACAGAGTGTAACCTACTGGTCAGCAGGATGTCAAATCTGTAAAAAAAAGTTGAATAAAAAATTATTTTATAACCTCAAAATTGAAAAATTTTCATACCTTTTTGGCTTTTGTTATTAGCTCAAATTTAAAAATATGTTTGTGCGTGTAGGGGCATTTACACAGCTTTGAGTCGTTAAAACATTGTGAAAGTCAATGAAAACAATATTTAAAAAATACTTTTCTGCCGCCACATTATTCACATTTTATGAATTAAAAAATTAACGGATCGTCATAAAGCAAAAAAAGTATTTAGGTAGTGATCCCTATCACCGGGTGCTATTACCCTGTAAAAAGAGTTAGGTACTTTTGTAACACCTTGTATTTTCGTATTTTTTTTAGATGGAGCTAGCTTGCCTACACCTGTCCCATTATCTTGGCTTAGTCGGCCTGTACCATTATCTCGACTTAGTCGGCCTAGAACACAGGAATAGAGCAATGGCAGTGTAAAGTCATTGGTCGAGAAGATGTAACTTCTACTTTAACGCAATGACAACAGGCTTGTACGTTTTCATCAAACTTCTATCGTAGCTGTTGCTGTGGCTTGTTGTTGTTGCTGTTGATGTGTTGTTACACACATTAGTGTACAGACTTGACAGACATTCAGAAATTCCTGCAACTATTTTATACGAAGGTATAATTTACACGTTTTCTGCTTTAGATTGACCTTAGCCATAATAACTCAATTTGAATTGACACGTATAATTTTCACAGGCATTGTTGTGAAATGTGTATACAATTAGTTCGGCATACGCTATCATTACCGGCCAAATAAATCCGAGTTGATGTGAATACAAGCTAAAACATTACCTACACGAAAAGACATTTCTGTTTGGGACCTCATATCACCGCTTTGCTTTGGTGTCCACCGACCAAGGCCTACCTCACCTCCCCAAGATACATTATGAAGAAGATACTCCGAGGGTGAATCCACGTTCTACCACAGGCCAAGATAATTTGGTCATAGTGTTACGTGAGCGTATACTTCATTTGTTCATGGCCTTAGGCATTGCAACCGGGTGGATGTTTATGGGAACAACCAATTATGTCTTAACAACACATTTCTTTCTTGTTTATGGCACAACAGAACGTCGGAAAGGTTACTAGACTGTACACTCGACGTTGGAAGTTTTTTTTTCTGAAGGGTGATGAATGAATACGAGGAGTTTTTTATTTTTTACTGTTTTTATAAAACAACTCGGACGACTGAAAAAGCAACGAATATGACTCCTTGGTAAGGGCCACTCCGGTAAAAAGATGGTAAGTCTTACTACAGGCAATACCAAAATTTTCATAGGTAATGTACTTCGATTTTTATTGTAGATTGGCCTCTACCCAAATCTAGAACGAAAAGTCATATTGCTCTATGTGAAACTTAGTAAGAGAAAGCACTGTAAAGTTTCGTAAGCACTGCAAATTTGGTACTTTGTATACAGTTTTACTTACTTTCAGAGGCTGGTCACCTCTGAAACTGCCTTATAATTAAGGTCTCCGAATGAGAACAGAAACTAGTCGGTATCGACGTAAATAAAATAAAGTTAAACTGTTTACTGAATACAAAATCTATCTACATTGCTATTGGCAATAAGGTCGTCAATTGTACCGTAATATTAATACTGTTTGTCCTTATTGTCTTTAGTACAATAAAGAATATTCTATTCATATATTTATCCCAGAATATTGAGCTGGGATCGTAGCCGTAGCCTGCGTGTTGATCAAAGTTAAAATACTCTATATCCACTCGTATCTTAATAACTCACCGCAATTCCCAAATTGGTCATACTCATAGACGATAGTTAAATGATCATTTTGAAATTCCCCACATATTTCTCAGAAGATATCATTTCCGAGACAAAAAACGGCCGCCATTATAAGCACATCAGCTTTATTTCGATCAATTATTGTGTTTAAATCCTTCCGACTATCATGCACAGCACATGGATTCCGTAATGCACCTGCAGAAGTAAAATGATCCCAATGAAAAAGTTCTTTGTTCAACTTTGAGCTCTCTTAGTAGAGGCATATTATAGGTACATTGACGGTGTTCAAACTGGCAGACGGAAGTTGTATACTGGGCGATATATTGTTTTTTGGTAACAGCGACACTCTGGGATACCCCTTTTTGTTCGACCGACGCACCTATACCGTGCGATAAGACCTAACAAAGTCGCTGACCATTACAATTCTTCTCAAAATTAAAGGTGATAGGTCCCTACTGCGTAAAAGATTACTAATCAATATAAAGACCCCACTTTTGTCAGCATAGGCTTGTCGTAGAGAACAAGCCAGAGTTGCTTAACTCAATGTTAACCTACAATAATTATAATAAGCCAACTTTGCAAAATCCAACGTTTTTAGTCAAGACATAAAATTGTAGAGCTCCGTTGAAAAAAGGCTGAGACCCAGAGGTCACGTGCCCAAGTCCTAGCTCGAGAAAAAAAAACTCTTCATATATCTTTGCATCTCTCCATGTAAGTAAGATATAGCTTGTACCAGTGTACGTACTTGTCCCACCAGTTGGACTAATGCCTTCTCTCAAAGAAAGAGTTCGGACTTGAACAAGCATCCAAACTGCGAATTGGCCAATCCGCAGTTGCCTTAGACTCAGACGTCACAGACAGACGATAAAGTTTCCTCACGATGTTTTCCTTCACAGCCTGCAAATTCACAAATGTAGGTACCTACTATTTTCACTGGCAAAATCGACGGAAAGCGACCAAGAGAAAGATGCCTGACTCGTTGGACCGACCAAATCCGCTCCACACTCAACACCACAGAATACGATGCCATGCACTCAGCCGAAGATAGGAACAACTGGTGACGCATCTTACGACACGGATTGCTCAGTTTGAATGACTACGACCCTCAGTAATGAGGATACCGATGCAATAAATTAAAGTCTTCGGAACATGCCAGCACCGGGAATCAAAGCTGGGTCTCTCGCTTCAGAGTCCATTGTTCTTGCCACTTGGCTACCATCTCTCCAAGACCATACTCTAATCTGAACACTCTATAATGCGAGCCTTACCGGAGGGCCAGAGGGCAGACATTTTTCTAAGTGCGTGCTCCGTGCCGCCGGACCAATGTCCCGAGGGGACAATTTGCGAGACTGCCGATGATGTGATTGTTAACTGCGCGCCAGATTATTACTTATATCTGCATTATGTGAGGAGGTACAGATGGTAGAGTTGAGGCTCTGTGCGGTGAGAAAAGTTCCGTGCATAGACCTTAAAGCTAGACGTCCATTAGCGGCGGATCGGGCCGGGTCGCATCGCAAGTTTCCTACGCAAAAATCCGCCTGCCTGTATTTACATGAGACACTAGAGAAACTTTTCTATGCAAAATTTTTCTTTTCTAACCCCCTTGAACCAGCGCAAAAACTTCCACAATCATGTTTGCGCCCGTTCACAGGGCTTCATGTGTAAAGCTAGACGTCCACTAGAGGCGGATCGGGGCGGGCCGCAGAGCAATAATCCGCCGCTAGTGGACGTTGTTTCATATAAATGCAGGCGGATTTTAAGTTGTGGCCCGCCCCGGCCCGACCCGACCCGATCCGCCGCTAATGGACGTCTAGCTTTACACATGAAGCCCTGTGAACGGGCGCAAACATGATTGTGGAAGGGTTTTGCGCTGGTTCAAGGGGGTCATTTTGCATAGAAAAGTTCGCCGCGGCGGGCGTGAAGTCGCGCCTAGACTCCTGCACATAACTTGAATGAGTAGACGCCTTAGGTCCACGTGCGCCAACCAGGGTTAGCCAGTTAACTCTGAGTTAACGTTAACTTTGTATGGAAATGTCAAGTTAACTCAGAGTTAGTTGGCTAAGGCCCGGTTTCTATATTGAGAAATTTACCAAGCAAATACTTAAAGTGTCGTCCTGTCACTCTCTTTTTTGAGAAATCTGCAGTGAGAGGACGATACTTACGTATTTGCTTAGTGAATTTCTCAATTCAGAAATCTGCAGTAAATGCCACAGATTAAACTCAGACCTTAGATTAAACGTCCCGTAGATATGTTAAGGATAAAGAATGACGGTAGAAGAATGGGATGTATTGATATAAGGATCGATTTCGATCAGTGATGTATTTGGGATTTAAAGATTTAAGGATGTATAAGAGTGATTTAAATCTCTTTATCAAAAGATGTATAAATGTCTGATCTTTAAAAAGATTTAGATTGCGCATATCTACTGATCATTAAAAATATAAGTTTGTTTTTAACTCAGCTATTCTTAGCCGCCAAGTCTGATAACCTGAGCAATAAAAGTGAAAAAAAAAACAAAAATAAAGAAAAATGAAAAGAAAAAAGACCGATAACAACATCAATCAAACCCAATTTTGGTGCCAAAACGCTGAATTACTCTTGTATCCAGCGTATAATCAAATATTCTTCACCTCCGTTTACGAGCAAAATATGAGCAAACGATCTAAAAAGCGCCGAGAAATCACTAATCCGACCTAATTTGGAACGTTCTCAGTCATGGGAATAACGACGGTGTTAACTTGGAATCTTAATACAAGTCTCCTTAAAATATTTGCTGGAGGGCTAAGTATTGTGACCGTCGCCTTTATGATGGTAAGACCCGTATTATTCACTTTTAATGATTCGCGATATACTAAACATTATTGTATTCGAAACGGGTCGAATCGCGATTCGTAGAGTCTACCCGCGACCACGGCAGCTGTAACGCGGCCGAAACGTCGGGAAAAATAAGGTAATTAATTTGCCTAAAAACCAATCAAGACCCGTATTGACATTTACAGTCTAACTAAATCCAAAAGGATATCTAATTCAGCCTTAACTGATGAAAAAATATCATATAAAATCTAATATTTAAAGTATTAAGTAGTCTTAGTTTAAACTTGGACACATGAAATGCTTATCACATTATTTTTTTTTTTTAATGCAGATAAATAACAAATTGACATTGATAGAAAAAATACTTTAGTTAATGTTAGGGCGTTAGAGCATCTTTGGAGTCTAACTACCTTGGGAACATTAATAATGTGTTGTACTTGTCAGAATTTTTTTTTTTTTAAATACCTAATTAAATGTAGAAATGGCAGCTGAACTCCGAAATTTTTTGGGAAAACAGATCTATTACATTACAACTACAACTAGATACTCGCGAAAGGACACGAACACACGTAGACTCATACAGCTGCAATAGCCGCATTGCCTCTCACTTTTCCCGCGCCCCGTCTCGCTCTGGGTGAAACAGCTATAGTTTATTATAGCTATAGCTATAATAAACTATATTATTATCAAGGAAAAGGCCACTAAAAAGCAACCGGCGAGGGATATCGTAAATTACTTCACGTCATGTAAGCGAAACGCAGACAAATGACATGTGTTTGGTAGCCGGGTCTTTTATTTTTAGAACGACCCACACAGGGGCTCGAAAGCCGCGGTCTGAAACCGAACCGGGTACGGCCCAAACAAATAAACGTCAAAATATCGCCGTATAATCTTTAGGCCGCCGATAGACCTAAAGCCGCGTACAGATTACATGTAATGGAAAATTTTTGTTAGATTTTTAACGTGTTCGCGAGAACACTGCGCGCGAAAAAAAAATGAAAAATGTTGCATTGCATGTTGCTTTACGTGTTGCGTTGCAATCTGTACGTAGCTGAAACTTCACTTGACAGAGCTTTGAGCATTAGCCGCAGTCTCAAACACCCAAAAAATACACCCTGAAATGTATACAAGGTGTTACAAAAGTACCTTACTCTTTTTACAGGGTGTAACCTACTGGTCAACAGGATGTAAAATCTGTAAAAAAAAGTTGAAATAAACAATTTATAACCTTTTATAACCTCAAAATTGAAAAAAATTCATAACTTTTTTTGTTTTTGTTATTAGCTCAAATTTCAAAATATGTTTGTGCGTGTAGGTGCATTTACATAGCTTTGAGTTGTTGAAACATTATGAAAGTCAATGAAAACAATATTTAAAAAATACTTTTCTCCCGCCACATCGTTCACATTTTATTAATTTAAAAATTAACGGAACGTCATAGAGCAAAACAAATATTTAGGTTGTGATCCCTATCACCGGCTGCTATTACCCTGTAAAAAGAGTTAGGTACTTTTGTAACACCTTGTATAAAATACCACAGAACAGCAAGAAATTAGGGAACTATTTATTACACAACACAAACTACAACATAAACTGCCAAATTCTGAATTGTGAAATTCGCTAAGCAAAAGGGTAAGTATCGTCCTGTCTCTGCAGATTTCTCACAAAAGAGCATGACAGAACGATAGTTAAGTATTTGCTTAGCAAAATTCACAATTCAGAAACCGGGCCAAAGTATTTTACAGATAATTTAAACTTTACTCAAAAGTCCCAATGGCGGTCTTATGGCTCTTTCAGACAATCTTGCTGAACGTCAAAAGATCGTTTAAAAAGCTGTGGAGTAATTTAATAATACTTTAGTGAGGAATATTATTAGCGTAATAATTACAGTCATGCATTTTTGATTATTTGCTATTTTTTTTTATCGTTTTGTAGATTAATCTATCGTAAATCGTTTTTTGTAAAAAAAAATACGATTCGATACATGAATACATAAAAATATGGTCTCTACAGGGTGCACTCTAAGTCGATAGCGGAACTTTAAGTGGGCTATTACTGATCAATACAAACAACTTGTACTAGGTGGCGAAAAACATGGAGTGAAAAAAAAATCTGCTGTTCCATACAAAAGGTCGACTCAGTACTGCGCCAAATGTATGAAACAGCTGATATTTTTTTCGCTCCATTTGTGTCGCCACTTTTATGACAACATTCGCAAAATGCTCACTACAAGAGAAAGGTGTATAATTGCCTTTAGAGGCAGGACCTCTTTCAGATACCCCTTCTGCGTTTGAATTCCGACCGCTTTTTTTGTGCGGTCAAAGGTTCTCTAGGAATCCAATGCAAATCAATGTCGTCGGTTTGAATTCAGCACAAGACAGATGTATGAATACTGCGTAACGTAACTGATAAGTAGGTATGTCCGTGAACCCAAGTACGGGTATTAAAGTATGCGACACTTTGTTGCTTCACGGGCTTTTAGGGTGGCATTAATAGTCGTCAGCTCAAGATCGAGCTCAAGTAGATGATCTCAGAAAACAAAATGCTAATGTCAAGTCTTGGCTAATGTCAAGCTTGAGTAGCTGTCAGCATATTAATAGCTTGAGCTTGACATTGATATTAGCCAAGGTCTCAGGTAGGTAATTTTGTTTCCTGAGTTCACCTACTTGAGCTCGAGCTTGAGATGAAGACTATTAGGGTGGCATTAAATAGTCTTCAGTAGCAGATATAGTAAGCGACACTCTACCGCTTTTTGTTCGATTGACGCATTTATTTCGCGTATCCTGGCGTTTCATGGGGTATCCTGGCGTTTCGCTTAGGTAGAGTAAAAAGAAGAGAAAAAATAATGAGATATCGCAGTAACGTCTTTTGATAGAGTATTGACAGTTTGTCAAAATAATATTTCAAGTTCGAATTTTATTATTATTGAAACTCTTTTTAACCCCCGACCCAAAAATAAAGATGTTTTAAATTTGACCGCTAGTGTGTCTGTGTGTCTGTCTTTGCGTATGTCTGTGGCACCGTAGCTCTTAAATTGTTGAACTGATTTGGATGCGTTTTTTATTTGAGAGCAGATTTATTAAAATCGGTCCAGCCGTTTATGTCATCTGCTGATTTGAAGCTAAAATGTCGGGGATTTTTTATTATTTTTACTTTACTATTTATCATCAGAACCGTTGATTATTTGGAGTACCATGTCTAATTGTCCATAAAGTAATTTAAATCGCATAACTACTACATTAAGTTGTGTTTTAAACGAAATAGAAAAGTGTGTAATCTTTATAATTAACCCTATTACTACAATCATTGTGTGTGTACTGTTTGTTACTTCGCTTTTTTATAATAAAATACCTATAGCTGCATTAACCATTAAATAAAGAACCCTACATTTAACTAGTTTTCCGAGTACTAAAGCAGTCGTTAGGGACCATTTTATTTTTGTTGAATCATTATACAACTTCTTTATAGCTGCAGGCAAAATCTCATGACTGTTAAACGTCAGAAAACGCAATTAAAGTTCTGAGAATCTGCAAAGTTAGTGCTTCATTCGGTTTTAACCTTATCATAAGAGCGGCAAAGGTGGTGTTGGCTTGCGTGATAAATAAGGTTGAGTTGGTTAAACCAATTCGATGCTTTATGAGCTCGAAGACACCATCTTACCCATAAATATTTTGGGAGATATTAATTTCATAACCGGTGATGTATTAGAAGCTATATTGCCAAAAACAATAAAGGTACGGGTATATTTTTAAAATATTTATTAGACCTCTGCATTAATTAGCAATTTTTCATGGAAACACGTTAGCTTGCAAAAGTTCGGTTTATTTTGAATTTTAAATTATACCATTTAAACCTCCGTTCGTGCATAAATCTTACATGGAATTTTGACATGTACCACATGAATTATTGCACATATTGCAATAGGATTATTATAAAGAGCTTTGACACAGTTTTCAAAGATATCAACATCAAACCTAGCACTTATTCTAGAATTACTCGCGTTGTAGTAAACGGTAACTGAACCATTTCTCTAGTACCACATCGAATTCCAAGGAGGTATCTTATTTTAGGGAAATGGTTTAGCAACAGCCATTTTTAAATTCTCTGAGAGAATGCTTTTGCCCAGCTAGTGCCCTGGGGGGTTACCCTTGACGCTATTGCGATCAAATTGAAAAAGTTTTAAAATTATTGCTCTTTGAATTCGCATAGTAATGCTTTGATTTTAAATACTTTGTAATGTTTATTCAAAGGTAAGGCTGTTTTATTCAATAAAAACACAAAATGCGTTTTAATTTGTAAAATATTAATTTTTGTAAATTGCGCCATATTGCGGCCGTATTGGAAGAATGCGTCAAGAGTAGAGGGGCTGCTAGTGGGGCAGTTACACTTGTACGGTGGGCCACAGTCAGTGGCAATACGCAAATACCCAATGGCAGCTCTTACCGCGCGCGGCATAAGGGCGCCAATCGAACAAAAAGAGGTATCCTAGCGTGTGGCTGACTGTACAATGTACAATGTACAAAACTGGTTTGCGGTTCAGCCAGCCTAATTACGTTTAGCCGTACCCCTTCAGACAGTGTGTGTCAGAAAACTATAAAAAAATTGATAAATCTTCCTTTTTGGAAGAAAAATTCTTGGTTGAATGCCTGGCAAAATAAAATTCGTGCGCAAACTATTATCGCTTGTCCATGTCACAATTTCAAAGGTACTTTAGTGAAAAAAGCTGAAATAACAAAATAGCTCTTATGCGAGTTTAATCGTTTTATAACAACGCCACTTGGGCACAGCTTCACTGCACAGAAATGTAACTACAGAATTGCAGACCAGAATTTACCAAGCAAACGCTGTACAATAGTGATGTGAACCGATTACAATTTTTAGCACCGGTTTAAACCGATTACTTTTGGAAAAAAACAGTTTTTTTTCGGTTTTTTTAGGTTTTTGCTTACTTTTTAAAAGAAAGAACGAAATTAGTTGATTTCCTCCGTTTTTACTAACCGGCTTCAATCTGACACCCAACTAAAACTTTTAAAACCAACGAGACTATATTGTGGACTGAAGTTTGTGAAGTACGGTAATTCCCCGATCAAAGACAATATAAAATGGAACACAGTCAGGTACACACGACAGCGCTTCAGAGTGTACACTTTTGTTGTAAAGTCGCCCTTAACATAACCGAGTAGAGTGCTAGCGTGTAAAGCTTGACGTGCGATCGTGTGTACATATTAAAAGTTTTATCAATAGGCTACGATCTGCTCGCTTAGCATAAGCCTGGGTTACGCATTTCATAAGGGTTATAAAACAATATGCCTCTCACTCTTTTGTTCGACGTAGAGCGGGATAGACTGAGTTATAAACCCATAGATACGCTCTAACCCAGCCTCATGCTAACCCAGCTGGACTGCAGTCCACAATAATAAAGTAATCGGTTTTAATTTAAAAAACCCGGTGTTTATCGGTTTTTACAAAAACCGTTTTTTTTTAGGTTTTTCTAATACCGGTTTACATCACTACTGTACAACTGCAATAATAAGGGTGGCATTAATAGTCGTCGACTCAAGATCGAACTCAAGTAGGTGATCTCAGAAAAGTCAAATGCTAATGTCAAGCCTTGGAAAATATCAATGTCAATCTCAAGATAGTGTCCATTAATATGCTGACAGGTACTCAAGTTTGACATTAGCCAAGGCTTGACATTAGCATTTGACTTTTCTGAGTTCACCTACTTGAGATCGATCTCAAGAAGGTGATCTCATACTACTATTAATACCACCCTAAGACATAAGCACGTCCTGCTTACATCCAACCAATACACTTACTGCCGGTTTCTGATTTGAGAAACTCGCTAAACGAGTGCTTAAATTATCGTTCTGCCTCTGCGGATTTCTCACAAAAGAACGTGACAGAACGATAGTTAAGTGTTTGCTTAGTAGAATTCTCAATTCAGAAACCGGGCCTTAAATAAATAACGGTAGGTATAGGACATTTTTATTCTCATATGAACAGTTTACAATGTTCACTTAAAATGAGAACTTAATAACAATATTCATATTGTTATAACATGCTATTTTACAATAATACAAGTAAAATAGGGATTTCCACACATTCTTATCTTCTCTTGGCGGCAGGAATTTTGCTGGCTCGTTGTTGTAGAGTTTACTCCTTGCATCGGTTAGGATCTGTATCTAACTGAGTTTAGTTTCTGTTGAGAATATTATACGTTCGCGGGCCTGAGGCACTAAATAATGTAACAAAACACCGCCTTTCCCGGAACGATTATACTGAATTACACGACCGCTGAGGCAGTGACGCACTAGACACTACCAGCCATGTCATGACAACATACTGTACTGTATACTCACCGAACTAAATCTCATAGAATCCGCATTACGTATAAAATCACAATAAAAACTTGTCCCCACAGAAACAAAAGATATCAGCAATAGAACAGTACTAAACATCATTTCGACCATACGTCTAATATTCGAATGTCAACCTTATTGCATTAGTGTACAGTTTTACTTTCATTGCATGGACTACGAGCAAATAAGGTCCCAAAGGCAATTTGGACATCTATTTTTCCAGACACATTTCAGAGTTCTATGTTGTATCTAGTTTTATCCTTGATCGAAGTGTATACTGTAGGCCTTTGAACCTACCCACCTACCTTCACTCACATTACAGGGTGCACTGTAAGTCGATAGCGGAAAATTAAGTAGGATGTCTACTGATCAATATACAAACAACTTGTACTAGGTGGCAAAAAATCGAGCGAAAAAATGTATGAGCTGTTTCATACATTTGGTGCAGTACTGAGTCGCCCTTTTGTAGTGAACAGATGATATATTTTTTTGCTCCATTTATTTACCATTTGCCACCTAGTGCAAATTGTTTGTATTGATCAATAGACAACCTTCTTTAAGTTCCGCTATCGACTTACAGTGCACCCTGTAGATAGGTAAAGTGACCACTCGGAAGCTGCAGCGTTCGCCGCGCAGGCAGCTCTGAAGTGGTGCAAATGCAAAATTTTCAAGAATGAGAAAAGTTCAATAAATAAAAAGTGTAGAGCTATTCGAAAAGTTGTGGAACAAAAGTTGTTGGAAATCACATTTAGAACTTGACGAGTTTCAGGAATAAAGTTATTTAAAAAAAAATAGGTAAAAAATATTTTTAAGTTAAACGGTTTTATGTTAAACATACATTGCAATGTTTAAGATAAATGTACTAAAAACCAAAAAATAATAAAATAGATACAGTCGTGGGAATTATAAACATATGCATAGACTAGACTAAAATAAAACCGTGGGGCACGTCAATGTCTACAATCGTTGATTAAAATGTTTGTTTTGTAATGTTACACTATAATTAGGCAGTTGACGTGCCCCACGGTTTTATTTTAGTCTAGTCTATGCATATGTTTATAATTCCCACGACTGTATCTATTTTATTATTTTTTGGTTTTTAGTACATTTATCTTAAACATTGCAATGTATGTTTAACATAAAACCGTTTAACTTAAAAAGTTTTTTTACCTATTTTTATTTTCTAGTTTTTAGTTTTTATTTCGCATTCTGTTTAATTCATATAGTACATTGTATTATACTGGTTGAGCACTTTCATTTGATACCCATATTGATGGGATCGATAAAACCTACGTTATCCGCCATTTTTTAGCGGCCGCCATCTTGTATTTCAATTTTTTATAGTATATTGTATTCTGCTTGTTGAGCCCTTTCATTTGATACCCATATTGATGGGATTGATAAAACCTACGTTATCCGCCATTTTGTAGCGGCCGCCATCTTGGATTTCAATTTTTTATAGTATATTGTATTCTGCTTGTTGAGCCCTTTAATTTGATACCCATATTGATGGGATTAATAAAACATAAATTATCCGCCATTTTGTAGCGGCGGCCATCTTGAATTTATAATGATAATGAATAAACATAATTGTATTGTCACCAAAATCCAAAGTGTATACAAAATTTCAGATTAATCGGTTGACAGGAAGAGGGTGAAATTTGAATTACTAAATTTGACCCAAGAATAAATAAAACAAACGGGGTGAGCTAAATATAAAACCGTTTAATTAATAATAATAAAAACCGTTTAATAATAAAAACCGTTTAATAATAAAAACCGTTTAATAATAATTACCCCGTAGTTAGGTATACCAATTTGTTGCGTGCCGGCCAGGCAATCTGGGGGCACGGCAGTGCCCCCGCCAGGTCGAGCGCGGAGCAAACACTGCCGTACCATCCTTCACTGGAACCATTTCGCCGCATTTTCAGGCCCCTATTTGAGAACCTCTGGATAAGACCAGAACGCAGAAATTTTCGTCATCTAGTAAGCTATAATCACATACTTAAAATCCAAAATTTCAAGTCTGTAGGTCATTTAGTTCCGAAGTTAAGCGAAAGCAAAGTTTCGCATTTATGACACACACTCACTCACTCACTCACTCACTCACTCATGATCATCATAATAGAACTAGTGCTTCCCATAAACTCAGAGAGCTGAAATTTGGTACAGAGTTAGGGTTGAATGGCCACATAAAGGGAAAACTATAAAAACTAGGATAATCGAAGATCTGGAGTACCTGGTGACCCTGATTAGAAAACACAAGAGCCCTAATAGAACTAGTACTTCCCATAAACTCAGAGAGCTGAAATTTGGTACAGAGTTAGGGTTTAATGGGCACATAAAGGGAAAACTATAAAAACTAGGATAATCGAAGATCTGAAGTACCTGGTGACCCTGATTAGAAAACACAAGAGCCCTAATAGAACTAGTACTTCCCATAAACTCAGAGAGCTGAAATTTGGTACATAGTTAGGGTTTAATAGGCACATAAAGGGACAACTATAAAAACTAGGATAATCGAAGATCTGGAGTACCTGGTGACCCTGATTATAAAACACAAGAGCCCTAATAGAACTAGTACTTCCCATAAACTCAGAGAGCTGAAATTTGGTGCAGAGTTAGGGTTTAATGGGCACATAAAGGGAAACTTATAAAAACTAGGATAATCGAAGATCTGGAGTACCTGGTGACCCTGATTAGAAAACACAAGAGCCCTCATAGAACTAGTACTTCCCATAAACTCAGAGAGCTGAAATTTGGTACAGAGTTAGGGATTAATGGCCACATAAAGGGAAAACTATAAAAACTAGGATAATCGAAGATCTGGAGTACCTGGTGACCCTGATTAGAAAACACAAGAGCCCAACCAAACTACTATAGATCGACATATACCGCCCTTACAAAAAATATTCAACTTGGTGGGCCGCTTCATTTGATGTCAAAAATCTAAGGTCTGGAGTATCTGATGAAGAACCCTCAGCTGGTATCAGCTTTATTAGAGATATTATGGTAATGCCCCTTCTACTATTGGTACATAAAAAATCGACTGTCATTGCAAAAATCCAGCGTAGTGGGACACATCTTCATTTAATCTAGCCTATAGCGTCCCACTAGTGGTTCGCTCCGAACTATGAACTCGCGACCTCAGTTACAGATGTATAACTTTGCTTACGCCATTCGCGCAGGCGCGCGCGCGCTTTGCATTTAAACTATACAACCCCATATCTCGGCAACCCATCGACCGATTTGGCTCATGTTCAAATTTAAAAATTCTTTTAATTTAGTTTACCCGCTTATCAAATTTCATAACGATCCGACCAAATTTACTCAAGTTATCGTCGAACAAACATTCATACATACAAACATACATACATACAAACGCCGGATTGTTCCAGCAGACTCGGAGGACTTCGCTCGCTTCACTCGCTCGTTCAACAAGAAATAGTCGGATGATTAACTTTATTCTACTCCAACGTTACACAAATTTAAAAACTGTGTCAAATAATAAAATCTAATTTATCAATATGCCCTCGTTCCTACAAAAAGAAGTGAAATCCCACCAAAAACATTCTGTAAAAACTAGCCAGGTCTCGATGGATCTGCTTGTTTATCTCTAAAAAAGTAATGAAATCTTGACAAAGTCGTGCCAAGTCTAAGGTTCCTTACTGCGATTTCTTTATTATTATAGTTAATGTTGTGAGACTTGGCTGTTGAAGGCTACACAAGGGTACAAAACCAGGTGCTCCATGACACCATTGCACCAATCTGTCGCCAGAACCGCTTGTGTACCCTTCAACGGCCAAGTCTCACAACATTAACTATAATAATAAAGAAATCGCAGTAAGGAACCTTAGACTTGGCACGACTTTGTCTAGATTTCATTACTTTTTTAGAGATAAACAAGCAGATCCATCGAGACCTGGCTAGTTTTTACAGAATGTTTTTGGTGGGATATTCGATTTTCTTGTTTATACTTAGGGTTAGGTAGGACCGGGAAAGATGAATTCTTTTGGTTGCGGTTGTGGGGGGCAAGAATAATTATGACAAAACATTATACCTATTTAAGCTTCTTAGTTTTGTATATTTTAGTCGAACGTAAAAAAGGGAAGACTGAAGCAATCAAAAGTTTGCCCGGTGTGCCACTATCTTTACTTTCTTTTCTGCATGCGGAAGGGAGCTAAAAGAAAACAACTCATCTTTTAAAAACATCCTTATGGAAGCTACGTATCTATCCTGGGTTCGTCTAAAAGCAAAAACAAATTATTAATTAGACGACGATTTTGAAAACTCTTTACTTTGAGGTAAAAAATAAACAGAAAGGCCGCATTGTAAAATGTGCGAGGACATGAACCTTTACATTCTTGTAAGTACCTACAGTATTGCGCTACTTGAGCTTTTGATGAGTGAATCTCACTTTAAAAAATGTATGTTTCTGCATTCGCTAAAAAATCACTGATTGAATCCACCCTTTATCACCTTTATCAAATGATGATTTTTGCTTTCAATAAGAATTATTCTTGCAAAAAAACATGTTTTGACAGTTGACAGAGTGGATGTTTAGAGAAAATGTGATAGGTAAATATAAACACAAAAATAAAAAGAAACTTCTTCACTACTTATCGTGAATACTAAATACTAAGGCGGTTTACGACTGGATGAGAAAGGCAGCAAACCGCCAACACTGGAAATGTTTGGGAGAGGCCTATGTTCAGAAATGGACCAACAGAGGCTGCCAATGGTGATGATGATGATGATGAGGTAATTTATGCGTAGGTAAGTCTATTTCTTCCAAATGCTTTGCATAGAGACTTGGGCACGCTTACTAGTATTTATTACTAAATACTACGGACTGACTCGCCCTCAATCAAAATAAGAAATGTTATCCAATTCCAAATCCGAATCTGGCCATCTGTATCGTTCAACTTTATAAAACGGTCTAAAAAGCAGCAGGATCAAATTGTGAATTAACGCTGTAATTCCTGAAGCGACTTCACGAATGAATATTAAAATTTAAAACATCTTTCGATGAAGACGTTGAATTAGGTACCTACCTTTGATCATTTTATGCGAGTCTTCAGCAAAATTTCGGTGTCTGAAATGTTTTCAAGTTATTAGCGAATAGTACCTACTATAGAAAAGTTTCGGGACTAATTAATGGATATTTAGCATTCAAAAGCGTTAATAGATTTCATTAGAAAATTTGGCATAATTTTAGAATTTGTACAGACGAAGTTTGTAAAACTACGAATTTAGGTCAAGATAAGTAATCCTAAGTTGACTTTGACGTTTGTTGAGCCACAATCAACACTGGCGACAAAGTTAATAATAAAATTATAAAAAGAGACATCATTCAAATTTATAACTGAACGAGCGAGCGAAGCGAGCGAAGTTCTCCGAGTCTACTGGAACAATCCGGCGTTTGTATGTATGTATGTATGTATGTATGTATGTATGTATGTATGTATGTATGTATGTATGTATGTATGTATGAATGTTCGTTCGACGATAACTTGAGTAAATTAAGTCGGATCGTCATGAAATTCGGTAGGCAGGTAAATGAGGCAAAGAGAATTTTTAAGTTCGAACATGAGCCAAATCGGTCGAGGGGTTGCCGAGATATGGGGTTGTTAAGGTTATATGGGATGAGAGAGGGCGCCACTGCTGCCTCTCAGTAACATTAAAATAGTGCTAAAAAGTGATTTTAAAAGTGATAAAAACGTAAACCTAATCAGTAAACAGTGAAAGCAGTGATAAAAACTAACAAAAGTGAACTATAAATACAAATTCTGTTTGGAAACAATATTGTGGATATCGGACGTAAAACTCAGTGGAAAAAATTAAAATAAACTTTTACGGTTCGTGACATAATGCGTAACAAGAACTCTATTTTAATACAATATATGCAAAAATAACCAAAAATTTTGTTAATTGCTAAGGTCCAAGGTACACCACATTAGAAAATACAAAACAGCGCCATCTATTATAATAAAAATCAATTATATTGTTATTCTACTTCCTAACAGAGGGCGTGACTAAAAATGTTTTATCAGAGCCATCTAGTGTTCAAAATTATAAACCAAAAAGTCCTTATATGCAACAATAGAGGTCGCTTTACTTCAAAACCACAAGTCCTATACAAAACTTAAAATGGAAGAAATACTAGATAAACTACAAAAAATCCAAAATGATCTAGAGGCACAAAAACTTGAAATAAGATAAAGCGGCGAACAAGTTACAGAAAACATTCAATGTGAAATGAAACAAAATAAAAAATATATATATATCACATGAATTGGATTGTAATACTACGGCGTGCGTGGGGACGTATCAAACAAGTAGAGGCCCGTTTGACAACTTAGATCTGATGTAAGGTGGTGCACCTGTTGGGTACCCCAGAGTGCAACCAAACACACAAAAATACACCTGAGAATCCCCATCAGGTGCATCACCTACATTGACCTGGTGCGACGTGACCATGCGCATCCTCAAGGTCCATTCTGCGAGGGCACCATACACCAAAATACACTCGCAGTACTTTCCCGTCAAGTGTACAGGTCACGCCGACCTGATGCAATGTGGGTAGGTACACAAATTGGGTCTACCACCTGAGCACACCACAACACAAAATGCACTCTGGTGGCTTTCCCGCAATGAACACTGGCTATTGTAGAGTTGGATGGGAGGGATGCATATGGATGGACTGGGTAACTGGGCTATGGGGTTGAGACCACTGTCGTCTGCCATTAAAATGTCTCAAGTAATTAAATTGGCAGACGGTGACTTGGTTACGGGGTTATTATTATTATGTTGGTATACTTTTCAGATTCACGGGTCCATGGGGACCCGGTCCTTTGAGGCTTGCGTGGGGCCGAAGCCAACAGCACAGAGGCCTTTTAAATACCATTTACTCTAAATGTGATAGGTGTATCTGCCGGATCCTTCGATCAAGGATCTTATCTATTATTATTATTGAACGAGCGAGCGAAGCGAGCGAAGTTCTCCGAGTCTACTGGAACAATCCGGCGTTTGTATGTATGTATGTATGTATGTATGTATGTATGTATGTATGTATGTATGTATGTATGTATGTATGTATGAATGTTCGTTCGACGATAACTTGAGTAAATTAAGTCGGATCGTCATGAAATTCGGTAGGCAGGTAAATGAGGCAAAGAGAATTTTTAAGTTCGAACATGAGCCAAATCGGTCGAGGGGTTGCCGAGATATGGGGTTGTTAAGGTTATATGGGATGAGAGAGGGCGCCACTGCTGCCTCTCAGTAACATTAAAATAGTGCTAAAAAGTGATTTTAAAAGTGATAAAAACGTAAACCTAATCAGTAAACAGTGAAAGCAGTGATAAAAACTAACAAAAGTGAACTATAAATACAAATTCTGTTTGGAAACAATATTGTGGATATCGGACGTAAAACTCAGTGGAAAAAATTAAAATAAACTTTTACGGGTCGTGACATAATGCGTAACAAGAACTCTATTTTAATACTAGTGGTTCGCCCCGAACTGTGAACTCGCGACCCCATATAAACTTAACAACCCGATATCTCGGCAACCCCTCGACCGATTTGGCTCATGTTCGAACTTAAAAATTATTTTGATTTCATTTACCTGCCTACCAAATTTCATAACGATCCGACCAAATTTACTCAAGTTATCGTCGAACGAACATTCATACATACAAACATACAAACATACAAACATACAAACATACAAACATACAAACATACAAACATACAAACATACATACATACATACATACATACAAACGCCGGATTGTACCAGTAGACTCGGAGAACTTCGCTCGCTTCGCTCGCTCGTTCAACAATATATGCAAAAATAACCAAAAATTTTGTTAATTGCTAAGGTCCAAGGTACACCACATTAGAAAATACAAAACAGCGCCATCTATTATAATAAAAATCAATTATATTGTTATTCTACTTCCTAACAGAGGGCGTGACTAAAAATGTTTTATCATAGCCATCTAGTGTTCAAAATTATAAACCAAAAAGTCCTTATATGCAACAATAGAGGTCGCTTTACTTCAAAACCACAAGTCCTATACAAAACTTAAAATGGAAGAAATACTAGATAAACTACAAAAAATCCAAAATGATCTAGAGGCACAAAAACTTGAAATAAGATAAAGCGGCGAACAAGTTACAGAAAACATTCAATGTGAAATGAAACAAAATAAAAAATATATATATATCACATGAATTGGATTGTAATACTACGGCGTGCGTGGGGACGTATCCAACAAGTAGAGGCCCGTTTGACAACTTAGATCTGATGTAAGGTGGTGCACCTGTTGGGTACCCCAGAGTGCAACCAAACACACAAAAATACACCTGAGAATCCCCATCAGGTGCATCACCTACATTGACCTGGTGCGACGTGACCATGCGCATCCTCAAGGTCCATTCTGCGAGGGCACCATACACCAAAATACACTCGCAGTACTTTCCCGTCAAGTGTACAGGTCACGCCGACCTGATGCAATGTGGGTAGGTACACAAATTGGGTCTACCACCTGAGCACACCACAACACAAAATGCACTCTGGTGGCTTTCCCGCAATGAACACAGGCTATTGTAGAGTTGGATGGGAGGGATGCATATGGATGGACTGGGTAACTGGGCTATGGGGTTGAGACCACTGTCGTCTGCCATTAAAATGTCTCAAGTAATTAAATTGGCAGACGGTGACTTGGTTACGGGGTTATTATTATTATGTTGGTATACTTTTCAGATTCACGGGTCCATGGGGACCCGGTCCTTTGAGGCTTGCGTGGGGCCGAAGCCAACAGCACAGAGGCCTTTTAAATACCATTTACTCTAAATGTGATAGGTGTATCTGCCGGATCCTTCGATCAAGGATCTTATCTATTATTATTATTATTAAGATTATATGGGGTCGCGAGTTCATAGTTCGGGGCGAACCACTAGTTATTAAGTTTATATGGGGTCGCGAGTTCATAGTTCGGGGCGAACCACTAGTATTGAATAATAAATACTTTTATTGGATGCCAAAAAACTGTATCACAATATTATAAACTCCAGATTTGTACACACGGCAGCACGTCAGACTGTACGTTTTTATTGCAAAGTCGCCCGTAACGCAACCGAGTAGAGTGCTAGCGTGTAACGGTCGACGTGCTGTCGTGTGTACGTGGCATAATAAAAAAAATACAGTATATATATTTTTTATCCATTAATGCCCTTCATTATTAATTCGTAGGTACTAAGGTTTATGAAAACATAGACAAAAAAATCCATGGCGCATTATCCTGAGTAAAGTTATTTTTACCTAAGTTTATTTGTTTTTGATTGAGCTGTTGAGACAATAAAAATCGGGGCAAATAATAATAATATACTCACCATATTTTTTCCAAAATACATTTGAGGAGCCTCAAAGCGATAATACTGACTGACTAATAAAAAAGGTAATAAGTAAGATGATATCGATATGACAATAAGTAACAGAATCCAAGTAAATCATAAAAATACAACTGACAAAAGAAGTGAAACTCAGACAGAACAAACGTTGAAGTCTCAATAGGGCTTTAATCTTGATAATACTTATGGTAAAAGGAAACAATATTTTCTCTTCCGCACTACACACTTCACCAATATTATAAATAATTCGATTATGGCTTTAATAAGGGGCTAACTAGCGCCACCAATGATAAAAAAACATGGCTTTTTTATAACCCCCTTTTTAAAAAAGTAATTCAACAGAGTTTTCTATATTACTAATAGCAATTTTTAGAACTATCAGCCCAGAGCCGAGACCCAGGAATCTAGGCTACAATTTTGGCAGAAGCGGCCGTTTCTTATTAATTTCTACTTTACTTAATTACTTTTTCAAAAAGGGGGTTAAAAAAAAGCCATGATTTTTTTATCATTGGTGGCGCTAGTTAGCCCGTAAAGCCTTAAGTAAATAATATAAATTCGGAAAACCATTTTTGGTTGTACTTGAAGTATTCAATAATATAAATTCGGAAAACCATTTTTGGTTGTATTTGAAGTATTCAATTCTGACCTACTCCGAATCCAAATTATACAGAATCTACCTAATCAAGATTTTGTCACAGATCCCGAATAGACTTATTTAGAATCTGACAGCTATCGCCCAAATCTTTTTACCTTAAAAAGTATTTAATTCATACTTGAAGGTGTGAGATAAATTGTAAATTAGTTCTAAAATTACCACTCGAGTAAGCTACACAACTCTCTTTTATCACAAAGTGTCTACTAAAGAATCTATACTTATAATAAAACTCTAGCGAAGTCAATTCTGTACATTAAATATTTTTAGAAAAAAACTAGCAGGGGTTACTAAGTAAACTATACTGAATACAAAAATGCAAAAAAATCGGTCTATGTCTGTCTGTCTGTCTGTCTGTCTGTCTGTCTGTCTGTCTGTCTGTCTGTCTGTGTGTTACCTCATCACGCGAATACCGCTGAATAGTTTTCAGTCAAATTTAGGACCGTGATAAGTCCTGGTTCTGGGCACAATCTAGGCTATCCGATGTTCAGAATACATTGCGGGTTGCAATTTTAACTTCGTTTTTTGTAAGAAATATTCATAATTTTGATATAGCTTCTTGAGAAGAAATGTTAATAACGTGATACTGAACATATTTCTGAAAAAAAAAACAAAAAAAAGAAAAAAAGTCTGACTTGGAACCTCATTATTTCGGAAACCGTTGATTTTCTAGGCATAGTTCCTTAGGAAAAAATGTTCGTTATGATAAGGACTATACAGGGTGGCCCAAACATAGATGTCAAGCGAGAAAATCTAGATAGCTGACACCGAGAGCTACTCGAATCATCCCCATGTATGTTCAGCCATTTTTTGTTGTTTAGAAGTTATGAGGCTTCAAAGGTTTTTTTGAAAAAAATTACCTAGCATTCGATTTTATTTTTTAACTTTTTTTTCTTTTGTTTTTTCAGCAATATTTTTTATTCCTTAGAGTCTCAGATAAATTATCTATCACCAAAAAAAATAATAATTGCTATGGACTTTTAGAAGATACCGCAACTTTGATCCAAAGTCCAAAAATAGTTAGTATGGAGAAAAAAATAAGTAGAGATCTGAAGGACTTTTTATTGATTTCAAAAACTTTCCCAAAGCCTCATTCTCCAGAATAATAAAAAAAAACTGTCACTTTAAAGGACTTTTATTCAAGTAATTTGAGATCAAAGTCGAAAAACTGGAGTTGGAAGACATTTTATTTCAATCTCTTTTCATTTATTTTGGTTGATTCGGACAAAAAACTTCCTGTTCCTGGTATCTTATCACGGGCGATACCTTAATGTAAACAATACATATTTATTATTTTTATAAATGTATTGTTTAGATTAGGGTTTTTATTCTATTTTATTCTATTGCTTTCTTTTGAGCCCTGCTAGATAGGAAGATAAGAAAGATAAGAAGATAAGAAATAATAACTATTAAATTAATATACCCCCAACATTTTAGCTTCAAATAAGCATATTTAATAAATAGCTGAACCAATTTTGACAAAACATAACTAATAACATTCGCTAGAAAACCTGCTTTTAAATAAAATAAAAAAAACCCTAAAGCTTCCAAATCGTTCACCCATTTAAGAGCTACGGTGCCACAGACAGACACACCCTCATAAACACATACCTATACAGACACACTCACAAAGCTGTCAAACTTATAACACCCCTCTTTTTTGGTCGGGGGTTAAAAAAACCTTCCTTTTGAGTTTTCCTCCACAGTCGAATTTAAATTAAATGTCTAATGTGTAAAAACGCATACGAAGTCGCGGGCACAACTAGTAATGAATAAAAAAGAATTATGTTATGTAAGTTGTGAAATATATTTCACTCCTATCATTGCGTTAGTGTCTATCATAGGCAATGGTCTGGTCTAGACCTTGTGGGTGAAGCTTTTTTTCATAAAATATGTATTTAAGCTTCATGTAAGCATAAACATAAGCATAGCATTAAGTACGCCTTTGTACACCATTGTTGTATTTAATATTGTGCAATAAAGAATTTAATAATAATAATGTAAATTATACATTTAGATATTATAAATTCAATAACTAAGATAATATGGTACTATAGATCGAGATTATGATTAGATACCTGGTTCGTGTGCCGCCTACATAGGCCCGTAATTAAAACCCAGTCCCACTCCAAAATCAGATGTTAACTAACATCCATCTTGGTCACATACATCCATCCTCACATTCTTTCACCCATTTAGAAGCGGGTGCTTCCAAATGGGTGAAAGGGATTCATACAATGATACTTTCGGAAGAAAATACCTTATTTTATATATCCCGATAGTACTCGCTGATATGTATTCGACCTTCGCATTGTGTCTTAGTTTTGGGCTATCGATCTCTGACCTAAGATTTGGGTAAGAATATCCCTAAATTATGTAGGTAATATTATCTCATATACCGGGGTATTCTTTTTGTTATCTGGGTTGAATTTTAGGTTTCTTCTGATCTCAGAGGCAGAAGGTAGAGTCTATTTGGTAATGAATGAGTTGGTAAGAGTGGATATAGAAATGCTTGCTGGCAAAAATCCTAACGAAATATAAAACCATATTAAAGTTGATGTTTTCACTCTACATTAGACTCATTTGATTAAACAACGTTATGAAATAGTTTACATAGGTAATCGTAAAATTCAATAAAACACTGACATCTTTAGATCATTTTGAAGTGTGAACTCTTGAAAGAAAATTTGTACCACGTTGTTGGAACGTTATAATCCTCATATTGTATGAATTGAAACTCTAAGTTGGAAGCAAAGGATAGGTATTATTGTTGGTCTATTGTGCATAAAAAATATATTATTTAAATATCGTGAATTAAGATACAAAATTTCAATAAATAAGTTTTTTTTATCAGAAAGATACTGACCATTCCAATAATAATTTTATCAAACATAAATAAATATTACTTAGCATTTATTGTGCTGCGGAACTAAGCTCTGACCTGAAAATATTTAATTTGTTACTAATGTTTAGGCCTATTTTTTACCTCTTTCTAAAAGGAATCTTCCGTAGACTAAAATAATCATCCGTGGGCCTGACCGAATGTAAATTTATTTAAATATTTCTCTCCATGTGACCTAGGCGCTATACATGTAATTACCATGGAAATTTATATGGCTGCGCCAAAAATTTCGTATAAAACTGGAGGGGGTAAGCGTAGAGTCATAAAAACCGCATTCAAATTGTGTATTAAAGCCGCTAATTGAGATGTTGCTCCCCATAAAGGACATAATTAGGCGCGTATTTACAAAAGTTGGATTCCGAGACGATTTCGCCGTGCCGATTATGTGTACATTTGTCACGCGGTCCCATGCTGTGTCTGCAAATATGCCACCTTTATTATGATAAAATTCAAATCACCTTTATTAGGCTAGCCTTGTTATAGCTATTAACTAAAAGCTAGCAGGTATCTATAGTATATTTGTGATTCCAAATAAGCTCAAAATAAATATTAGTCTTTTTCCAACTCTAATAATTTCGGCTCGGATACATGGGTTTTATTACTTACAAGGCATTCAATCATAAAACTATAAGGATCTTTAACGATCACACTACCCAATAGTTCATAATAAGTAAGTCGTTATGGTTACTTTTGTACTAGACACGTGGAATCCATACTAGCCATAAATCTATTAGAAAACCGCTTTAGGGAATATGCAAAATTACCTACATCACAATCGAAACAACATACAACATTTTATGGATGATTAAGTTTTATCACCTCTATACGTTCTGATCCTTAATTCTAGTCGAGTTTCCTTTTGATTTCATCCACGGCCATATTAAATATAATAAAAAAAAGAAATATCGTAAAATTTTATAGCATCGATCGTCAAAATATCGGATTTTTATAGTGAACGTGTTTAGCCTGAGTTCAGGTCGGATTAACTTGGCATTTGACAAAGAGTTAGTGACGAGCACATGTCGATAGCTCAGACTTGGACGCTCATAAAATGCAACAATAAAACCCAAATTATATGACCCGTGTTTGTAAACATGCATCGTTACCTCATTGTGTACATGCAATAGTGAATCGTAAACTTAAAAGTACCAATTTGTGAAGACTTTCGAAGATATAAATGAGGCTCTTTTTCGGTATGCGGTGGGTGCAAATTGAAAATTTTATGTCCGTTGGAGAATACGCTCCTGCTGCTTTTATCCATACTGATTTTGCGTGGGCCTTTAATCCTTGGCTTAATCTTCGTATGTATGGAGGTAAAAGAGCATTTTTATCGACGCAAAAGCCAAGCCATCTTTGCCCTCTAGTGTAATCCTCCTTCATTTCTCGCACAATTAAATCTCTGATTTATCACAAATCGAAACTTTAGCGTTAGCGAGAGCCTGATACTTTTTACCCCGGCTATAGAGGTACTCGTAGTTAGGCAGACAATTTTCTTTCCCCAGTATCTTTGCTCGTAGTTTTTTATCGAGAAAGTTTAGTAAAACGTATTTATCTGTACCTATTTGGGATAGACGAAGGGTCAGTGATATAAACAAGGTTGGTTCCCTTCCACTAGAGACGACTTATTGAATGTATATTTTATCGCCTTTCGAAGTACACTTATGCGTGCGCTGACTGTACAAACCCGAAAAACGTATTTTGTAAAGTTCATAAAACTAAGGCCTTTGTATCTACGTAATGAGATGAGATGATTTATACAGCGTCCAGTGGCACCTTCACTCACACTAGATGGTGAAGTGAAGAGACTACTCGGCGCTGCAGTGCCTGGGACATTGCTTTGATGCATTGCAAAGTTGATAGTTGATGAGAAATTACAGTGTTTTGGATATTTGCACTACCTGATCTCAGAGGCAAAATCAGTTTTGCCATAGTAAAACTTGCTTTGCCGGTGCCGTGGATCTGCTGGTCGTAACTCGTGGTAGAGCCTCAGACCCTAATTCTTCGAAGAGTTTATCAGAATCACAATTAAACCTTATTCAATCTAGTTCAATCTAGAATAGCCACTGTGCTAACGTCAGTTATCCCCAACTGAGAACCAATTCATGATGTCATAGTCACACGGCACAAAAACTAAAAGGTTTCCCCCTCTTCGTCTCCAGAGGAACCCCAATAGATAAAAAACAACTGTTTTAATCGAATAAGTAAGCGGTCCGTTCCCAAAGGACGCGTATACGGACACTATACGAACACAAGGCGCGAGGCCCGTTTCATTCTGACTGACAGCATCAATTAGAAGTTGACATGGCGGTGTAGCGTTTCAAAGGGGCTACATATTTTTAAAAGCACGAGGGTAAATGCAGTATCAATATTAAAAGGCCGTTTATGTGGAGAGATCTCGTGTTCTAGCTTGATATTTTTTATTTATTATTTGTTATAAGAATTTGTGTAAAATATGCTGGATAAAAAGTCCTACCTACTTTTTCTGCATAGGTGATTAAAGTAAGGTATAGCAAAACTGGGTGATTAGAAAACGGAGTGTGAATAGAAACAAGGGAAATTAAAATTACTGGTGACCTACCAAAGAGTGGAGAATCAGTTTAGTGGTTGCAGTTATTTGTGTTTAAATTCATACTCTGCTTTAATGATCCCGTTTGACTACTTTTCCAGTTGCAAGATTTGCTTATAGCATCTATTCTAGTGACAACTCCACTCACACTATTTATTTTGGGAGAACTGACCCCTTGGACGCGGCGAGGATCCCGGCATCGCATAAAACTCATCCAAAAGTGTCTAGCCATACAAAAGTAGGTAGCTGCAGAGATAATAGTTTCCAGTTGCCAAATACACGTTATAAATCCTTATCTTCTTGGCTACTTCTATAAAAAAATTACGAACGAAAAAAAAAACATACTTATCGGAAATTATGATATCATAGGCATGTTAAATCTAGCTCTTTATTTAATACGCGATAAAAACTCACCGAATTAACATACTGGTAAAATAAAAAAGTTTTTAGAGGAGGAGAAAATATTTTTAAAGTTGCGTGACCTAGTTTTGTAAGTGTCTGAAAAGTTTTCCTTCCAAAACTAAAAGTAGGTAGGTAGTAAAGTAAAACTCGGTCATGTGGTTTGTCCTAATTGCCCGAATACTAAAAGGTGGGCAGTAATAATTTGTCACTGATGTATTCGCAACAGTTGTGTGGGTCCCCAACGTAAACATTGTGTTGACCTAAATGTTTTATAACTCTTTCAGTGTTTTTCTTTCTTGAAAATTCGTTATACTTTAGACACATGATAAGTAGCGCTTCCGATACATTATTTGACAGTGTGTGTTCAGTGTGTGTGTGTGTGTGTGTGTGTGTGTGTGTGTGTGGCTTGCGCCCTATTTGACGCAATAAATCTATAACGTCAGATGTGTGTTTCATATAAATAATTTCTGCTTGTATCTTGCAACACTTAACCAGTTTTTCCACCCTACATCTACTTACAATTAATATTTCAGTAAAATAATATATGTGTGTACTTTCAGTTGCAGAGGTGAGCCACGAATCTGCGGTCGTCCAAACACTGCAACCAAATTAGCGGCATACACGGGCGTTTTTATTAACGCTACTCAGGTGCTGCGTAATAATGCTAAACACGACTGCACGTCGACCTTTACACGCTAGCACTCTACTCGGTTGCGTTACGGGCGACTTTGCAATAAAAACGTACAGTCTGACGTGCTGTCGTGTGTACCTAATGGTGAAACAGGCTGTTTCTCGGATTTTGACATCTCTGCTTGCGCCTTTTTTGCGTATAGAACTGGCTGTTTTGTATACAAATTATTGAGGCTGCACATGTCGTTGGCGATTTCTGTGCCAACATAAGGGGACAACTTGTGACGGACCCGGATTATCTGTAAAAATAACAGCATTCAGTTTTTATTTAAATTACGGTAACGGTTTTAACTGTGAAGCACTAAATTAATAATGATTCTACGCCATTATCACGTCATCACAATACCATGCCATTAGAAGATATTTTCAGAAAATTCTTGGTTAGTGCACCTTTTCACCCCAATAATATTACTATGTCCTACATTTCTAATTAAGGTGCCAAGTCTGCGTTGTCTGTCAGTCAGTGTTTTATGTACAGTCTAGTTACATGATTCAAAATATGTATTGGTGTCTGATAACGATTATTTGGGTTTCTTACATCGTCGTTTTTCCAGCCGCTCGCTTGCGTGTGCTCGGCAAAACCGCAAGTGGGCCAAACTCCCTGAAACAGATTAAAACTTGTGATGAATCGCTATTTCGTTTCGCGCCACTCCAACTTCCAGATACGAGGAATTTGCTTTATGTGCGAAAATGTAAATATGCCCGCAAGTTTAGCACTTGTGAAGGAAATCGCGTTGCGCGAGTGTTGACACAGACTTGTCAGCGTCTAGTAGATTATATGAAGGATTTGCTTAATACCACGCGTTTGCTTGCGTAAAGGATTAACAAAATTCAATGTTTGCTTTTGCTTTCGCTTTGTGTCGGTCGGGCCGTCTTTTTGGTCCCTGAAAATGGCTACATTGTGGCTGCAGAAGAAATTGGTTTAAAGCCTTCAAGTAAGACCGCAGATCACATTTTAATTTTAGAGTAAGTTAGACGATATACAGGGTGTTAAAAGACCACCAACAGACCCAAAAGCCACGCATACTAGACACCAAAACGAAGTACTTTTTCGATAAATTATTGCTGGGAAATGATTTTGGTTTTTTAGGTTATAATTTTGAAAAATATTTAATCACGCGATGGACGTGTGACGCAAAGAAGTCATATTGCGCAAACGTAGGTATAAGTTTATGTTACCTAAGCTTGACGTGCCGATGTTCAGAATACATTGCGGGTTGCAATTTTAACGTCGTTTTTTGCAAGAAATATTCATAATTTTGGTATGGCTTCTTGAGAAGATATGTTAAGAACTAGATACTGAATACATTTATGCAAAAAAAAAGTTTTTAAAGTCAGACATTGAACCCCATTATCTCGGAAACCGTTGATTTCCCAGGCATAGTTTCTTGGACAAAAATGTTCCTTATGATGAGGACAATACGTGGTTTCCCGCTTTGTTGGCGGTCTTTTAACACCCTGTAGATTTTTTTTTTCATTTACCAATTTCACTGTGTAGCAGCATGATAGGGGTTTAAATACAGTTTATACAAAAGTTTCACTTTTAGGGCGACCACACGTATCTTGGAAAATAATAGAGTTAAAATACAGTGTCTCGATGAAAAAACGGGTATGGAAACTAAAATGTAATCCAATGTTATAATAAAGACAAAGACAAAAAGCGTGGGCTAATATTATTACTGTTGCTTACGTATTGTCGTATTGAACAGAATTTATAAGCTATGTTATTTTGGCCCTCATCGCACTATATTATGTACAAACTACATGTGTTGGTTGTAGAGTTTATGGAACGCGTTCCATAATACTGCAATACAAATTATAATTCAATGAAAATTGCGTAGCCGTTTAGTATATTTGAACGAGCGAGCGAAGCGAGCGAAGTTCTCCGAGTCTATTGGAACAATCCGGCGTTTGTAGGTATGTATGTATTTATGTATGTATGTTTGTATGTATGAATGTTCGTTCGACGATAACTGGAGTAAATTTGGTCGGATTGTTATGAAATTTGGTAGGCAGGTAAATGAAGCAAAGAGTTTCGAACATGAGCCAAATCGGTCGAGGGGTTGCAGAGATATTATTATGGTGTCGCTGAGAGATGGGGTCGCGAGTTCACAGTTCGGGGCGAACCACTAGTTATCTTCCGGTATTATATTATTGGTTGATAACTCAGCTACGCATTGTATAAATGTACCTACATCAAATAGTTATTGTAAAATTAACAAAAAATCGGTGAAAAGGGCACTGATCTGCTGCTGTCTGTTGAGGAGTTCCGTTCTTTAGCTTTAAGTTCTTCATTAGATCTTCACAATTTTTTTATTGGACCACTCGTGAAGTATACATTTTCAAACAAAAAAAATATTACAAAAATCGGTCTACCTACCTAAAAAAAAATCTGAGGTAATAAACACAACATTAAAAAAAAACAGGTCGAATTGAATACCTCCTCCTTTTTTTTAAGTCGGTCAAAATGGAGGAAAGTCCGTATAAAACGTCTCTTACCTAATATTTTCAAACTATCGCGGCCCAAAATATCCTTCCTCAAATATCCCGTCATGAACATGAAATATACAGTGAATGTGATTGCTAAAACTGAAAATTGAACATTTTGATAAGTTGGTGCATGTATCATGTACGTATCTCGAAATAATACCCCGTACCTTTCGTACAGTTGAAATGTCGACTCAACCATTTCAGAATCCACTTGAGCCAACATTGTACCATCGGACTATTTAGCTTACAATACCCAGATCCTTCGCAAAGCCAAGTCGCGGCTCGGTGCACGTTAAATAGAATAAAGGCACAATAACATGTAATTGCAAATGATACACTGTCTCATATCGGGACGGGTATTTGGTTCCTTGTCCAAAGATTAAGCGCTTGCTATAGACTCGATACTTTACTCCGAGCAAGAATTTCATTACAGACTTCGACAGCTTTTTTTTCTGTGGCAGGTCTCACACATTCATCTTGTTCGTAGGAACATGGTCACTGTCTTGTATCTAGCATATATTTTAAGATATCGTTACCGAAATTAAAAATGGGAAAACTAGATTAAATTTTAATGTAGCGTTAGTTTAGTACTAAATTCACTTGCTTTACAACGCAATTGTCTTCTATTTGTCTCCTCTGTTGTATCTGAAACAATGTCCCAGGCACTACAGCGCCGAGCGGTCTCTTCACTCATTTACAGGGTGCACAAAATATCAGCTGTTCCATACAAAAGGTCGACTCAGTAATGCGCCCAATGTATGAAACAGCTTATATTTTTTTCGCTCCATTTTTGTCGCCACTTAGTACATGTTGTTTATATTGATCAGTAGAAAGCCCACTTAAAGTTCCGCTATCGACTTAGAGTGCACCCTGTAGTATAAGACAAGGTGCCACTGGACGCTGTATAAATCGTCTCATTACGTAGATGCAAACGCCTTTTTGTATCTGTTTATATAGTTTCGCTACGTATTCTTTAAGCCAGCGAACCATTTGTGTCTACCCACGCTTCGCAACTCGAACGCGACATAGAGCATACATTTAAGTATTACGTATATATTATTATACCCAACTATTCTTCTTCTTTTTATATCGGTTGTTCTACCACCTCAACAATATTGATTTATACATAACATTCACTCGTGTACTAGCTCGAATTCCCTTTATTAGATTATTTCACAAAAGTTGTAATAATGTGGTATTCTATGCATCGCTACTGTATCTCTTATATTACACATAGTGAAAGTCATAATTATTATTATTGCCAAGTTACTACGTAAATTCTATGTACCTACACTACTGTTTATGTTTGAAAATGTGATGAATGAAGTCCAATTTATTTATTTTATTTATTCAAAAGAGGTGAAGCAAGAAAAACTTAGTATAATGGGTCCAATATTATCCTATGGTTTGGTAATTGCAGGCCTTTAGTATAAAACAAAAGCGTAAATTTCAGGTAGAAAGATTATCTTTTTTAAAGTGTTAACATAATTCAGTGTTTTGATGGGTTTCAGATAAAGGGACAGCCGTTGTTACAAAGCAAAAAAATAATAAGACTATACCAATCTCACAATAAAAGGGAAATAACGTTAATTTTACATTGTAATGAAATAAAAAACCTGACGTTGAGTCAAACAAGGCAAGGCTGAATTTATTTTCAGTTTCTCCAAAAATAAAGTGCCAGAACCCTAAGAAACGACTCTCAAACAAGACGTTAAGGTACGGAACCACTAAAGACGCCGAGGAGAGTCGAGCACCGCCGACGTTTATTGACAAGTCAAACCATTTACAAAGAAAAGCTGTATAGCGGGCTGCTTTCAGGAATCACTTTAACCCTCAAGTGGATGCGTGGATTACCTGGGGGTCTACCGGCTAAAACGAAGCCGATTACCATTGGCAAAAATCGAAGTTCGATTTATGAAAAATTTACTGGGTGGCAGTAAAATGAACTGGGTGACCGTACATTTTTCAAAAATCGAACTTCGATTTTCGTGAATGGTAATCGGCGTCGTCTTAGCCGGTAGACCCCCTGTAAGGATTTTTTTTACATTAGTCTGAGAAAGTAAACTCTTACGGTACCTAATAATAGTTGTATGTTAAGGCAGCTTTTGACATCTATATGCTGTACTGTAAACCATTTTAACTAATAAAATCAACCCCGGATCTGTGGCTGTTCAAATATGCGTTTATCATTTACATTTTCTATTTAAATTACCTGACTTAAAATAAAATAAGCGTTCATATTTTATTGATTATTGGTGCCAACTGGAATAATCCCTACGATGGTGTGGCTATAAAGGTGTAAGATACATTCCATACTAGCAGCCACCGTTGTCTCGCTGACTGTACCTCGTTATGTTCTCATAAAAACCCGCAGTAGCACTAAAGGGTTAACATTTCTAAGCAAGTCTATATGGCCGGCGGAATTCCACTAAAGGGTGGAGCACACATCGCATACCCGTTACTCCCGACAGTAAAACTTTTAGTAGCCATACCACTCAAATTGTATCGTAATCTGTATTTTAGAGATTTGGTAAAAGCGGATTACTGACGTTCATTATTTGTGTTATCTGGGCTACTTATATTTTCATTTATCTAGGAAATATCTAAACAGAGGTTATCAATTTGGCTAATATTGGCTAGTCTTAGCTTGTGGTATGTTCAAACCAAGCCATACTAAGTACTGTTTATTGAACGAAATAAGGTATTGGTTTATGGCACATGCAATAAACGATTGCATGTAAATATACAATTCATAAGATGGTAATGATAACCGACCTCATTTAGGAGATGGCACCCAAAGAAGAAAAAATAATTCGGAAAAAACAGAACGTAGGTAATAGTAGTAGCACTCGGATTACATAATTAGAATTGCTAACCTTAGTATAGACTTGGCAAAAGATTTAGATGTCTAATTATCTGTAGATACAGGGTGTTAAAAGACCGCCAACAGACCCGAAAGCCACGTATACTAGACACCAAAACAAAGTACTTTTTCGATGAATTATTGCTGGGAAATGATTTTGGTTTTTTAGGTTATAATTTCTGAAAAATATTTTATCACGCAATGGACGTGTAACGCACAGAAGTCATATTGCGCAAACCTAGGTACCTATAAGTTTATGTTACTTAAGCCGATGTTTAGAGTACATTGCGGGCTGCAATTTTAAAGTCGTTTTTTGTAAGAAATATTCATAATTTTGATAAGGCTTCTTGAGAAGGTATGTTAAGAACTAGATATTGAATACATTGCTGCAAAAAAAAGTTTTGAAAAGTCCGAGTTTGAACCTCATTATCTCGGAAACCGTTGATTTCCCAGGTATAGTTCCTTGGGCAAAAATTTTACTATTATTATTAAATTCTTTATTGCACAAAATTAAATACAATAATGGTGTACAAAGGCGAACTTAATGCTAGATAGCATTTTCTACCAGTCAACCTTTGGCGTTGTAGAAAGAATGAGTAGGGTAGTGCGCATAAAATTTTCATTATGATGAGGACAATACGTGGTTTTCCGCTTTGTTTGCGGTCTTTTAACACCCGGTATACAAAATGTTACTCTACAAGTATCTCTACCAACGTTAGACTTGTGTGTTTCAGTTCGCCACAAAAAGACAAATGATCCATGAAATTGCATCTTCTAAAGACAAACACAATGTAAGAGAAGATCAGAGGAGTAATAAGTTTTCGCCCGAGTGTTTATGAGCGAAGAATGGTCTCGTAAAATCTTCGTTTATGTTTACTTAGAAGTTCATATTCATTCTGAGCTCTAGGCGATTCAATTTGGGTCTTCTCTAGAGATACAAGGATTATGTATCGAGGGTGCTATTTTCGTTTCGTTGTCACAAAACCGGGTAAGTGCAAGTCACATAGCTGAATCGAGATATACGTACACGCGAAAGCACGTCAACCCTTACACGCTAGCACTCTACTCGGTTAAGATACGAGCGAATTTACAACAAAAGTGTTCTGAGGTGCTGACGTGTGTACATACCACTCGGTTAAAAAAAATAACAAAATGGTAGTGCGGATGGTGGTACTGTATGTTCGAGACTGACTCGCACTTGGCGTATACATATGTAATAATCATTTATTTAATTTTAGAGTTTGTGTTTTGATAATTTCGTCTAAAAGTACTTGTAGCAACTTCAAACCTATTCGTTGGGATGATACAATAGGGATTTTTCCAAGTGTCAAATTTGACAGTGATTCGCGAATTATCGCGCAACTAAATCTGTGGTTTGTATGGAAACCACAGATTAATAGACTGATTTTGACAGTTATTCGGGCTATTTTTGATGCCTGGAAAAAACCCCATTCGATTTTTTGTTTGTAGTTTTACAATCGATCTTTTGCAATTAATAAAAAAATTGTCGGTACCAAAATATTATGGGGCGTGTAATGTTCTCAAGCCAAAGAATAATGGGTAACAATTAATACGAACACCAAACCTACACTCGGCAGCGTATCTTGCGATAACAATCACAAAGGTCACAATCGGAACCTAGCAACACACGATCATAGCTTTCCTTGTGGTATAAACATGCAAGGTTAATTCTAGATTAAGTGACACTTAGGCTCGTAAGATCAATCAGAGCTTAAACTCAATCCATGGATTAAACCTCGCATTTTGTATGAAGGTTAATCGACAGAGGGTTTAAACTAGCCTTTTTGGTTTAAACTGTGATTGATCTTACGGGCCTTAGGGTGGCATTAATAGTCGTCAACGCAAGATCGAACTCAAGTCGGTGATCTCAGAAAAGTCAAATGCTAATGACAAGCCTTGGCTAATGTCAATGTCAATCTCAAGATAGTGTATATTAATATGCTGACAGGTACTCAAGTTTGAAATTAGCCAAGGCTTCACATTAGCATTTGACTTTTCGGAGTTCACCTACTTGAGATCGAGCTCAAGTAGGTAATCTCAGATGACTATTAATACCAGCATTAGTTTTGAAGAAGAGCACGTAAACTTTGTTAATCCCTCGATACCCCGTTGTCGAGACATTTTTCATTGATGAATGCTTGCCGATCGGCGCTTCTACTGGATGATTTTCTTACAATGTTTTATGTATAAATGGTGCTGCTGAAAATTCATAAATTCTGTAACTTTGATATTAACTAAAGTCGTAGATACACGCCACCACCGGGAGTCGAACCCAGGGACCTCACGCTTGCGAGGCAACGATTACCCACCGTGCTACGTAGAGAATACCCAATTTCCACCCAGACTTGCCGTTACACGGACCGTGGTCAGGGCAAACAAAATATCGAACATTGCTCGCTCTGACCGTATTTAGAACTAGCAGTAAAGGTCAGGAGACGTAGCTATAAATAAGGTATTTAACCCGACGTGTGTGGGCACACAAGCCATAACTGGTGGCACGATCGCCTGGGAATCGTGTTACTACAATAGTTTGGTATGTATTTGGTGCATTATTGGTACTGACTCCTACTGATTAAAGAGGACGTTCAAATCCAGAGAAGACAGATAGATAGATAGATAATAGATTTATTAAATTGCCAATACACAGAATACAATTAATATACAATAGTAGAAAATAAACTTAATACAAAAAAAATATATACTAGTGTTGACAATGCTGAGCTTAATGTTTATACCTACCTTGTACAATGTCTTTTATTACTGGATTGTTTTGTAATACACATAATTTATTACAGACACAAAGAAAAACTGCAACAATTTATAACATTGTTGGTATATTCTATAACAAATTAAATATACGTTTTATAAGATTATTATTGTATCAAGCATACTTATTAAGCAGAGAAGCAGCATATTATGTTACTGACTGTACAATCTATCGTAGATGATGACATGTCATTACAAATTCTTATAAATACTTTGCAAAAATAACATCGCATAATTGTAATATTGAATAGGTAAGCTAAGTAGTTTCATAGAAAAGATCAGTCGCTCGCAGATACTAGACATGGATAAATCAAAACAGGTAGAATATAATTATAAATATTAAGATTATAATTTTTAATAATGATAATGATTAATTCCATATAGCTAAAAGCAAGAAATCAAAACCTTATAAAAAAGAAAAGAATATCAAAACTGGAAATGAAGAAGAAAAATTAAAAATTAAATCAAATCAAATAGTGTGCAAAAAGACAAAAGAGAAAAACGTTAAAGCTACGGAGGCATCCTGGAAAATGCTTCATCAAAAGTTGAAAACTGAGAAGTGACACTTTTAATTTTATTAATTATATTTATTTGTTTAAGTTTGACAAAGAGTTATTTATAAAACTAGGTTGTGCAATATAAGCGATATAAGAATGGTCATAGAAACCTCAACTTTACTGAAACCTAACGAATCTGGGAGCGAGATAAGTTTTGTAAACATTTTAAGGCACGTAAGTTTTATTTCAGTGTAGGTATTAATAAGAAGATAAATGAGTCATAAAAGGGCTAAAAGCTACGGGGGCATCATAATAAATTTCGAGGTTTTAACATAAACTAAAGCGTCGGTCAACAGTCAAACGTCGTTGTGTGGTTTCATTTTTTTACGGCAACTAACTGTTGCCTACCATTTAAAAGCTATAAAAGCGTATTTTTAAGACACACTCAGACTAAATACTAAGATGAGTAGGAAAAATATTACCATTTAATAGCCGGATTTTACGATTCGACTCCGATAAAACCTGTGATGACAGTTTCTATTTGTTTGAGATTAAAAGTAAATTTCAATACTTTCTTCTTTCAGATTCGTGGCGGCATCACGTCGTCAAGTGTAAAAGGCCCATTCGAGACTGATTTTTAAAATCTTTCTTTATTCTAACATTTCCATCCTAATGGCTTTATAAGCAGCGGCTGGCGATATGATTTGTGTGTAAACGAGTATAATGAATTTACGATTCGTTATGACCACAATACATACCGGCTGACCTTTGTAGGTTAAATTTAAACTGCATTAAGGTTGAAATAACGTTTCTCTAGCACTTTATATTTGCGACTAGAAAATGTATTAGATGGTGCTCTAAGATAGAAAAAGATTGATTATGCTGTGCACAAATGAATTCTCAATTATTGTAACACGAAACTATGAACTTAAAGTTCAATGACACTTAACCAAAAATTGAGTCTACTAAGGATAACGTTTCGGTTGATTTGGAGGAAATTTCACACCGATTTAGTGATTAAATTTGTCTCATGATCTTATGACCACTATCTAAATAGTAGCTTGTATGGTTGTTTGTGGAACCAGATTTTTAAGACGATCAAACCTAGGTTTGTTTTTCAAGTTTACGTTTTTATAAAATGTTTGTTTCCTCGAACCAAATTGAGATTCTTCAAAACCTTCACAATATTTAGTCCTCACGTGCCCAAAGTAACAAAACAAAGGGATTCCTTAATCAGACCGACTCGCGACGAGTCCCGATCAAGGCCCCTTGATATGATACTGTAAGAAAAGCCAGCGGGGGTGTCTTTAGCTTAAGCTGCCTGTACACTGGCGGCTCATCCTCGGGGCTTTAAGTTGCCTCGCGCCTCTATGCCCGACGGCAAAAGGTAAAGCATGATTACATCAGAACGTGGGGCATATTATATTTGTTATTTATCTAAAAAAGAAGCGTTATTTGAAGATAAGAGTAGGATTTTTGTACCTATATCTTGAGAATAGACAACTCAAACTCACATCTCGCGTAGCATGAGGCGATGTTAGAGAGGTGTTAGAGTGTTAGGACTCTGTCCATCCCGCTCTACTTCAAACAAAAGAATGAGATAAATATAGTTTTAAACCCATAGATAGTCTTAAACACTACCTCATGCTACGGGAGCAGGACTTGTTTGTATGCTAAGGCCCGGTTTCTGAATTGAGAATTTTACTAAGTAAATACTTGACTATCTTTCTGTCTTTTGTGAGAAATCCGCAGAGGCAGAACGATATTTAAGTGCTTGCTTAGCTAATTTCTCAAATCAGAAACCGGCAGTAAACCTACTTAGATTATTTCCATCTTAATTCATTACTCAGGTTGTACCATAACCAATCTAGTGCAAGGAAAACTAGTCTAAGAGCCCGCAGTGAGAGGCTGATAGCAATGGCGCAAGCTTCCTCTCTCCTCCATGATTAAGACTTCCAAACGGCATCGAAACTAGTCGGCTTTTGTGACTCAACATTAATTAAAGTAAATTTACACAGTGAAACCATAAAAAATATAAAAGTTACAATATATATCATAAAATGGCCGAATACTTGAATGTTGACTTTATCTTTCAGTACAAACTCTTTGTAGTTATCAGCTGTCACCTCGCCCGCACGTGTACAGCCCCCCTAACAGTTTCCTCCCACTCACGGTGACGTGGCGCGATCGATGCATTTAATTGTTGTATGATAGCCAACTAATGCACCTGTCTAGAAAACAAAGAGCCCGATAGATAGGTCCAAAATTGAGCCGCGCCCGATCTCTTCTCTCGAAGTGCCTTAGTGTAAATGTTTATACTTTCACGTTTATTGTTCGCGGTCGATTCGGATCTTGTGAAGCTTTTACACTGTTCAAACCAGCGCCGCCACAACCTAAATCACTCGCTTCCGATATTTCTCGGTTTGGCGCCACAACTCGTGTGTTCCTTAAATAAAACGATTTGCCTAACTAGTCAGTATTTAATATTTCTTCTTTTTCAGCATGTCGCCACCCAATGCTGAGTGTAGGCTTCTTCCATTGCAATCCATTTTTTTTCGATCTTGGGCTTTTCTCATCCATTCTTTTCCTGCCACTTTGACCAAGTCGTCAGTTCATCTCATTAATTGCCTGCCCACATTTCTATAGCCCGTTTTGGGTCTCCATTTAATATTTAGAGTCCACTTATAATAAAATTATCTCCCAGGACCCTAGCATAGACCAAAAGCAAATATTACTTCGCGTTTCTAGCAACCCCTGTCGGCCCACAGGAAACTGCTACAATAACTACTGTAACTATAGCTATCAACGCTAAAAATAATCCTGCATCGTGGCATGAGAGTTGATATCGAAGCTGAGTATTGAGCTTGCTAGAAGAAGCTCGCCTTCAAACATTGAAAGCGCAAATAATCAGTTAACCCTCTTACCTATGTACACACGACAGCACGTCGACCTTTACACGCTAGCACTCTACTCGGTTACGTTACGGGCGAGTTTACAACAATAGTGTACAGTCTCACGTGCTGTCGTGTGTACTGCCTAATGCTACGCTTGCTGAGCGCCCGAAAGTGGTCGCTAGAGCTTGCTCGTTGGGTCTAAACCAGCTATGAGCCGAGCTGATGTGTGACGTGCCAGTCATTTGTCAAGATGCATCGTTGCACCGCCGATATCGGTCGGAATGTCGATTATCACAATCGAGCTCAACTGTTTAATGCACCCCATTGTTTGCTCGCTGTTATGCAATATCAAAGTTTACGGATTACGTCAATGCTGTAACAATGGGTCTCCGAACGCGCGTTTGATAGTAGGTTGATTTGAACTGTCTGACTCTACTTTCTCCGATTCAAATTTGGACGTTATTGTATTCGAAACGGGTCGAATCGCGATTGGTTTTTAGGCAAATTAATTACCTTATTTATCGCGAATCATTAAAAGTGAAAATTTGGACGTGTTTGTTTTTCGGTTTCGTCTTTCATCTCAGTCTGAATAGGTGGTAGACAAAGTAAGAAAATAAACCGGTCAAGTACGAGTCAGACTCGCGTACTGAGAGTTCCGTACTCGCTAAAGAGTGGAGAGGGACATTTTTGAAAATTCGCAAATCAATTTTGGTTTTCGTTGCTAAGAAATTGTCAATGTACATCGACGGAAACCAGATTTTTTGCGCATTTTGAAAAAAATCCTAGTAAAGTACCTAGACTGTACGATTTATTGCTTACCTTTTCAAGCCAAGGACCATCAAATATCTAAATCTTTTAACAATTTGCAGTACAACTCAATTTATACATTACTAATATGCCCACAAGAATACTAATACCATTATTACGCGTACTTGCATGGTTTTACTACTATTAGGTCATTAAAATTATTTGCAATCTGTTTTTAGAAGCAGAGACCTTTTTAGTTTTCCGTACCGAGACCCTACTTTGCCTACGCTATCTTTCGGTCCGTCTGTCCGAGCTATTAAAGGGCTGTATCTATGAAACCGTGAAAGTCCCTTGAATTTCCACAGAATAAAATGTTATTAAGGTGGTAGATTACAAAATAATTAAGAAAAATAAGCGTGACTCTATAATAATTATAACAAACGTGTTTATTCATTGGTTTTTGGGCTCTATTGTAAAAATTGTAATACATACCTTTCGTCGCCAGAGGTCTACTTCTCAAATGGCCAAATTCTCACCATACCTAGTTCTATACAGGCATCAAACTTGGTGCGATGATAGTTGAGCATATTAAATAAATAAATAACAGTTTTTTTTACTTTTACGCTTTTTTACTCTGAATTGTATTAGGCATTCTGTTAATAACTTAAATTTTCTTATAATTTTAAACTCTTTGTAATTAAAAATTATTTTCTACTTAGTTCGGTTTGCTATAAAAGAGTGTTTTTTTAGTTTTTTTAAACTGTTATTTATTTTTCATTTTTTAGTTCGATTTATATTTTTTTGTAAATTTCTATAATTTCTAGTACTCAAACCTCCCTTAGAGTCTTTTGATCCCTACATGAAAGAGAATCGATTGGCATATTTTTTTTTTTTTGTATTTTAGTATATTTTTTTTGCTAACCATAATTTTTTTCCAAAATCTGTGAATGCAGTTCATAATATCTCAAAAAGTTATGGAAGGTCTCCTAAGAACGTTTCCCTGTAACTATAACGGTTAAGGTACCTGCCCTTACTGCCCCGTCTCAAAAATCCACCCTGTAATGCGAAACTGTTATCAAATTATTGCATTGTCATTGGTCCTTGATACGTATGCAAAGTTTCAAATAAATCAGACTTCTAGAAATTGGTGAAAATTATGCTCAAAGATTCCGTTACATTCATACATACATACTGGCCAAGCTTATAAAAGCGTGTTAAATAAAAAAAAGGCCAGACTTTTTTTCAAATTTGTAAGTACACACGACAGCACGTCAGACTGTTCACTTTTGTTTTAAAGTCGCCCGTGACGTAACCGAGTAGAGTGTTACCGTGTAAGCTTCTACGTGCTGTCGTGTGTACGGAACTCTTGGTGCGCGATTCCGACTCGCACTTTGCCCGTATATTTTTTTATCAAGGCTACACCGCTATTCAAGTACCAAAGACGATGGTATAAAGCAGTAAAGAAGCTGTATAGAGGGCCATATATAGCAAACGTTATCAGATATTGCTGTGTTTAATATTATTAATAGTCAGTCCGCAGATAGGGTTTCTTAACGATTGGACTCCAGGCGCACATTTTACCAGGAGCCAGTAACGAAGTGGTACTAGTTCCTTACAATGCTATCTTCCAAGGCTGGAAACCAGTTATGATGCTTTATCAGATCTTGTACGCGGGGTGGCATTAAGAGGGTTGACTACCGCACCCATAGAAAGGGATAAAACGTTTTGCTACCAATAAATATTATCCGATCTCATTGATTTTTGCTGTTAATCGATAAAAACTAGGTTGGTACGTTTTCTTCATAAATCAAAAGTTAGGTACAAGCAATTCAAATTTTGAGTTTTTTTGGGTCGTTTAGAAAGTAAAAAAAAAAACAAAGGAAGATTTAAAAAAAAACTTCACTGACATAAATAATAATCTACAGAAACGATTAAAACCAAAGTTATAGTGGTTTGGTGTAGTAGTAGTATACGTTCAAAATGACTTCCCCCAAAACGCAAGTTTCAACCAAACTGTATGGGAAACGCTCACGCTTGTAGAAAACGCTGCCAATCCTCTTAAACAGTTGGATCGCTCCTGCTTTGTTTATTAAATTATGTCCACCACCGCTATAAATATCGGCCGCTTCGAACGCGTTCACTAAGCCTCTGTCACACGAGGAACTCGCAGCCATCAAAATCTTGCGATCAATATCTTGACTCGTAGTATGGTATGACTCACGCGTTTCGCGCAAATTTTCGTTTGGTGTCTAGAGTAGCTACCACGCGGGTGCGAAAAAGCTGTGCCGGATGTCTGCCGGACGTCTGGCATGTATCCTAATACTATAGAAAAGTTGGTTGGTTGGACAGTGACAGTAAGCACTCATGGTAGCTGCTCTGAGCATATGCGAACAACGCCCTCAATCCTACCATGATTCAAAATCAATATCTATGAGCCGTTTTCAGCACAAATTCACAAAGTATTTCATAGATGGTGCCTACAGGCGTGGCCATAGAAGGCTGTCAAATTTGGCTTAGCACAGATTAATGTTTACATCCGTATTCCGGTTCTTGGCCGTGGCCACGCCTAAAAACGCCATCTATGAACTGCTTTAATTTTTTTCTTTGAAAATGGCTCGTTCCAATCGCTGTGCTGTTACAAAAAGACGGCTCGGAGCGCTACGTTTTCTCGTGGCAAGTTATCTCCCCGTGTGTCGAAGGCCTTAGTGAAATACCGATCCGCGTTACCGATACTGTATGAATTATGTCGTGTCCTTAAGGATAATGTCTCTTAAGCCGCGCTAACAAAAGAAAAATTGACGTTTTATCTAGATCAGCATCGGGATATTTATAAACAGGCCACTTTGTACGAGACCTTAAATATGTATAAAGTTGCTGGCTCGGCGTTTTCTAGATAGCTTGGGAGAGTTTAATTTTCCCAAGAGGCGATCCGCCAAGATATGAGCAGCGGGCATTAAAAATAATTGAATCAAAAACAAACGAAAGCTGAGCCCGAAAGAGAGAAATAAAGCCGGCGAAAAAAAAGGGAAGAGGCGAGATGTAATGATGGAGATAACTTCAACCAATTACTGGCACAGAAGTGCTGCATTGGCGGGATAAAAATGGACTCGACGTTCGCAAATATGCAAGGACGGTATTACGCGGAATATACCAGGCGCTATCTACAGGTTGATTCGGTTATTCCGTTCCGCTCTTTCTTGATTATTCGGCATTTATGCTCACCATGTAAATGTTTGATCTACTTTTGGGAGGAATCAGCTCTTGCATTTGATTTCTTGGATTTGGAATATCGCTGGATTCTACGGAATTATTATTGTCTTCTTCTTTTATCCTCATTCATCATTTATGCCATCGGAAATCTAACCAATGTGTCATTGGCAATTTCCTAGAAGTGAAAATTATTTCTTGTTTCTAGGGAAAGAGCTCAAGCGAAGCATTTCCGGAGATTCTCGGAAATGTCGCAGTATTTCAACGGGTATTTTATTATCGCGTTGGAATTCTTATATAAATCTAGATTCCTGTTTGCGGATCGATAGAAAGAGAACTCTAGCTACTCAGAAATGTGGTTAAAAGCTGAAAAGATGGAAACAAAATTTACTTTTTTTTTTATTTACTTGTCTTTCCTGCGGGCTAGGCCGACTCTGCTGCCAGGATGATATAGGTGCTGGGTAAAGCCACTAAGCCCACTCCATCTAAAACAATGTCCCAAGCACTGCAGCGCCGAGTGGTCTCTTCACCCATCTAGTGTGAGTTAAGGTGCCACTGGACGCTGCTTAAATCATCTCATTGCGTAGATGCAAACACCTAAGTTTTTATTTTAAGTACTTGAAAAAAAAAAAACAAAGTCAACGCGGTCGAAGTGGTGGGATTTTTTTTGTCTTCAATAAGAGCTGGAAGGTTTTTAGAACACTCTGTGGGCAAACGGCGCTAAGAGACACAGACGATGGTATCTTCCAACAAGTAAAACCATTATAGGCAATTTGGCGTGCGTTGAGCTTTGGTTCTTTTTAAAAATCAGTAGAGTCCTAGTGGGTCTGTAAAAATCAGTAGAGTCCTAGTGGGTCTGTAAAAATCAGTTGAGTCCTAGTGGGTTTGGGATCAGTAGAGCTGTTGCTTCACAAGCTTGAGGTCCCAGGTTCGAATCTTGGTAGTGGCATATGATTTTTGTTTGTGTATTCAAAATTAACGTCCATTATGTTTTTTTTTTAATAACAGTGAAAAAAAAAGATCGCCACCGACTGGGTCCCACGGTGACGCGGCAGGCCTAAGCGACAATGGCGAGATGACACCTGAATAAGTTCTTGCCCAGATGGTCAGAGGTAGCTCAGGATAGAGACGCCGTGGTGGAAGACAAGTGGGGAGGCCTTTCCCCAGCAGTGGAACACGGTAACCGTGGCCAACTAAAATAAAAAAATATCGTGATGAAAAAGATTAGTTGACTCTGCACATCATTCCTGTCCTCTAGGCCGGCAAAGCTGAAAGGCAATAGCTGGGAGAGCTGGTGACCATTCAACTTATTTTTTCGTACATGGCTGGGAGCTTCTAGGCTGGTTGTTTCGTCTCCACTGATCACGAAAATATTATTTTTGGACGGTCGTGGTTGAAATTCGTTAATTTTATTATACTTATAATTTTTCGTTCACACGACAGCACGTCGAATTTTACACGCTAGCACTCTACTCAGTTTCGTTACGGGCGACTTTATAACAAAATTGTACACTCTGAATTGCTATCGTGTGTACATTTGGGTAATCAAACAAAAAGATAGATACACCGAGATGGCGCGCGTAATTGTTTGAAAGTTAATACTGTAACAAACAGCCTGTATTTTGGGTCGAAATTTTCTTTACACACACATGTGCAAAGCTCGTTTCTTGAAATCTTTACCCTGGGTTCCACCACAGGGTAGCTGTAACAATTATTCTCCAAACGAATAAATTTTCTGTGGAGCTCTTTTTATTTGCGAGTTTTTCACATAATTAGTTCACGATTGCTTTTGTTAATGCACTGCGGGTCGAAAGAAGTTCGTTGGTGATTTAATCTTTGATATTTTGTCTTTAGCTGCACAACTAAAGTAGTTGTGCAGCTAAAGACAAAATATTAATGTAAAAAATATCAAGTTAAAGATTTAAAATTATAATATAAAAAATATCGGCAAAGAGCAAAACCTACACCAGGTTTCATTAATTAGGTGTACACACGACAGCGCGTCGACCCTTACACGCTAGCACTCTACTCGGTTACGTTACGGGCGATTTTACAACAAAAGTGTACATTCTGACGTGCTGTCGTATGTACATTGCTATGTTAGTGGTTTAGCCGATGAGTTAGAACAGTACATTTTGTCATAGTTGGTGAATTACACCGAGTAAAGTTTTAGTATGTAATGTTGTCCAAAAAATGTGGTTTTTGGTGCATATATTCAAAAGTCTCAGAAACAAACGTTATACTGAATCACCAGTAAATACCGCCTTTTTTTACAAATAAACAGTGTCATAAAGGATTCCATACTGCTGCACAACGAAACCCCAAAAAAGTATCAAATACCGGTCCAATAAGGAATAGTTCCACCAAAAAATTCCTCAAGCTGTCATCATCACGGAATTCCTATCTAAAATCTTCCTAAAATAAAACCAGACCTATTCCAAAACTCAAAAGAGAAAAGATTTATAGCCGATAAATTGCTCTAAATGATTGAGACATTAGTAAAAAGTCCTCTCAAACGAAAACCGTTTTAGTAATGGCCAAATTCAATCGCGAATCGATTGTGATATTCAAATGTACAATTAATATGTAAATTAGATCGTTTTAGAAACGCCCGAGACCTGATGAGGCAAAAAATGCTTTGACCCACTTGTGTGCTTCGAATTTGATTTAAGGTCTGGTAGTGTATATAGTTGTGTTGTGTTCCTGCTTGGCAGTGTTAAATTGGACAGGTTCCTTCTTCTTAGGGTGGCATGAATAGTCGTCTGCGATCACCTACTTGAGCTCGATCTCAAGTAGGTGAACTCAGAAAATTCAAATGCTAACGTCATTCCTTGGCTAATGTCAAACTTGAGTAGCTGTCAGCATATTAATAGACACTACGGGTGGTATTCTAGAACGATACTTAAACTCAGTTCAAACTAGAAAGCTCCTTGAACTCTGTTTAAACTCAGTTTAAGTAGAGTTTAGTAGTGTCGACTGTCGATAAAACAGTGCATGTTTTGATTTGAATATCCCTCCCTTCATATCAAAACATGCACTGCTTTATCGACAGTCTGAACTATGTTTAAACTGAGTTTAAGTAGCGTTCTAGAATACCACCCTAATAGACACTAAATCTTGAGATGGACATTGACATTAGCCAAGGCTTGACATTAGCATTTGACTTTTCAGAGATCACCTACTTGAGTTCGATCTTGAGTCGATGACTATTAATGCCACCCTTATGCTTTGTGAATAAGGCTTCGACCTAATAGGTTCAAAGAATAGGGCGCGTTTATATGACACGAATTATTGTGTCACGCAGCGACCACTCAGGGTTCGTGCGGACGCCCGCGGTGGTCGCCGCATGAACATTTTCGTCTTATTTGTCTGCGTGCTAAGGGTATGGTACCTCCGACAGCACGTCGACCTTTACACGCTAGCACTCTACTCGGTTACGTTACGGGCGAATTTACAACAAAAGTGTACAGTCTCACGTGCTGTCGTGCGTACCTGGCTGTTATCCGCAACTCGACGTCTCTACTTGCGCCTATTTAGCGTCAGGGAAAGCGTTAAGGGTATGGTGTACTGACTTTATTGTGGGACTATGATTGAAACGACGTTATTTTTTAAAAGTTATTTTATTTTTTAGAGCAAAAGATGTCAAAAGTCGATAAAAACTCTACAAATACACAAAACCTTATCAGTTCCGCAGAATTTACAATATCGAAGCTGAATGTAATATAGATAATTTAGATTCATTCCCCATCCTTGGCCCTATGGAATATAAATGAGCTTTTATCAGTTACCGATTGCACCCCTTGATGTCGGACAATACGTTACAATTATTTAATTAATGCACCGACCCCATGGCCTTAACCATTGATCACCTTTTCATGGGATGAAGGGAAACAAGATAAAGCTTCTATAGTGCTATCGTAGCATAGGTTGGTGTAATCATATCCTGAAACCTTCTTGAATCTTGTCTATGCAGTTGAAGGGATTGTACTCTGTTCTGCGGTTATTTGAGTTGACTATGACTAAGCAAATACTTAAGTATCGTTCTGTCATGCTCTTTTGTGAGAAATCTGCAGAGACAGAACTCCAGTGAATTTCTCAATACTCCAGTTTGGCGTTTGTTTCTACCAATTCAAAATAGAAAGAGCCAAATGCTTCGGCCTTTTCATGTTAAATGATTGTTAAATGATGCGTATAGTGACACCTCAATTTACTCACACTAGATGTGTTACCGCTCGGGCGCTGCTGTGATTCTGACATATCTACATACATAGAGTACCTAGGCTTAAACTCAAAACTCAACCTCCAACTCGAATATTTTGATTCACTACTACATCAAAAAAGTTACAGAGAACTTTCTATTATTATCTACTATCTATTTTTTTTCGTTGCCTCGCAGAATAAGCACTTAAACTACCATCTGCCAAACCAAACCATCCATAAAACCTTACCGAGCATCTACACTACTTTCTGCTTAGGGCAAATAGTCCACAGAGAAGTTAAGCCTAGTTTTATCGTATTAGTCTATCATATGGTTATTCTACAGACTCTACCCAACAAAACCAGTTCAAACTTAATGTAATCGATTCGCGCACGGGTCCCAATCCAATAGCCTGTAATGTGGGGTGAATCATCGCCCACGAGCTCTTAATTATTCGATAGTATTCCTAATTTCCTACGCACGTGGGTGCTATTTGTTGTGCCGATATCAGATAGTTATTCACGGGTTAAATTGCATGTTTTGTCTTGTTCTTAGCATAAATGCTGAGGTAAGATCTAGAGACAATAGTGGTTACAATTTTAGAGCCAATATTATAGACGATTGTTGCGAATGACAGAGATGATCACATGATCAGTCTGAAATTGGTTCAGTAGTCCGGTACACCAAAAATATATCTTATTGTTATTGGAAGAAAGAAACCTTCATTGCTCTATTACAGAACAGTAAAAATTAGATCTTTGCGTCTAGATTATTTATACGTGGCATCTACACTCTCACTAGATGGGTGAAGCGACCACACGGACGCTGCAGTAGTTCAAGTTGTTATGTGTTCAACTCAAAAACTCAAGTTCAGTTTTGAAACGCACCTTAGTAAATTATTACGCGAGTGGAGGGTACCGAACGAAAGGTTTGACAGGAGAAAAAACCGTTAGAGAAGACAATTACGTTGGCATTACAGAAATCGAACTAATTTGGAAATATCGGAATAATGAGCAATTAGTTCAGTTTAATTGTTTGCATTGTGAAATTGTTGTTGTTGCAACAAAATACTTACGTACCGTGAACAAATGTGTGTGGTTTGGCGCGAAAAAGGGGTAAGTCATAGATGTAACCTAGCATCTTCCAAACTGTTGTAATTTGCTGTCAGTGTCCGCAGATAAATACCTAACGCAAAATATTGTATCATTGTTGTAGCCTGCGGACACGCCCTTTTTTACATCGCGCGACTAACGCCCTTGGTACGCCGAATCTGGCGATCTAACCTACGTTATGCCGCTGAGCTGCCATTGAGCAACCTTGGGTAGGCAGGAACCCTGACGCCAGTCTAAAGTCCTCCTGGCGCCCCACTAAGTTTAATTAGTCTTTAGGAATTAGTGTAAGAATTATAGTATAATTAGGCACATAAGTTTAAATCCTAGTTTCGTAGTCGTATCATTTGTAAATATTAGTTTCTCTAAATATAAGAAATCATCTTGGTCTATCTGAATGTTTGTAGTTATTTTAACCGTCCAAATCGACCCATAACAAAGTGTAGAGTAGGTAGACTCCCTTGTAACTACAACACCACCACCACCACTTGACCACTTTTTGGGTTCAAGTCCTGTCCGGACGAGCGATTTTTTTCGATCTTTAATAAAAAGTAAGTAAGTTGCAGCTATAATATGTCCCACTAACTTATATTGTAGTATCGAAAAATTTTAGTAAAAGGCATTTTTTCTTACCATTATTATTCTAAAAGCAGGACATTTTGAGGAATGAATGACTTCATTCATACAAGATGACGTAAGATAACAAAACTTAAAACAAAAAGTATAAAATCACGTAGCATCACATTCACACTCGCCATTCAATTCAAAACATTACATTTGGATTTGTCGCACGCGTTTACTGTCCCGCGTTTGACGGATCGCTTCCTAAAACACTTTACCGTCCCCGGATTATCTTTAACTTTTCCATAATGACACTTAAGTCAATGCTTTAGAGACCTTTCAAAATGCAAAGTTAAAGTTGCATAACCCAGCCAAATCTTGCTTTCCATATAATCAGTTTTCAACTCTTTGAACAACGAAGTAAGGTCAATACCGGCAAAGCACTCGGGTAATGATTCACAAAACGCTCCCGCTGCCGCGTGTCAATTTGGTTCCAGTCGGTGTCATGCGCTTCGTTCGGTCTTTGACAACGTGCGCCGGGGAGGCATTGTGATGGGCGCAGCGATAAACTGAGCGGAAAAAATATGTACAGATGTTGACCATAATAGATATGACTATATGAGCCACTCTGAGGTATACTAGCGGGTCAGTGACCGTACCACCACGACATGAGTTTAGCTAATTTAATGCCTCCCTTGTCAAGTTCAAGCACGAGCTTGAGTAGCTGTCAGCCTAGCTTGAGCTTGACATTGATATTAGCCAAGGGGTGATTTTGTTTTCTGAGATCACCTACTTGAGCTCGAGCTTAAGCTGACGACTAACAGTAACAGGCTTTCTGTCGATTTCTGAATTGAGAAATTCGCTGAGCAAATGGGTAAGTATCGTCCTGTCTCTGCAGATTTCTCACAAAAGAGCGTGACAGAACGATAGTTAAGTATTTGCAAAATTCTCAATTCAGAAACCGGGCCTTTATGCTTAAATTGTCTTCAAGCAGAAAAATGAGTTGGATTTCAAATCTCTTTTTAAAAGCCCTTCTTAGTGCACGTTCAGAATAAAACTCGATTCGTAGGTCTAATCCGCTCAGCTAGGCCTTTTACATCGACACAAGAGAATCACTGATTTAAAATTCATTGAAACATCTCCAGTCCCTACGTGACTTTAAAACGATTTTTTTTCAAGCGCCTGTTAACTAAATTCTTACAGAAGGTGGTTTAGATTTGCTAAAAAAATCCACCGTAAATCCACGCATTATAAACTATGAAAAAATGTTTTTTTGCTTTCAATTAGGGTTTTATTACGTTACAAAAAATGGGGGGAAAAATCCATTTTTTTAAGTGGGTTGATCGTATCATGTGGGGTATACTATAAAAAGGCTTCAAAACTGATGTTTACGACTTTAAAAACAAAATACCAATTTTTCCTTCTACAAGTTTGTACGGAACCCTCGATGCGCTAGTTTTTTTTTAAATAGACGAGCCTGTTGGCTGAAAGTATGTTAGGCAACATTTTCGTGGTAGTGTAACCTACGAAAAAAATCTCCTCTATGATATTGAATATGATATTGATATTGAATCTGGCATATAGCAGCTTCTTGACTATTTTATTTTGGATTGATGACATTTTGTTGTCATAGTCATCGTGATCGTTACACTTTAATGTACAAAACAAAAAAAGATATACTTAAATGACAGAGATGTGAGACATAATGTACAAGGGCGGACTTATTTCCATAGAAATTTCTTCCAGCCACCGTCACTCTACGTTACTTCTATTTTTGCGTTCTTCTGGCAGTATTTTTGTTTTTTAAGCGAGTTGAACGCACTCAACTATTTAGGGTTTTTATTACCGATCAAGCTTTACATAATAATGTGACACGTTTTACATAAAGATTAGCAAATTATACTTTAAACTGTTCTCCAACAAACAGCTTTATTTGCCAAACCAGTGTGCGGACGTGAATACCGAAATAAATCAAAACGAACAACACGTAATAATGTTTGCCAGTTTGGCACCGAAAAACAAAACTCGTAAAATGGCCAAAATATTTTCCCTTACTACACTAATGATATGCATCTAAAAGAATACAATAAATAAAATGCATGATAAGAAGACTTATGCCGCGAAGTTTGTCGATATCTTTGTGTTGATGCTACACATACGCCATGTCACATTTTTATGGCAAAATTTCATAATAAACCTACGTTGTTTTCGGGATCATCCTTTCTATATAAAAAAAAACCCTGACTTAAGATATAAAAATTAAGGCCTTTGCATCTACGTAATGAGATGATTTATACAGCGTCCAGTGGCACCTTCACTCACACTAGATGGGTGAAGAGACCACTCGGCGCTGCAGTGCCTGGGACATTGTTTTAGATGGAGTAGGCTTGCCCAGCACCTATACCATCCTGACAGCTTAGTCGACCTAGCCCACAGGAAAGACAGGTCAATAAGTGTGGTGGTGGTCTAGTGGGTAGAACAGTGGACTCTGAAGCAAGAGGGACTCGGTTCGATTCCCGGTGCGGGCATGTATCTATGACTTTGTTTAATTTTAAAGTTACGTACATTTGTGAATTTGTAGTAGCAATACCACTCGCTAATTGTGAAGGAAAACATCGTGAGGAAACCCGCGGCTCAATTGGCTCCACACGTTTTGAAGATATAAAACAACACAATTAAACCACAATCCACTATTTCATATAGAGTACATCGCTGCAGATAGAAACAACTGCTTGCTTCAGAAGAATGCCCTCGATTCTCAGTTACGAGGAGACCTATGCTAAGCAAAGAAGGGACAGCCTGTCAAATAAAGTTGGCGCTAGTCGACGGTAGTGGTTCAAATGTGCCAACAACGTAGGTACTAAAACGCAGGTGGGTCAGCAGCACTACAAACACAAAAAGCCAACGCTATTTCCCTTTGTTCCTTGTCGCCCCACTCATATGCAAATGCGCGGTCTGTCTCGCCTGATTTAGGGCCTGCATTACCGATTCACGAAAACGATGAAAAATGCATACGGTTTCCTACATAGAGCTGGAAGTGCGGTTCGGATTGATGGAGTAACCATTGCTTCGTTTATGATTGGACCAGGCATCTCGGATATCTTTGTTTTTAGAAAAAATATTTTTATGTATGCAGATAACTTATCTTCTTGTATCGCCATCTGTTATACAGGGCGTCCCACGGCTATTCCACATGGAGGGAAAGTACCTTAAATATTGTAGATGGAACATTTTACTGAAAGAAGACATTATTTTAATTTTAAAAACAATTTAAACTGCATTCATAGATATTGAAATAATTACATGGTTGAACCGGGAATCGAACCCGTTACATGAGAAAAATAATTACCCTGTAGTTTTATCATGCCGATCGAAAGGCTTCATGATAAGGTTTATTTTTTGCTAAATAGCATAGTGTCAGAAATAAAAGGAAGACCATGAATTTTTACATTTACCTGGTAGTATGCAACAAATCGAGCCGTATCCTGAGCCGAAAGACGCGTAAAATTTTGTCCATCGCAATGCGGCTGGCTGATTATAAAGAAATAATTCAAAAATCTGTTTCATTTTCATACTTTTATTCTTTTTTTTACTGTGATTTTGATTGTAAATTGATGAATGTGGTATTAAAAATGTTAAAATTCATGGTCTTCCTTTTATTTCTGACACTATGTTATTTAACAAAAAATAATCCTTATAATGAAGCCTTTCGATCGGTATGATAAAACTACAGGGTAATTATTTTTCTCATGTAACGGGTTCTATTTCCGGTTCAAGCATGTAATTATTTCAATATCTATGAATGCAGTTTAAATTGTTTTTTAAATTAAAATAATGTCTTCTTTCAGTAAAATGTTCCATCTACAATATTTAAGGTACTTTCCCTCCATGTGGCATAGACGTGGGACGCCCTGTATATTTGAGTAAAATCGTATTATTCTCTTTACTTCGGTTATCCATTTCGCCCGGGCTTCCCCTAGATCTCAGTAACATTTGTAGTGACCCCTATCGGTCAGCACTTTACAGGAAACTGATACATACAGCTTAGGCAACTACTCTACCAAACCTGCATCACGCCAGCAAAATATTTCTCATATCTGAGTACATATTAAACAACTTCCAACCATGGTCGGTTGGACCCGGCAGGGCCCGAAGCATGAAATCTGCTTGGCATGAAATTTCCCTTTATGGTGAGGAGCATGATCTCACGCTCCTCCTATACACTCAACACCACAGGATACGATGCCATACACTTAGGTCCGCAATATCAATCACAGTTTAAACCAAAAAGGATAGTTTATAGCCGCAGGAACAAATGACGACGCAACGTACGACAAGGATTGCCCCAGTTTAATAACCACACCTTCAGTGATGAGGATACCGATGAAAGGAGGAGGATCTCAGTAACGCAGTAAAAATGAGACAAAAAAAAAATCATAAAAATTATTGCCTTCTACGTTGCAAATTGTTTGTGAACACTTGGCTTCATAATATCTTCTGTATTTTCGGTAATAGAGAAAACTATAAGTAGTACTTACTTAAAGAGATGCTACCACAATAACGTAACGTGACTTCTTGCTTCTTGTTTTTATAAATGCTTTAAAAATATTTTAAAAAAAAACGTACAAATGCGACACTAGACACCTCTGTAAGCGAAGAACATGACCATAACTACGGAGGACTACCATCTTACAAACGTTCAAAAACCACCACATTCGTAGCTCCATGACCAATAACACGTTTGAAAAGAGCGTGGCAGCAATATTTAACACTAAACGGAATTTATTGTCGTTGATATTGTACGACAAATCGGCGGCGGTGTCCCGACGTGGTCACATCGACTCATGCCGGGATGGAACCTTATGGTTTTGAAGGTACCACGACAGCACGTCACCCCTTACACGCTAGCACTCTAATCGGTTACGTTGCGGGCGCCTTTACAACAAAAGTGTACAGTCTGACGCGCTGTCGTGTGTACAATCAGAAATAAGCTGAGATATCCCCTTTTGCTTGATTGACGCACTTATGACGTGCGCGAAAGAGCTAAAATGGGGTACGAGTATCTTACCACGTGTCGCTGACTGTAATTACTTAGTGTTAAGTCCAATCAAGTCCATGATATCTGTGAAAATGCTAGGTACTGGTATGGGTAACTATTGTCTAAAGGCTGACTTTCTATACATCCTACTGGGAATGCTAAGGGTAACCAATCTCTTAAGCATGGCCCGTTTTAACTGCCAAAACCGAAGAAACTTTTTATCGTGTTTTTGAGTAGCGCCATAGGCTTTACTTAAAAAAACCCGACTACTAAAAGGCTTAAAACTAGACCTGCTTATCCTTAAAATAGACTCATAGATAATTAAGCGTAGTCGGAGGCCATCGGTTTATCAAATGCGAATGTGGTGTCCTCCGACTACGATTAATTTATCTATGAGTCTATTTTAAGGATAAGCAGGTCTAGTTTTAAGCCTTTTAGTAGTCGGGTTTTACTTTTTAACTTAAATTTTTTTTTTTGAGCTTTTAGTAAATCAATTTGGACAATCATCAGGAATAGAACCAAGAACGGCAAAAAATACACATTTTGGTATTTTTTGTTCTTATTTGTTATTTTGACGCTACATGTGTTATACATTTTTGAAAAGGTCTTTTAAAGCCCTTTCATTTGATATCCATGACGATGGTATTATATATTTTTTATTTTTAGGTCCACCACTTTAAAGCGCAGCACAGCGGCATCTTGGTTTTTTCAAAATTAAACTATCCTATGTTACCTGGGCGATTGAGACAAATCCAACAACACCTCATTTGTTGAAATCATCCGAGTAACTTAGGCTCTACGAGGGAACAGATGAACACACAAACATACACACATACATACCCACATACATACATACATACATACATACGCTGCTAAAATCATAACCCTCCTTTTTGCTTCGCGAAGTCGGGTAAAAATAGAGCAAGGTAGCGCTAATGGGCATTGATCAGTGAGGCATCGATTGTCGTAAATTGAAAAGCATTTCGAGGAATAGGGATACTGATTACTATTAGGGGTTTAAATAAGTAAAATTAAAACGGATTATTAATATTTATCGCCAAAAATGTTTACTTCATTTTTCTTTCGATGACGTCATCATAGCCTCTCTCGTTAGTTCCATTGCCTACAAATATTTAAAAAACAACTGTCAAAAGTGTCAAATAACTGATAAAATAACCTTCTTGTTGACTTGACACTGACATTTGTCAAACGTCAACATATTTTTATTTTTTGAAAGCATGAATGAATGCAATGAACTTAGTACATAATGCCATGGTATGGTGACGTCATACACAAAACTTTTAGGAATTTTAAATAATTAATAAAAAATATTTACATAAAAAATTAAGAAAATATTCAAATTAGTTTCTTATTCAATTCAATTCAATTCAATGTATTTATTTCAGAAAGGATCCATACAGTTTGCTTATATTTGTCTATATTTTCGATTTATAGAATAAAAAAAATAGGATATGACGATGCCCATTGACCAACACATAAAAGGCTTAAAAATTTTTCGCGGTGTCGTGCGGATAGACTGTTGTTGAAGTCTTTAGCTAGTGTAAGTATTGGAAGTTACTCGAACTTTTAGGCCTGACCATTACCCCGAACCAATCGGGTTTTCCGATATCTCTGTCAACTGCACAACGATATACAATACGATACAAATAGCTTCGGACTGCGATATTTCCGAACTAAAACAAACGATTCTGAATGCTCCGATCATTAATATTGTGGAACCATAAAGGTGACAGGTAGTTCAGAAGTTCTACTTCAGAGCAATTTCTTTACCCATCATCATCATTGGCCTTCCATAATGGACGATTTACTGCGTGCTTTTTCCTAGATTTTTCTTTCTATATTTTGTAAACGCTTTCTCTTATTTTTATTGCCGACTTGTTTTGGTTCTCATTCGGAGACCTCGATCACGGAAAATAGATGGCTCTGGCGCAAAGTAAAACCGTATCTGAAACTGTTTATAAAATACAAAATGTTCATGTTCAGCGGTAAACTTGAAGCAAATTCGATAGTACACTATATTATGCGTACGATAAACTCAGTTGATTACTCATCAGCTGTGACCTGTGGCAAATTGGCAATATGTTGGCTGAGATATCAAAGTTCTTAGGTACTGTTTCTGGTCGAATGACGTCGTTATGTCGGCGAAGGGTCCATGGATGTGGATGGCGAGGGAACGTGTGAGTGGTGGCGTGAAGGGGAAAAGGCATATACTCAGCAGTGGGCAGAGGTGGACTGATGATGATGATGATGAATACTTTTTGAGAAACTGGGCGACCAATTCATGAAAAGAAACTTGCCAGACAGTATGAAGTGATACTTCCGTGCCCTTCTTTGTTATCCTATGAACAAATAGCTTTCCGGGGCAGCTTTTCATGCTTTTATCACATCTTGCCACGGTATGAGAGTTGTATTGATTGCACTTTATCACGTTGGCAAAGTGTTCTAAGGCAGCGTTGATAGGACAGTTGTTTATACATTGTTCGAAGTTGACAATCTGGATGGGGAAGTTATTTGTCAAGCCTTTACAATATGGATAGCTATATGAAATGTGGTGAAATACCTATGTACAATAGGAAGTAATTCTCATAATTTATAAGAAATGACTTTTGTATGATGATAAGTTAAAAAAAAAACATCACAAGTCTACCTATAGAAATAATGACTCTAAATTGTGAAAGCATCTTATTCTAAAATGCCTAAGGTCTCAGGGTGGTTATTTAACAAAATGCAAAGTTCCGATATTTACATTAGTTATTTGATCCTGTTTTTCCTTTCATAGCTTTACATCAGAATGAAAATTCTTCAAATTAATTGCTGAATTTCACCAACCTCACGAAATTCCACATCTGAGTGCCTCCGAGAACTATCACACTGCATCTCGGTCATAAACTTGTGTGTATCTCGCCAAACGCAACTCGCATTGTTCCTTCTCACTTTTCTCGAGAAATCGGCAGTAGATTCCAAAGAATCGTGACTGTAAAAATTGATTTTAAAAACTGATGCTCACACACCTATAAACTTGGGTGTCGGTCGGTACACAAAAGCTCTGGCATTTATCTCCTACACTTACTCACCATTTTACACTGAAACAGATCAGATTGTGTGCACTTAGCTTAAGGGCTGCTTTGTGTTTGATTTATCGACTCAACCTTGATACCTACATGTAAGTTTGAGCTACAAAACATTTATCATTGTGATATTAATATTGTTCTTATTTTGCTAACATCAGTAGAGTTCCAAACCTAAATCAGAATAAAAGTTTGCTAGGTACAGTCTACAAATATTTTATCATGGTAATAATTTATGGATTTTGCAGTATTTGTTCCAAAAAATAATTAAATTCTTAAGAATTGTAAAATGGACTGAATTTTATTGGATATCGGCTTAGAAAGAAATAATAAATTACTTTTGCTACGAGTAGTTTCATAAATCATCGGAAAACTCATACGTAAAACTCAACACTAACTAATTAACTCTGCTAATCCTGTTGGTCTACTGGAAAGATTGGCTAACCCCTATTTAGCACGAGTTCCTAACCTCTCTGGGGCCAAGTGATGGGTGAAGAGAGCTCTCAAAACGTACGCGAAACAGATGTGTGTCAATTGTTCAGAGCTTCATGCGGATATTAGCATAGGGACCGCAAAGACTCAGACTGACAGTAATAACAAATTAGGGTAACCGCTCCATTTTGTTGACCGTACTAACCCGGGATTTACACTCCTGGTTCTTATTGTAGTAACACAAGAGTAGAGTTTCGTTTAGCAAAATGGGAATATCAAATTGGCGTGGGCTTAGCTTGCCCTGTCGTAAGGTCTTTTGTGCTCACACCCCTGTATTCGGTCTAAATGTGTTTTTGTTTGATATTTCACGGACGAATGTCGCTTTGATATTCTCGCTTCTAGGGTTTCTCAAAGTTATGGATGTCACTTGAACTTGTAATGGTAACTGTATACTTAGAATTGTTTGCATCTGCTATCGGTGTGACGTTTACTTTCAATGAAATAGTATTAATACTGGTCGAACTCACTTGAACACTGACAATATCGTAATATAAATTAGCAAACCATCTACATTAAGCATGGTATTATATATTGGTTAAGAATTCCTAACCTCACCGTACCTCACATAGGTAAATAATAGTTTTAATCACGCCAAAGCGAAGATAATTTCAACATTTGAAATCACTGTAAAAGCTGGCTTATCATGCAGCCCATACGCCACGGGCGGCCAACAATAGAATTAGGCCTCATTCATACTCGCGGCAAATTCGCAACATGTCTCTTCTAATAAACCCAAATGACTTGGTGACCGGCTGTTCCATACTGCCAGTTTAAAAAGCACGGTGGCTAGAAGTGTAAGTGGTATTGATATAACGTGTTGCCAGGACACTTGTCTGCATGACACTTTAAGCCCTCGATACTGACATTATGTGACTGACAACAGGGGTGGTTCAATACAATGCCCGATAGTGCCCCTATTTCGTATTTCATTCGCGCGTTTGATGTTAGATGCTACTCATACTTTATGTGCACGCGATGAATCATTCCAGTCATAAACGTCGGGAGGAAAAGGTTCTTGTTTGGAATAAAAAATGTCAGACTTCTCAATACTTCTGGGTTGACTATAACAATACCTTAGATTTGAACGTACGGCTTTACCTTATATTCACTTTTACAACAAAAAATGTTCTTCTGCAAGCGTAGCTTAAGGCTGGGTTAGGCAGTACATAAGGGGGTTATAACTTTAATTATCTCACTCTTTTCTTTGACTTATAGAGGGATAGACAGAGTTATAAACTATTTCTGGGTCCCGCGATACAGGCATAGCCTAGTGCGTGATCCACCAGAAACACTGTTTGATAGAATTCAAACCAAATCAGTTATAACACTATAATTTGTTTTTATATGATCTCTAACCCAGGCTTGTGCTACGCCTGCTGATGACCAATGATATTTTAATTCCATAAAATTGGCTACCTATATTAACAAAGGTTTTCTTCTGTTTGCTTTGTAAAGTTGCTTCATTAGAGCGATTTTCCCTAACTGTCCGAATTATTCCAAGTGGAAGTTTAAACAGGGGCCGAGTTCCGACAAAAATGATCAAAGTCAGAATTGCAAAGCAACCTGTCACAAATTGGTTTATTCTTTGGCGAAGCAAAGTTTTATGCGAACTCAATTAAGTACAATAGTAGATAATAAATGGAGAAAAAAAACTTCAACCTCAGACGCTCCATGTTATAGGTATTTTTTTGTATGAAAAGAATTTTTCCCCATTTGCATTTCAAAAGCAATGGGAGTTAATGGGGGCGCTTCGAATGCTGAGCACGCTTCATATCCGTCTGTCTCAACCCTAACACGACAATTGAGATAGGGGAGGAGATATGGCTCTATCAAAATATTGTCTCAGATCTTCACGCTTTCTCCGTATCTTTTTAAACATAACACGCGTTTGTAATTTTAAAGCCGCCTCGACTACTTGGTACTCAAGAATAAACTAAACGCATTAATCCAGAAATGGATAAGGAAAAGCCCTAGATATAAGGCCGCTTAGATGCAATTCCAGATAAAGAAAATGGCTTCCCATATTCAAGATATTATAAAGAGTGACAACGCTAATAAAATGCGATTGAATTATGCATGCGAATAAACGGGAAATGGCTACTCTATAATTACGCAGCATCGATGTTGCCGATAGGATCGACAGCAGTGTCGAAAGCAAATCGCCTCGACCGATATCGGAAACTCGATTCGAGATCCGATTGGAGAGCGAGACCAATTTTATTCGCAAAACATTTAGCTTCAGATACCGATCTTATGGGGCATTTGCTACAATGGCCCTTCGTCGATTGTTATAAAACGTAAGACCCTGTTCATATGCTAAGATGCGTTTGTTATTTCGCAATCGGATAAGGATGGACTAGAATAATCGAATGCGATGGCATATTGTTCTCGAGAACACATCTGGGTGATAAACTTTTATGGCTATGAAATATTTTAGCTCCGATAATCTTCACTGCGCTACCTATGTGTAGCATACGCCAATTATCCGATGATGGATTGAGATATTAAACTTTCAAATTGGGAGATTCGAGTGAAATATTCGTATGTTTTCAAGGCACATTATGCTCGAACATAACTCGAAAGATTCGCGGAAGTGCAACGGGGCCATCGGAGATTTATCAGATCAGACGTTTAAAGATGAAAAATTCGTTATCTTCGTGTCAAAAATCTGAAAGGAGTTCCAATTATAAAAAAACGCTCCCGATAAAATCAGGCTAATGAAAAACGGTACTTGAGATCGCGATCAGGAAGGGCGTAGCAAAGAGTCTGAAATTGATTTCATTCCATCGGTGTTGCGAATCGATGGAGCCCAGTGATAGTGGCCACGGAAGCGTCATGGGTTTCAATTGGTCGACATAATATCCTAGCTTGTTAGGCAGAATGAACACTCTGCAAGGAACCCTAGAAAATTACCTAATGGCAAATGAAGTTCAAACAAACAAGCTCAAACAATCGATTGAATGCCTTGGTCACTCTTACTGACTCTCTCACTCTTTTGACTGACGCATTTTTTTCTATCTGAAGTAATTATGTTGTTTGTTTATTTCGTTTATCGTTATTAATTTTGTAGTTTTGCAAAATTTCATGCAACTACAGAATCCCTAAATGCGCCATCGGTAGTTATAAAAACAAGCAAAACTAATAATAGAGCACATAACGCGACAAACAATCGTGTTCGCAAACGCAATAACTGCGCCCCCTATTGATTTTCCAATCACACACAGTATTTGTAGAGCTGTTTCCATTTAGAACTCACGTTTTGATCTCATTTTAACTAATACTTCGCTCCGAACCATGAACTCACGATGTATCTTCTTTACAACTCCACAACATGCATGGAGGCTATTCTTGTTGTACGCGTTATGTGGCCGCCGAAATAGTCTAGCTTCCTCATTGGATGGCTATACAATCTCTTCTTTCTTCCTCATTCTCTATTAAAAAGAATAAGACCTCAATTTCAGTATAAAACGTACCCCTTAGCTATCTCCTCCATTATTTGTATTTTAAACTGGTCGAATTTACCTTATCTATCCCGTCACAGTAGTCGTGGTCGCGGGTTCCATTATTCGCACAATTTAATTGTTTTCGTGATCTTAGGCACCTAGAATTCAACTACAGGGTGCAATCGAATTCGATAGCGGAACTTTAAGTAGGCTGTCTACTGCGTACTACAAACAACTTATACAAGGTGGCAAAAAAAATTTAGCGAAAAAAATATCAGCTGTGCCATACATAAGGTAGACTCAGTACTGCACCAAAAGTATGAAACTGCTGATATTTTTTTCACTCCATTTTTTTGCTACCTAATACAAGTTGTTTGTTGTCATCCGTAGACAGCCTACTTAAAGTTCCGCTATCGAATTCGATTGCACCCTGTAGAAGTATGGGCAAAAGTCAAATAAATCACCAACATGAGATCAAAAGAACCGTGGAAAGGGAAACAGCATAGTTAGAAGCCCCGCCAGTTGGCGTGTCAATAATAATTCGTGTAACTGTATACTGTTGAATAAAATGATTAACCTAGGCCCCGGCGAGTTGACCGGTGTATCGTTCGTTTGTTGCTGTGATGATACTGTTGGTGAATACAGTATGTTAAGGTTTAAGGTTTAACATATTTATTTCTCAAAAAGAAAACATACATTCACTTACTTCTGTTTCACTAAGTAGTATCAAAAACTTTACAGAACTGAGGAAAGAAAATCCCAATAATAAATCCCCTCTCTGCATGCGGCTGATAATATATGTTAATATTTGAATAGGTAAGAGAGTTGCATTCACAGTATTGAGAGTGCTGAATTCGCCGAATTTTCAATCCCCTTTCAGTTAGTTACTGAATCTCCCTATTTGTTTTAGTCACTGCTAGACTACCGCGTCACAATACAGATAAACCGCGTGCTTTGCCGCGTTCTCACCCATACAAAAATAGGAGTAAATGATGAAGTCGTTTTGCTACCCCTAATTTTTTGTTGATTTGGATTTCAATCGTTTTTGTTGATTTTTATCCATGTCTAATATTACAAAAAAAAAAAACAGCTAACTATAACGAATTTCGAAGAAAGGACAAAGCTAAGACATGGATAATAATCTACAAAAACGATTGACTCCAAATTCAACGAAATCGGATAATATTCACGGGTAGCTTCTTCGTTTGTATGGGAGTGAGCGTGGTAAACACTAGTCTTAACCATTGAGCGTTTACAAAAGAATAGTTGCGTTTCATGGAACACTAACTAGTATTTACTAGAACATCCTATATGTCAAATGTCAACATTGAATTTCGCTGTACCACGCGGGCGTTTCGAGTAGAATATGACATAAATTTAATGTTAACCCTCCAAATGGCAATGTCAGTATGAAATCAAATAAAGACCATATGTATGGGAGGTCGGGTTACGCGGGCTGTCAGGAATAATTTCTACTATAGTGTCACTCTTCTAGCTTAGTCTCTAGTGTGCAATTTCACTAGTGTGTTTCACTAGTGTGCAAAACTTCAGTCACTGATCACGACTTCACAGCTGCTGGAATAAAAACCCACCACCACCATACACTTTTAAAGAGACAATCAACCAAAGTTGACTATGCAGAAGTCGTTGAGGAGTTGAAATCCATGGACTGGTCAGATATTTTGGAGAGCACAGACGTTTCACGGGCTACCGAACTCTTCTCTCAAAAGCTCCAAACTGCCATCCAAAACCATACGACAGTTAAAAGCACTAGTAGATCTAAATTCAGTTTTAAGCCTTGGATCACTCCTGGACTTATACGATGCATAAAACACCGAGACAAACTCCACCTTAAATGTCGAAAATACCCTAAAGATGAAACTGCCAAACTAATTTTCAATAGGTACCGTAATTTTTGTAACGATCTACTTCACAGACTTAAAGCACAATATGAAAATAAAATTCTAGCCGAAAATAACAAAAACCCTAAGAAGCTGTGGGACGCAATAAAAAGCATATGCGAACTAAACTCATCCAAATCTAACGCACCGATGTCACTTCTTACTGCCAAATCCACACCAGCTGAATCGATTCAGGAGTGCAACCAATACTACGCTTCTGTAGGAGAAAACCTAGCAAAAGAAATTCTCACTAAAACAAATCAAACGGAACTCAATCTTGCCGCCGAGACCAAATCGCACACAAAACTGCCACACTCCTTTTTCATGTACCCCACAGATGAATCCGAAATCAATACCTACATACTCCGATTAAAAAAAGAAAGTGCCCCTGGTTCAGACGGAATCAAGCCTGTAGTATTAAAGGAGATCAGTTCTTGCATTATAAAACCTCTCACTCATATCTGCAACTTGAGCCTGTCAGAGGGCATATTTCCGGAAGCGTGGAAAATTGCTTCACTGACCCTCATTCATAAGGCTGGTGACAAAACAAGCCCTTGTAATTTTAGACCAATATCTCTTCTGAGTATTCTCTCAAAAATATTAGAAAAAATTGTTCACAGTCGTCTATGTAAATATTTAGAAAGTAATGAGTTACTGCCACCCAATCAATTCGGATTCAGACAGGGTAAGTCCACAGAAGATGCTATCTCGAAGCTGCTGGAGGCAGTGACATACAACCTAGACAACGGTCGGAGCTGTGTTGGTGTCTTTTTAGACCTGGCGAAGGCATTCGACACAGTGTCTATACCGATCCTACTTCAAAAGCTTGAAAATATAGGTATTAGGGGCGTGGCTCTGAACTGGTTCCGCAGCTATCTCAGCAACAGGCTTATAATAACTAAAATAGGGGAAGCCATAAGTTCTCCCTTACCAGTAAATTACGGCGTACCACAGGGCAGTATTCTGGGTCCAACATTGTTCCTAGTATACATGAACGATGTCTGCTCTACCTTATCCCCTCGTCTAAAAGCTGAAACTGTCTGTTATGCTGATGACACAGCAATAATATTTAACGACGCAACCTGGGATTTGGTTTTCAAACGCGCTACTGCTGGTCTCTCAGAGATAGCAAACTGGCTAGCAAAGAATCTTCTCACACTAAACGCCTCTAAGACAAAATTTGTATGTTTTCACAAGACAAAAGCCTCCGAGCCTGGGCTCGAATACAAGATAAAAATCCACACTTGTAACCAGCTGTCCGAAGAATGTAACTGTAACTGTGAATATATCAATAGAGTCGATAAAATTAAATACTTAGGGATAGTCCTCGACGAAAAACTGTCTTTCCAAAAACATCTGAGCGATCTTGCAGGTCGAGCACGCAAACTCATCCATGTAATGAAACTGCTTCGCAGTGGTGCTTCCAAAGAAACGTTGAGGCTGGTATATCTGGCTTTATGTCAATCCATCCTCAGCTACTGTATCGTTTGCTGGGGAGGATCAGCTAAAACGTATATGATAGCAGTAGAAAGAGCTCAGCGTTCAGTACTCAAGGTGATGCAGAAAAAACCCCGCATGTACCCAACCACTTTGTTGTATCAGGAAAGCAAAGTGCTGAGCATGAGAAAGATCTTCATCCTAAAAGCAGTCTTGACCCAACACAAAAAAATAATAAATTGTAGTGAATATGAAAATCTTTTGGCGAAGAGGGTCTTCAAGATCATAAAACCAACAGTTAATACCAGTTTTGCTCAGAGGTTTGCACCATTCTTACACATTTATATCTACAATGCCGCAATAAAAGAGTGTGACATAAAGCACTCTACTGTGAAGGAAGCCAGAACAAAAGTCCTAAGTTGGTTAAATAATGAAGACTACGACTCTACAGAATCAATTATAACGGTCAAGAAAAAATAACGAATAATCTTTCACAAGCACACACAGACGAACAGCTCTCACTAACACACTCACACACCCTCTCACTCTCACACCCTCACACAAACACACCCTCACACACACACACACACACACACACACACACACACACACACACCCTCTTGTAATTATAGTTATTTTTAAGATAATATGTTTTATGATGCTCCCAAATAATTAATCAATAATTTATACATATGTTACTATAATAAACTTAGAATTTTAGATACCTTAGATTAGCATGCTCTAAGGATCCTATTATAATTCCATAATTAATAATTTACTTGATCTCACTTTTAGATTTTTAAGAAAAATTAAATAGAATTACTTGTATGCCCGCCGCATGTAAGGATCTGTCAAGCGTATTCTCCTCCTCCACGAGACAGGCTATGCCTAGTGTGGGGGTCAGCAAAAATGTAAAAAATGTACCTTCATCTTGGCAATAAATAATTTTCATTTTCATTTTCAGTCTAGTGACTCTTCCAGCCTTGTCTGCTTCTGAACAAATTGTATGAATTGATAGATCACCAGTGTTTCGATAAGGGATGTTTTATCACTAGCTTTTGCGCGTGACCCCGCCATCGCTAGTTGATAAAAGATTATGACAGATTGTTTGTGTATGTTCTACTAAAAACAGGCACTCTTTAGAATGAAAATGTCGAATTTGTTCATTTGCTTGATAGGTTGTCGTAGTTTTGCTACCTAGGGATATGATAATTTTAAAGAAATTCTACTTGAAGAAAATGCATCAGAGTTCAGACAGCCACAAAATTATACAAGGTATTACAAAAGATACTAACTCTTTTTACAGGGAAGTAGCACCCGGTGATAGGGATCACAACCTAAATATTTTTTCAGCTGTATAACGTTCCGTTGATTTTTAAATTAATAAAATGTGAACGCTGTGGCGGGAGGAAAGTATTTTTAAATATTGTTACCGTTGACTTTCACAATGTTTTAACAACTAAAACCTTTGCAAATGCACATAGGCATACATACATATTTTTCAATTTGAGCTTATACCAAAAACAAAAAAATAATAAAAAAATCAATTTTGAGGTTATAAAATAAAAATTGTTTTTTTCAACTTGTTTTTACAGAATTGATATCATGTTGATCAGTAGGTTACACACTGTAAAAAGAGTTAGGATGTTTTGTAACACGTTGTATGCTAGCCTTTGAATGAAAATCTTATTATCCCTCAAGATTATATTTTTTTAATTTGATGACAACATGTCTATCAATAACAAAATTATAAGTTGCATCTGATTTTGTACAGACCAACTTACACCGACATATATAATTGTGTGTAAATATCAGGAGATGATTCTATCACCCCACAGCTATTGTCATTTCATACTGAATCTCCATGACAGTTCATTGTGGCAGTAATTATGGGTTATTGTTCATTTTATGTTTCACGCACATTGCTCAGCTTAGTGTTTCAATTCGTAAGGACTTGAATGCTAAGTGCGGTTTATTTGTTGCGGCACGTGATAAATTAATCAGCGTTAGTTTTTATTTCAAAGTCGTATTTTATTATTCAAAACAAGACCTTACTTATGGCAAGTGTTCAGTAAAGTATTTGGGGTTAGATTAATTCACTCTATCCTTCAAAAACGAGTTAAATAACAACTCCTATCTTATTAAAACTTACGCTTTTGAATTTACGTAATGAGAGGATTAATACAGCGTCCAGTAGCATCTTCACTCACACTAGACGGGTGAAGTGACAACTCGGACGCTGCAGTATCTGAGACATTGTTTAAGATTGATTTTAGCTGTCAAACAAATGCTGTCCGAAATTCGTCAGCCAGTTTTAAAATAATATAACGTTTATAGGATCGTGATTTTGGTATAATCCGCGCGCGATGAGAATGGGATGGAACCTTGTCAAAGTCAACCGAAAATATACTTTATTTTACTTTGACAAGGTAGCTTCGACGCGAGTTTGCTTACCGCGCGCGTCTCAGTTCCAAAAGGTCGCATCCCATTCTCATCGCGCGCCGATTAAACTTTATTGAACAATAGCCTCCAACCATTTGAACCAGCCATCCAAGCCCTACACGATATTATAAATCGCGGGCATCCATCAATCGATCCCATGAATCCCTGCAAATGAGATGCCATTGTAACGCTGATCCCGTATTACCAGTGCATTTAGCGATTCGCCGCAGCAAAATAATGTATGAAACACGTATCACAGAGGTCTTACTTACTTGCAGCCAGCCTATTCGTATTTTGCCTTCTTTGATAATTTGGAGGAGTCTTCAACTTATAACCAAAAAAAATAGAAGTTAAAAACTAAAACCCGACTACTAAAAGGCTTAAAACAAGACCTGTTTATCCTTAAAATAGACTCATAGATAATTAATCGTAGTCGGAGGCCATCGGTTTATCAAATGCGAATGTGGTGTCCTCCGACTACGATTAATTATCTATGAGTCTATTTTAAGGATAAACAGGTCTTGTTTTAAGCCTTTTAGTAGTCGGGTTTTAGTTTTTAACTTCTATTTTTTTTTTGAGCTTTTTAGTAAGTAATTTTGGACGATCACCTCTGGGTGATCGTCCAAAATGACTTACTAAAAAGCGAACCAAGAAGGGCAAAAAAAAACACATTTTGGAATTTTTTGTTCTATTTGTTATGTTGACGCTACATGTGTTATACATTTTTGAAAAGGTCTTTTAAAGCCCTTTCATTTGATACCCATGACTATGGCATCCGATAATTTTTATTTTAAGGTCCACCACTTTAGGGCGCAGCACAGCCGCCATCTTGGTTTTTTTCAAAATTAAACTATCCTATGTTACCTGGGTGATTAAGACGAATCCAACGACACCTCATTTGTTGAAATCGGCCGAGTAGTTTAGGCTCTGCGAGGGAACAGATGAACACACAAACATACATACATACATACATACATACATACATACATACATACATACATACATACATACATACATACGCTGCTAAAATCATAACCCTCCTTTTTGCTTCGCGTAGTCGGGTAAATATTCCAGCTTCCTCTTTTGGATGGTCTTCACAATTTCTACTTTCTAACTCATTCTCTGCAGCACTCCACCTACGCACAGTGGTCGATTTGTACGATTTAGGCGGCCAAAAGTCCATTTCTCAAAGTTAACTTATAACAAAACTAATTGATTCCCGGAAAAATAGACACCCCGACTGCCCAAACCCCACCCCTCCCCAGTTCCTAGAACTGCGTGCGCGCCCCCACAGGTAGTCGGAACTTGATCGTCGCGCAAGCTGTACGCGTTCGTTCTCGACACTCTTAGCGCAACCGATATTCTAAAGTGAATATTTCATTGGATATCATTCAGTTACAAGTGAAAGTGATGGAAGTCGAAAATTCAGGTAAGCTCCTTCAAATATAATTTAAATTAAGATAAGGAATATCAATATTTAGTGCAGTTACAACGTATCAAAGATCGCCCTTTTTCATAGAAAATATTATCATTTTTTTATTTTCAATAGTAAAAATGTTGTACTTCCGAGACCGTCCGAGTTAAATTCCTTATGGTTTCTAATAGTATAGCTCTTTGAGCAGATAACCACAAAAAAAATAGCCACCACCTTTGACCACTTCGCGAGAAAAATAATAATTCATTAACTTAGGCAGAAAGTGAGAAAAATTCCTTTTTTGTTTCTTTTGCGTTAAAATTCCTTTTCGTTGTTCTAGGTTCATCAAGTTACTCGGGCATGGAGGTAGTAACTCGCAGATATCTTTTTGATAAGATGATTGAGGAAAACTCTCCATCAATAAACGACAAATTGGAATACTTACAAAATTATTTGTTAGTGTCTTACGGGGACTCCGACGAAGACAAAAAGTATATAAATCATAAATTTTCATATTTTTAAACAGAAATAAAAAAAAGATGGTCCAAAGCACGCAACACGCTAGAAAAATTTCTTATAAGCAATGATGCATGGTTAGCAGGAACGTTCGAGATGCCCATAAAAACGCATAATAAGTCAGGACGACCTAGCAAAACATTCAGTGAATGTAGTGAAAGAACTAAAAGGAGGAAAACAGAAGAAGTTCGCTCCTCTGTAGGCAAAGAAGTGATAGTTCACGCAGCGCAAGTAATTTTACAAAAAGAAGGAAAAAGAAACGCCTCGCAAGTCCTAAAAGATATTACAAATTCGCCTGCAGCCGCAAACGAATGTAAAAAAAGACATTCCAAATCAAAGGCATAAGATCCCCTTACGCCTCGGGAGGCACTGCGAATGTGCGTGGACGCTGATTTGACACGAAGTCAATATGAAATTGTGCGAGCAACCAACAGAAGCTTTTACCCGTGCTACGAATTAGTGTTGAAGGCTAAACAGGAATGTTAATGTTACCCACCCAAAGAGACGCTATGAGTGACCGCTTCCTGTGCTGAAAGTGATCTACAATCTTTGTTAGATCACACCGTCACGCGATTATCAATTTTCCTCGAAGAAGTACTAATGACTCTTACAGAAACTGAGAGAAATTCCTTGCAGATTATCTGCAAATGGGGTTGTGATGGTTCACAACAAGCTCAATACAAACAAAAGTTAATGAATGACGCCGACTCGGATGCAAATATATTTTTGAGCTCATTCGTGCCTCTACAAATTGTTTGCGGCGAAGACAAAACAAAAATGGTTTGGCAAAACCCGACTCCTTCTTCACCACGATATTGCCGCCCGATACGATTCAGATTTATAAAAGAGTCTACAGACATTACAAAAGATGAAATAAATTACGTTCGGGACAGTGTGAAGTCCCTAAAAGCCACGGAATTGGAACTGAATGGGCAAAAATTCTCGGTTAGCCACAGTCTTAAAATGACCATGGTGGACGGCAAAGTTTGCAATGCGGCGACTGACACCAAATCAACGAGTAGATGCTACATATGCGGAGCCACTTCAAAAAACTTTAATGACTTAAGTAAAAAAAACTAAATTCACCCAGAATCGCTTGAATTTGGCCTATCAACTTTACATGCCAGAATTCGATTATTCGAGAGTATTTTACATTTAGCTTATAAATTGCCCGTTGGGAAATACCGTGAAAAAAGAACCAAAGCAGAAAAGATGCTAGAACAACAAAAAAAAAAAGAGATTCAGCAAAGATTCAGAGAAGAAGTAGGTATCTTGGTAGATATGCCAAAATGTAACTTTGGTAACACAAATGACGGCAATACTAGTAGAAGATTTTTTGAAAACCCACATCTGGCTGCTGAAATAACGGGAATAGACTTTAATTTTATTTATAGAATTAAAGTTATTTTGGAAGCCATATCAAGCGGTCACAAAATAGATGTCCCGAAATTTGATGAATACGCCATGGAGACAGCAAAACTGTATGTAGAGTTATATGGTTGGCATTCTATGACTCCTACTATGCATAAAATTTTGGTACATGGTGGAAAAGTTATAGAAAATTCTCTAGTGCCTATTGGTCAACTTTCGGAGGAAGCTGCAGAAGCTCGTAATAAGCACTTTCGCTCATACCGTCTAAACTTTGCTCGAAAGTTTTCACGCGAAGACTGTAACCTTGATATTTATCACAGGTTACTCTTGACATCAGATCCACTCATCAGTTCAATGAGAAAAAAAAAGAAGATCCGATCAAAACCATTTTTGCAGGAAACTTTGGAGCTTTTGCTTTCTGCAGAGCCAAATACAAAAGGCACTTGTGATAAATGCATGGAAAGTGACGGTGTGGAAGAATTGTCTTTTAAAGAGTAACATAACAATTTGTATGTTAAACTTTCATAAAATATTGTCTTATTGTTTATGATTCGGTACCTAACATTGTAAGTGACATTTAGTATAATAATGTGGTAATAACTGTTGACCATTTAATTTTAGTGTATACTGTATTTTTTTGTCATCCATATTTTATTTTCAATTTAAATAGGCATGCAGACTGTAGAGAATAAACATTTTTTTTTATGTACGGCCGTCTTTTACTTAACAAATTGTGATAATTCTTAACCCAAATATCAAAAACTACTAAGCCGATTTCGATAGTTCAAATGAACTCAAAATATATATTTTACACCAAAGGGAGATTTAAAGAAAATTAAAAAACATTGGCGCTATTTACAAAAATATTTTCACAGAAATGTTTTTTTGTATAGAAAAATACGCTTTCAATGAAACGAATAGGGATAAACATATATATTCACTCTAAAATACCAGATTAGCATTTGTTGTCGTATTTATTACTGAAATAAAGCATAAAATAGTTTTGGCCGCCTAAATCGTACAAATCGACCACTGTGCTACGAAAATAGTATTATAAAAAATAAATATAACTGATGGTTCGCCCGAACTATGATTGGACTTTATGAACTTGTCTCGCTTCGCTTGCTCGTTTAATAAAACTTCCAAGGAAATGCGAAAGTTAATTAATAATTCGCAATAACAAACTATAAACGAAATCTCGCATGCATGAGAAAAATCCGATGAGGAACTGACAGTTGCGTGGGGAAATGATTCTGCCACTATTTCACAAACTACTAAGTGTATACGTGAATTAATTTGCAAAACAAATGAGGATTGTAGCCTGCACAGCAAATTACAACAAAAAAGCAGACAAGGGTAAAAGGGACTGCGGCGCTGTAGGGTTCCGCGTTATCAAACTTAGAAGAATGAGTTAAAATACTCAAAGATACACATTTATCAGTAAAAATATACACCATTATATTCCTACTAGCTTTTGCCCGCGACTTCGTCGGGCAGACTTAGATAAATATTTTCATTTTTTTTTCCAGCTATTTGTCAGTGCGGACAAAGTCGCGGGTAACCAAAGCTAGTAATTATTTGAATGTGTGTGTTATTCTGATGTATGAGCTACGTCCATTCCAAATTTGATCCACATCCGTCCAGTCGTTTCAGCATGAAAGAGTAACAAACAAAAACAACATTCCAAAGATCGGTCCAACCATCCATACAGACTTTTGTCTTATTTTTATTATAGAATACCGTTATATTATGTTATGTTCATGACAAATTTTTAAGGGTTCTTTATTTGACTACAGACCCTTAAAAAGAGGGAAGATCAACAAAAGGAAATTAACATGGCCGATCAACAATGCTTAACGAGATTCAGATGAACGAAAAATATTTGGGGGAATGTAAAAATACAATGTATGTAATGTAAAAATATAAATAAAATGTATATTCATTACATTAACCACGAAGTTGCCATTCCATTTTGGTCATTGAATAGTAAAATAAGTGTCCCCACTAAAAAAGTGGTGGGGTGTCTGAGGCACTCTCTCTTTCTGAGAGAAGGCCTTTGCCCTGCTAGTAGGTCTTATATCAGGCACTTGTACATAATAGGAACAAGACAAGACATGATAAAATATCTGCAAAGTCAGCATAGGCTTTCTTCATTAAAACGTAGAGCCATAAGCTTTAATTTAAATTCAATAAGTGATTGATTATATTTCAGAGTACATTTCAAAACAAAATACGCAGTGCGATGATCGTCTCGATAAGCAAGTTTAATCAAAGATGATTTGGAAAAGAAAACTTTTGCCAACCGAATATCGAAATGAAGCACGGCTTACCGATGATAAGGGTGTATTTACACTACCACACTTAGGCCCGTAAGATCAATCACAGTTTAAACCAAAAAGGCTAGTTTAAACCCTATCTGTCGATTAAATTTCATACAAAATGCGAGGTTTAATCTATAGATTGAGTTTAAAGTGTGATTGATCTTACGGGCCTTACGCTGCTACCACATATACACGAAATTTACTATGGATAAGAATGCTTAGCGAAGAAGATTTGTGTTTCGCCTGGCGAAGAACAGCCAACTGTAAAGTTGTACCCTCCGCTTACGCGGGTTGGCGGTTGGTACTCTGCTCTCGTGGATTGCTCCACCGCCTTCTCTCCAGGAAGGCTCTGGAGCTGTTGTATTGCCGAATGAATGGCCAGGCCATAATTTGGATTAGTGCGAGAAGTAGACAAGTTTTTGCGACTGATGCCAAAAGTGGAATGCTTGAACGGCCAAGCCAATTTCAATGTGAACACACCCTTACCCAATAAGCTCTTTTACCTATCCGGATCCCGATTCGTAACCAAATAAAGTTTTATTAAAGGAAACTTTTTTGCTTTCCACAGGCCGTCTGAATTTATCCGCGAATGGCCCTTCCAAGATAATTTTATTACGTTTCTTTTGTTGGAAAAAGAAAGCAGTGTTAACCCTTTCACTGCGGCGTTGGGGTCTTTTCTCACATTACTGTATTTTTTTGTTTGTTACTTTGACCTACATACAGGGTGTTAAAAGACCGCCGACGGACCCAAAAGGCACTAGACACCAAAACTAAGTACCTACTTTTTCTATAAATTATTTCTGGGATTTTGGTTTATTAAGTTAGGCGGGTTTAAATTTCAACGTCGTTTTTTGTAAGAAATATTCAAAATATTCAAAACCTTGAAATCACAGAAAAATCTGTCGCTTCGAGGTAAGTTTAGTATAAAGTTAGGTAACTACAGTAGCTGTTAATTTTAGAGGACGAAGCCTAAAGGATGTTGTGTGGGACTTGGTCTTTTTGATCTGCGCTGCCTTTTGGAAATTATGGTATTTGATAGAACTTTGTAACTCGTTTCACCTAGGCCAAACCAGTCTGCCTAAGCTAGTATGGATAAACCGGAAACTAGTTTGTCCTGAAATCGGGCTTGGCCGGTATGTTCTTTGTAGGTACATCATGATATTCATGATGTATCAAAATGACTGCAGTCTCCGCAAAATACTTGACTTTATCAAAGGGAAGCTGATCGAACTCAAGTGTCGATGTGATAAATTCCTCTGACGCCCCTGTTTCACTGTTTGTATTCGGAATACCTAGTATTTGTTTAACATTATACCTACTATACAAGGTATTGATTGTATACCTTGATTTACATTAATCACATGCTGATCTATTTGCATAATTCATTACTGTAGTAATCAATTAGCAACGCAGTAATTACTCATTATTCGGTGGCCATTGATCGATGCTTGAGGTGGAACAAAGGATTGCATTGTGACGTCATTAATCTGCATTACAGTTGCGATCTATGACGTCACAGTAGTTTTATACGAGGTTAATGTTAGAGGTTTTTGGTTTCAATGATTACGGCTGCATCGTTGATAAGGAAACATAACATTTGTTACCCTCGGAATTAAATGTCAGATGTCTTAATAAAATTATTCAAGTTAGGTTAAGAATTCAACTAAAATAGTGTTTGTTTGAATCACATGTTTGAATCTGCAAGAATCTTCGAAGAAAAATCACGATAAAGGGCTCTGTGTAACTTTGTAGAGAGCGGTATAATATCATAAAGCTACTAGACGTAGTATCACTATTTTAGAGCGATTTAAACAACATTAATATTGATGAATTGATGATTCATCATAGTAGGATTTTTTACCAAATCCTTATTATAGTTTTCGTGCTAAATCCGAATAAAGTACGACAGCCTACAATTTCTCGCTGAGTCTGGTATATTCATGGTAAATTCCACGGAACCTCAAGGATGCAAAACGGTGCCCACCATGCGTTTAGAAGTGTGCCTCGTCACAACATCCTGCCACATAAACCATCCACCGGTCGGTCTAATGAAGTGTAATTTATGCAGCCACCGCCGTATCTTCGACGTGTAGGGCTAATATCTCCCAGGACAGCAGACAGACCACACAAATATAGTCGGGTGACTTGACGTATAGTTAAGGGCAGAGGTTTTGCTCCATGTGAGATGTTATTTGGTAGAGACGTTGAAAGGCCTTTTCGAAAAGTCGTTGAACAAGAGTTATTGGAAATCACATTTAGAAGTTGATGTGTCTGAGGTTAAAAGCTATTTAAAAATTGCCCTGTATACTGTTTGATCGGTTTGTAGATTTGGTCTATCTGAGAATTAGTCTTGAAAGAACACTATAATTTGCTACCTTAATTCTATAGTCCGTCTCGTTAGACAATGATCAAGACATGAATACCAAAACTATGACATATGAGGTGGATGTACTTCAATTCAAAGAATTGAATAAATATGGGACTGAGGAAGAAATAATTATTTACCTATGAGAAGTAGTTTCCCTGACAGCACAAAGTGATCCCAAATGGAACTTTTATGAAATTCTAACTTATCCGGGTAATGTCTGCCAACTTAAGTTGGAGTTAACTTTGGTTCTTAGGTTGGATTACCCCAAAACAAATAGTTGGAGAGCTGGTGACCAATCGAGATATTTTTTCGTACAAGGCTGGGAGTTAGTAGGCTGATAGAGTAGACTTCGCTGAGTCTGGGAAAAATATTTTTTTGGTCCGGTCGCGGTTGAAAGTTAGATTTTTTCGACTTTGAAAGTTTAAATGTATGGGTTGAGTCATTTCTTTTTTGTCTACAAGGCTGGGAGTTTTTAGGCTGCCTTTTTAGTCTCCGCTGATCACGAAATTACTATTTATTACTAGCCAAACGCGGTAGAAATATTGTTTTTTATAACCTAGAAAGTGTGAATTTTTGGGTTATAAAAATCAAACTTTCAACCACGCTCGGCCAAAAAAACAAATATTTTCTTGTTCAACGGAGTCTCAACAACTGACCTAGAAGTTTCTAGCCTTGTACGACAAAAAAAATATACTGAACCCATACATTTAAACTTTCAAAGTCGAAAAAATCTAACTTTCAACCGCGACCGTGCCAAAAAAATATTTTTCCCAGACTCAGCGAAGTCTACTCTATCAGCCTACCAACTCCTAGCCTTGTACGAAAAAATATCTCGATTGGTCACCAGCTCTCTAACTAAAAGCCGATCTAGCATCACGTAATCAGGTTTATTGTTAAACCTGTTTAAAAAATACCGTTTAACAAAATTAGTTTTACCGTCAAAAGGTTAGGTACGTGGAGTTAACTTTGGTAGAGATTTCTGCTGAAATATGTTCGCCATATACACCACAACTTTATTTAAATGTAGTGCATGTTATAATTTTTCATGTGTGCAATAAAGTTAAAAGTATAAAGTTAACGACAATTATGATTACGGGCAATCACAAAGCAAAAGTGCAAGTGTACGTAAATTTCATCGGAAAACGTGAATAACCTTGTCAGTGAAATTTATTTTGGGTTCTTGATTTTGCTTGTGTTTTTAAATCAATTGCTAATATTGAAACGTAGATTTCGCTAAATACACATAAAACGATTTTCTGAAAACTGACAGTGAAGTTGTAGACGTGATTTCGATACGCCCAATATCGGCCGATTCAAAGATCCCAGTTGAATTGTGGGCGGTGATATCAAATTTGGACGTTGTCATACGAATCTAGCGTTAAAGGCATGTGATTGGCGATCCAACAAACGGAGAAATCCAACCTTAGCCTCTGTGTCGTAGAGCTAAGACCCGTCTGTTGCGGGGGAAGTTAGTCATGTATTACTATGTTGTCATGTGGAAAATGGAATGGAGAAGTTATGGGGGACTTAAAATGTAGCCTCATTGCAGATGATATAAACTTCATCTTCGTGGCAATTTGTTTAATGCTTTTTGTGCAGGAAATTACTGTTTAACACACTTACTATTTTACACATCTACTGAAAGTGATTTACGTCGTCTTTAGTAGATACATAAATTGATGGGAAATGTTAACTTTGTGTTGAGATTATTGTGCTAGATAACTTGCTTAGAAACGGTATTGTCGGACTTCATGTCTAAAGCCCACTTCAAAACCCTGCATCGCACCAACAAAGTTTCTTTCAGTGTTAGCAATAATAGAAACTCCAACTTTGATCCATTGGACAAGGCTTGGAAGCATACATTGTCTATTCATGGTCGTGGAGTTTCCCAACTATGTTATACAGTTACAATACCAAAAGGAATTTAAAATAACAAGCTTCATAAGTAAATATTCAATTTACCACAAAACAAACGGTAAACTAGTGCAAACGTGATAAATATACGACCAGCACTAAATCCCCAGTAATCGAGGTCCCCTAACGTACGATAGCATGGCAAAACATTAACTAACAAGAAGTCACCTGTTATATAAACACAAGCAAACTTTAGCTTGACAGTACACCAACACGGCAGAAGTACTGAACAACATAACCAATTCTAGTTCAGCGACATGGCAAAAAAAAAATATACAACAAAAACATACTAAAGCCTTTGCATCTACATACAGGGTGTTAAAAGACTGCCAACAAAGTGGAAAACCACGTACCTATTGTCATCATCATAATGAACATTTTTGCCCAAGAAAATATGCCTGGGAAATCAACCGGTACTTCAAGCCATAAGTAACATGAACTTTTACCTACGCTTGCTCGATATGACTTCTGTGCGTCACACGTCCATTGCGTGATAAAATATTTTTCAAAATTTTAACCTAAAAAACCAAAATCATTTCCCAGCCATAATTTATCGAAAAAGTACTTTGTTTTGGTGTCTAGTATGCGTGGCTTTTGGGTCAGTTGGCGGTCTTTTAACACCCTGTATTGAGATGATCTAGTGGCACCTTCACTCACACTAGATGGATGAAGTGATGACTCGGACGCTGCAGTGTCTGGGACACCTTATGAAATAGGCTCATTTACATTGTCATGGGCATTTGCACAGCACCTATACCATTCTATCAGCTTAGCCGATTTAGTCCACAGGAAAGACTATGACAATACGGTTTTGTCATCTACACTTACCACTTACTCCGCTAGCTCAGCCACCTGATATGGGTCTTGGCCTCAGATATAAGAAGTCGCCACCAGCTCTGTCTTGCACGGTCACCTTCCAGTCGTCTGCCTGTATTTCGCGCAGGCCCTTGCCGACTCCATCCCTATCTGCCATCTGGTAAAATAGAATAGGGAACAGAGTTTATGTTTTTATTGTATTGTATGTGGTGCAGTTGTGGTAATGCAGGATCATCATCATCATTATCATCAGTTCACCTTTGCATACTTTTGGGTATAGGCATTTTTCCCCTCCTTGGACCCTCTGCCACCCCACAACGATGTCGTCCGACCATGGAGCTACCAGGTCTGCCTACCGACCGCCTCCGCCGTCCAACTTTAGGCCGCCACTCTGTCACTCTGCACTATACCATCTGGTTAAACAGAACAGAAGACAGAGTTTACCCTTCTGGTGTATTATATTTGATGCAGTTGCGGTAGTGCGGGATATGCAGGCATATTTGCATTTCATTACCCCACCACTCTCTTAGTTTGCTCAACTTGTATATAATGTTGCATTGGAGACGTTTCTACCTGCGTTTTCATTAATAAACACTACATTATTCATTTGGCAAACTAGGTTCCCGATATGTGTTTAGTCTGTTCTTGTAGATTTTATACCGACTTGGCCACAATGTTAGCGAAACGGAATGAATCGGTTTGGGTGAATGTTCTGGTGTTGTAACAACCCTAATCATAAGTAGGTAGTCTTATTTTTTGGATGTAGCTAGCAGTCAGTCGAACAAAACTGTTGAGTTTGGTGTCTGTGCCATACTACACGGCGTCTCTACTTATCAGTATAATATTGGTAAAAGAAATTCGTTAGCTATTCCATTATTCCATACTAGCTGACCCGGTGAACTTCGTATCATCTGAAATAGTTTGACTCTCCGCGTCAAAAATGGCGATTCCAATACAAAATTACCAATTTTTATTTCTTCCGTTTTTCAGCTAATCCTTTAAATTTTCCCATATTTATTTGCTTTTAAACCTACCCTGAACTATCGTGAACAAAACAAAATAGTAAATATGCAAATCGGTCAAGCCGTTTCTTAGTTTTAGCGAGACTAATGCACGGCGATTCATTTTTATATATATAGATAGATAGATAGATATACATAATAATTTTATAAGGTAGAGGCAGTTCTACATCACCTTTGTTAAACTTAGAGTCTTGCAAAAGTCACCGTATATAATGTAGACTGAATTGTGGTGAAATAATAGCTTGGCATAGATCATAAAATGCAACAGTCCAATTATTTCCCATCAGTAGCAGATCGATTCATCATAATGTTTATGAAGATACCGAAAACCAGTTTTTAAAAAAGCAATAAAGATAACGATAAGATACACTCACATGAAATGCTTCGGCAATCGTTCCCTAAAAATGGCGGGTACGTAGGTAATATTAGCTCAAAACCCCTCCAATCTGAATGATCCTTCGAGAAAATTCCTTTCCGGTGCGGATTTGAACCCGAATGCGTAATAATACCCTTTGCTCTTGTCGGGAGGAAACGAGATAAAATATGCCTACATACATAACTTGGCCAACTTAACTGAGGACGGCGACACTCTTATACAAATGACAGCTCTTGACAATATTCTCTTCTTATTCTTTAATCCACCACATGAGTGATGTGTAAGGTGCACAACATTATTTTCTGTCTTGGGCTGTTCTCATGCAGCCTTTTTTCTGCCACCCTCCATATCTGGCATGCCAACATTTTTTGCCTTGTTCTAAGTCTCAATTCCAGTACCCTTTACTTCTCTCCTGCCGTCTGTGACCTTATGGCTTACCAACTTCCATATTGCATCATCTATCACCTTCGTGACGTACCAGGCTGTGAAGGAACTGGCCTGTGACCAGAGTGCGTGGAGAGTGCTATACCAACATGACACCGACGATAAATTATGTATTACAGTGTTCTTAAAATATAATGACGACATAGGTACAAATATGTCTGAAGACAACAATTTAAGATTTTTTTTCTGACAGAAAATATTTAGTTCCTTGGATTTCCGCCAGCAAAGATGCGTGCGTCACTTTATATCTTCATATTGGAACTTCAATGATACTCGACTTTGTCACAAGACTGTACTCAATACGAGTCTCCTTATCGCAGAATTGGTCAGTATCGTTGTTGATGACGTCGTATACTTTTATGGCGAATCCTTTTACGTTGGTTACCAATAAGGTAAGTTACTTTCGTAGATATCTTTTGAATTTAGGGTTTGATTTTGGCTTTTGTGCATGACAAATAAAAGTATGAGGTCACAGCTATGTACGGTCAGTGACACGCTAGGATACCCAATGGTAGCTCTTACCGCACGCGACATAAGTGCGTCAATCGAACAAAGAGGGTTATCTTAGCGTGTCGCTCACTTGACTGTACGCACGTCCCACAACAACAATACACACTCCTTTACAATTGAGTTTAGAGAAGCTTAAATTACCATCTTGTAGAAGTCACACTAATAATCACACCTTCTGGATTTGCATCTGCCACCTCTCGACCTTTATTCCACGGACTATACATACACATACAAAATTAAATTAAACATAAATTGTACCAAATAGTATTACGTTACGTCATATACATTGTCTTTGCTGACTTAATTGTCTGTAACGAAACATATTTTGGCAACACATTTCCGAATTGCATCAAAATTCACAAGGGTGGCATAACTTTGTCTTTCATAGCTTATACGTCACGCATGCATATTTCATTGTCATCGATATAACAACACCATTCGTCATGGGAAATCATGTATAGCTTGTTTAGGGAAGCATGAATTCGGTGCTTTACGATTAGGGTTGCATGTGTGCAGCATAAGTTGCAATATTGTTGATGATTATCCTGCCAACTCCTTGGATATGATCCATACTGTGGTGTAGTAATATTATATTTTTTTGTTTCGTATTTGATCCACGTGTCAGTCACTGAACATGTATGTATAGTTTAAGCTTTGGTAATCTACAGGGTGCACTCTAAGTCGGTAGCGAAACTTTAAGTAGGCTGTCTACTGATCACTACAAACAACTTAGACCAGGTGGCGAAAAAAATGGAGCGAAAAAAATATCAGCTGTTCCATACAAAAGTTCAACAAGGTACTGCGGCAAATGTATGAAACAGTTGATTTTATTTGCGCTATATTTTTGCGACACATAGTACAAGTTGTTTGTAGTGATCAGTAGACAGCCTGCGTAAAGTTCCGCTATCGACTTAGAGTGCACCCAGTAGACAAGGAAATATTTTGTCATTTATAACAGTAACTAGAATACTAACTAGATATTCAATTCTGACTATGAATATGTATTATGTTACTCTATCTATATCTTATTTTGAAGAATGCATAACAATTTTTTTTTTAAATGCACGTACCTATGCGGCAATTTGTAACTAAACCAAACCCTGTTTACATAAATAAGTGAAACAACTTTAGTAAAAAGTTTAAATGCAAATAGGTACTTATGTATGTTGTACAGCAACCAGGAATAAAGTTACAAGTCACTGCAGTGTGTGTCAGTCCAGATACCAACAAGCAAACAGTCAACAGACACTTACATCATGCAAAAAACACACATCGGTATCTCCACCATATGTAACTAGTTTTGTTTTTGTTTTTGCGTGTAAGTCGCCCGCGATCTTATCTTTTTCCATGTTTCAACTTCTTACCTCTGCATAGATAAACGCAGAAACTCAGCATTGGTTTCGCACAACTTGGCGAGTACTGAGATTTGCGTGAGATAATATTTTTCTGGTTGGTTATACAATATTCCGATATGGTAAGGCTGGCTGGAAGAAATTTCTTTAGAAATAAGTCCGCCCTTGTACACGTTCTCTTACTATAATGTTATTTAAGTTTTTTTAATTTTTGTGTGCAATAATGTGTATAAAAAAAAAAAGCTGTTTTGTTGTTTGTATAAGTTGGTACGTATCTGGCAAACACTACATAACTGCTTTCTTTAAAAGGCAAAGAAACATCGATTTCGATGCTTAATATAATTGACGCAGGTTCTTGAGTCGTTTTATAATTTTCATCGATCGAGGCTTCTGTAGGAAATCGTGTGTGTTATCTTCTCACATTGTTTGCAGGAACTGCCTCCTAGGTAGAAAGATACAATGCGTTATTTTGACGCTTGCCAGTGTGGGATAATATTTCATTACTTGAGAGGGCGAGATGGTAACTTAGATCAGTGTCCGGCCGTGCGGTCGAGATTTTGGATCTGAATATCAACTTTGTTTCAGAATTCGTTTGATATAATCATGATGATATTCAACTAATCGTTGGCCTAAAACAAAATTTATAGATCAACTTTGCTAAAGATTCTTCTATGAAAATGTCGTTTTCAGTACGTGAAAATGTACTCGGTTATCTAATGTTGCACATAATTAATAGTAAATCTGCAGAGCAATTTCGAACGTTGTCAAAAATACTTACTTATCTGTCTCATTAAGACGCGACGAAGGTCTCACAACTAGCGCCGCCAATGAAAAGAAAACATATCTTCATTTTGCAAGCGTTTTTAGCAAAAAACGCTCCTACCAATGCAATCGATTCACGCCAAAAGTGGACTTTTGGCGTGAATCGATTGCATTCTTAAGTTCTAGGATCTGGAATCCAAACCTTAGGTCCTAAAAATAGTTAAGCCTCGCGTTGAGAAATCGCAGGAGCGTTTTTTGCTAAAAACGCATCCAAAAAGAAGATATGTTTTTTTTTTTGGTGGCTCTAGTTGTGCGTCGTATGTTGGTGGGGAGCTAGATTTTCAAGTCCAAAAACGATATAGGTATTTTAAACTATTGAAACAAACCGGGGCTAACTTTGGGAGTTTATTTGGTTTAATAAGTTAAATCGAGAAATGGTAACAAAAGACAATAACCTATTGATTAGAATACGCCACCCTGACAGCACTTAATTCTTCAAATTGCGAACATCTCCAAACTTGGCAGCATAGTTCGCCCTCATACACAAAACAGGGGAAACTTGGCAACATAAATTACTTTCTTGTATAATGCCCCCACGATACGGTGAGAGTTTTGTTATTAGGACGGCCGTAAATAACGCTTGCATCGGTGTATTTACTACGGTAAGAATGGAGAGGTTACTTCCGTAGATAGGACAGTGAGCACTTTAGTTCCTTAGGCTTTACTCTGATAGTTTTTAGGGTCCCGTAGTAGGTACCTCAAAAGAAAAAAAAACGGAACCATTATAGGATCACTTTGTTGTCCGCCTGTCTGTCTGTCAAGGCCCTTTTCTAAGGAACGCGTGAAGGTATCAAGTATGAAGTCCATTGGAGATGTGAAAAAACTAAATTTTAAATTTACGCAATCAAAAGATACGGCCGTTGCAACATATTTCCGCATAATTTAGATAGATACTAACAAGGAAATCAAAACCTGCAGGGTATTTTCCGTTTAGTAGATAGTACCTAGTACCTTTTTTTACTAGCTTTTGTCTTGTCCGCACACACTACAGACAAAACCTAAGAAACATGATTTTGCGAATTATGGTTCGCCATTCAGAATGCAAATTTTACACAACTCGTCGCATCTCCGTCGATGACATACGGAGGAAAAAAAAATTTAATAAATATTATTGCTCTAAAAGTTTAAATTTGGGTGGACATTTCGGTGTTTCGGAGTAAAACCCTTCTTATATCATGTCTTGGTAGAAAGAGGTTAATCGGTGTGCCAATTTCGTATTGACCTATCGGTTGGATAAAGCTCCTTTTTGACTTTCGCTCTTTCACGCCTTTGCTTGCAGACATAAAGGTAGTTACTAATGTAGTAATATCATGTACACATTCCATTAATGTTTTGATATATAATGTTTTACGATATCCGAATGATTTGCTTAACTAAGCGGTGGGCCAAAGTTTTTTTTTTTTTCAGTCTAAAGATACGGTCGGCCACGGTCTAGGATACCATGCTTACTCTTACTGCGCGGGGCATAAGGGCGCCAATTATTATTGAACAAAAAGGGGTATCCTAGCGTGGCGTGGCTGACTGTACTATGTCCAGATTTATGTAAGGAGGAATGATCTTTATTTTTTTACCAGAAACAGAAAAGTTAACAAAATTTGGCTCAAAGTGTACGAAAATATGGTTTTATATTGATCCGGATAATTATCCCAAAAGTGGCTTCTAAACTTTTCTTTGGGCAATACCTACTGATTTTGCAATGCGTTTGTATTTTTCAATGCTCGTCTTATGGGTCAATCTGATTATCACCTAAGCTATTTGCATAACCGTCCCATCATTGTTTACAATCACAGTCCAAGCTTGGCGCATTAACACTTTTAACGCTTTCTTTACACATACGAGTAGTATCGCCCATAGACAGTATCGGATTTAGGGGGGAAAGGGCCCCCCCCCCCCCCCCCCAAGCATCTGAGACCGTCTAAAAAACTAAATTTTGTATGGTTTTTTATCTTGAAAACCTTCGCTCATTGGGTTCAAGCCCCCCCCTCCCCCCCCCCCCCAAACCAAAATCCTGTATCCGCCACTGCCCATAGATAACACGGTCACACACACATGCCGGTTTTCATACTCATATTTTTACTTTAAACTTGAAGCGTTCATAGCAATGTTGGCAGTGGTTAGCCACGAAAGGGTGATGAGGAAGGAGGCGTGTTAATTATTTAATAGAAAAAGAAAGTCATGCCTCAGAAATATCAGAAAATGGTTCAATCCAGTAGTGTTGAAGCTTATTTAGCTTGGCAAAAAATAGAGAAGAGTATGATAGAGCGCTCCCTCCCACCTTCGGTGGTTGTACTGACACAGCTACATATTTATTTTAAAAAAAAACACCAATCTTGTATCCTGTTATCGATTATCAAAATACTAGTGGTTCGCCCCGAACTGTGAACTCGCGACCCCATATAAACTTAATAACCCCATAACTCGGCAACCCCTCGACCGATTTGGCTCATGTTCGAACTTAAAAATTCTCTTGGCCTCATTTACCTGTCTACCAAATTTCATGACGATCCGACAAAATTTACTCAAGTTATCGTCGACATTCATACATACATACATACATACATACATACATACAAACATACATACATACATACATACAAACGCCGGATTGTTCAAGTAGACTCGGAGAACTTCGCTCGCTTCGCTCGCTCGTTCAATTATTTTGATTCAATAAAAACAAATTTCCTGCAAAAAATAAATGTTTTGTAAGTGACAAAGATAGTTTCATCACATACATTATTAAACTTAAAACATACATTCTTAAGCACTGACTGAAATTCTGAAGTGACCCAATTAACAACCACAGCAGTAACAAAGATACACCGTGCAGTTTGTGTACAAACGACAATACTTTCGTTGCAAAGTCGCTCGTCTACGTGATTAACTTATTGTGTACTAAAGTGTAACTTAAGTCCTGGGGGGTTACCCTTGACGCTATTGCGATCAAATTGAAAAAGTTTTAAAATTAATTTCTCTTTAAATTCGCATAGTAATGCTTTGATTTTAAATACGTTGTTATTTTAATTAAAAGGTAAGGCTGTTTTATTCAATAAAAACACAAAATGCGTCTTAATTTGTAAAATATCAATTTTGTAAATTGCGCCATATTGCAGCCGTATTGGAAAAATGCGTCAAGGGTAGAGGGACTGTATGTAACAATGTGGACCGAGTGTTGATTGAAAGGGCGTCATAAATCTGAAGAAAAAGGGGTCTCTCTCCGGTGCTAGGGTATTATTATTGTTATTAATTTGCAACTTGTTGATGACCAGACCAGACTGCGTTTATCGGCCCACGGAGCTACCCCTCCGCACATTAATCACGTGCCTTCACCTATGTCGCCGGCAAAGACTAAGGTGGAGCTAGAATAGACAAGAGAACTTGGGTACAGGTAGTGTCACGCTCGAGTAATGAGCACTGACCTTGAATGCGCAGAAGTCTTGTGTATCGCAGACAGAATGAAGGCGATTGTAAAGTCCGTTCGCTTAGATAGTGTCGGTACACACGACGGCAGTCTTGGTTCTTGGGATACCAACTATTTTTGAAGTATCTGTGATGGGCGCAGACAAATTCATTTCAAGACAATGCTGATGGACATTAACTAGAGTTTGCTAACATGTTTCACAAAACCTTCGTCTTTTAATTTTTGGGTGATTCGAAGTTTCGTCTAGAGGCACCTCCCTAATCTCCCACGGACGAAAAAACATTTTATCTACACGCAGCGATCGACACTCAATACAAAATACTAAGTCAAAAGTCACAAGCACAACCTCTCAATACGACGACGCTTCTTTATAGAATGACGAGCGGCGACGGCGAGCCAAATTCACTGGCGTGTTTGCGCCGCGTCGGCTTCCTTTACTTTCTTTTGTGAAAAGCCGCCGCGCGCCCAGGCGGCAAATATCAAAGTGACACTATGATAGCGAACGGACTTTATGGGCAGTCATCCTCCACCACTTTCGTCGAGCGCTCATAACTCGTGACGCTACCTGTACCTAAACGTGATGAAGTGTGTGAAGTAGGAGAGACACTTAGCGGCACATTACCATGATCTGTGAACCAATTTAAAGCATTTCCTTATGTCTCACTGCTGTTCAAAGGCCATTCCCAATTCCTGAGCCACCTCCACTTCAGCTAATAGGGTTGTCAGATCGTCCAGTCCAGCCATCTCCGCCTTGGTCTACCACGGCGTCGGCACCCATTTCCAAGGGACCAGTCACTTGTATAGTCTCAAAATTTAGAGTTCCGTTCACTGCTATGTGACCTGCCAGATCACTTGCTTCTTCTAAATATTATCTACTGTCATATCTACGTCTTCCTTTATACTCATCGCGTTCCTAGACTAAAGGTAACAGCTCCCTACGCGCTAGGTGAGACTGCTTATTAGGGGAACGGGCAACTTTGGGGTCGAGTTTACCTACGGGGGACGAGTTTGACCCGACTTGCCACAATAACTACTTTCGACGCAAAACAAAATGCTTCATGCCACACCGTGACGGATGTAAGTACATACGACACCACGTCGACCCTTACACACTAGCTCTCTAGTGGCGACTTTACAACCAAGGTGTATTGTCTGACATACAGTCGTGTGTACTTTAATAATCTTTCAAGCTTTCTGTACAAAATATGCCAAGTAAATAAATTACATTTTATTTTTTTGGACAGGACTCTATCTGAGGTAGGATCTTTTGGATACATCATAACACGTATTTTATTTAGGTTCAAACCAAGAAAAGGAATGTAGGAAATATTGTTAGGCTAAAAACAATGTGGGAGCTAAAAATTATGAAAGATAATTATAATTATGAGCACTGAAAAACTTGCCCTCGAATCCTTGATTTCGACGAAACGTGTCAAGCTTTGTGAGTATTGTAGCAGCACCAGTCAAAAATTACATATATATTTTTTTTTATTTTAGCTGTCAGGATGGTATACCGGGTGTTAAAAGACCGCCAACAGACCCGAAAGCCACGCATACCAGACACCAAAACAAAGTACTTTTTCGATAAATTATTGCTGGGAAATGATTTTGGTTTTTTAGGTTATAATTTTGAAAAATATTTATTCACGCAATGGACGTGTAACGTACAGAAGTCATATTGCGCAAGCGTAGGTATCAGTTTATGTTACCTAAGCTTGAAGTGCCGATGTTTAGAATACATTGCGGGTTGCAATTTTAACGTCGTTTTTTGTAAGAAATATTCATATTTTTGATATGGCTTCTTGAGAAGGTATGTTAAGAACTAGATACTGAATACATTTCTGCAATAAAAACGTTTTGAAAAGTCCGACTTTGAACCTCATTATCTCGGAAACCGTTGATTTCCCAGGCATGGTTTCTTGGGCAAAAATGTTCCTTATGATGAGGACAATACGTGGTTTCCCGCTTTGTTGGCGGTCTTTTAACCCCCTGTAGGTGCTGGGCAAGCCTACTCCATCTAAAACAATGCAGCGTCGAGTAGTCTCTTTACGCATCTAGGGTGGGTGAAGGTGCCACTGGACGCTGTATAAATCATCTCATTACGTAGATGCAAAGGCCTTAGTTTTTTTATATTTTTTACTTACGCCGCCGCTCCATACAACTTTTTATTTATTTCAAAAGTGTGGCCAAACGAGGTTGCGTCAAGCCGGTAGTCGACTCCTGGGGAATATGTCTGCGCGGTCCAGGGGAGATTTCGTATATGAGAGAGAGAAGCAAACAAGGCCTTAAAGTCCCTCAGGGGAAATAATACTTGGGGGCGAGTCGTCAATCAGTATTAAAGTGGGGATAAAGTTTTTAATATTCCGGGAATTGAATTTTCTTCATAGTTTTAAAGTACCTATCTCTAAGTAACTGGAGAGGGGGTTTGACTACGCAACAGCTAATGATATTCCACAAGACCTGTCTTAGACCGGCCACATACAGACGGAATTCCGGACGAACGAACGCAGTAACTGCATACAAATCTATGAAAATTCCGGACGGAAAAAACTGTGTGTATGTGGTGGTAGGTCCATAGATTTGTATGCAGTTAGGTACTGCGTTCGTAATCCTCATTCGATTTTTTCCGTCCGGAATTTCGTCGCTATGTGGCCGGCCTTACCGTCTGCCAATTTATTTATCTTCTTCAGTAAACTTCATTGAAAGTCTGACCAAAAGGAGAGGCAGTGAAGACATATTTAAGTATAACAACCTGTTTATTTCAAAACAGTGAATTCAATATCTCCTGAATTCAATATTTCTGTCTTTTCCAGATTGTCTAGCAATGGTGTACCTATTTGTTGTTCTAGGGTGGCAATAATAGTCGATGACTCAAGATCAAACTCAAGTAGGTGATCTCAGAAAAGTCAAATGCTAATGTCAAGCCTTGGCTAATGTCAATGTCAATCTCAAGATAGTGTCTATTAATATGCTGACAGCTACTCAAGTTTGACATTAGCCAACGCTTGACATTAGTATTTGACTTTTCCGAGTTCACCTACTTGAGATCGATCTCAATTAGGTGATCTCAGACGACTATTAATACCACCGTAGTCAGTAATATTCCAACAACACTGTTCATGCACCGTTTCCTGACCATTCAATACATAGAGCGCAGAAATAATGCGGGGATCGCAATGGGCCCAATACAGGGTGTTAAAAGACCGCCAACAGACCCGAAAGCCACGCATACTAGACACCAAAACAAAGTACTTTTTTGATAAATTATTGCTGGGAAATGATTTTGGTTTTTTAGGTTATAATTTTGAAAAATATTTTATAACTCAATGGACTTGTAACGCACAGAAGTCATATTACGCAAGCGTAGGTATAAGTTTATGTTACTTAAGTTTGAAGTGCCGATGTTTAGAATACATTGCGGGTTGAAATTTTAACGTCGTTTTTTGTAAGAAATATTCATAATTTTGATATGGCTTCTTGAGAAGATATGTTAAGAACTAGATACTGAATACATTTCTGCAAAAAAAAAGTTTTGAAAAGTCCGACTTTGAACCTCATTATCTCGGAAACCGTTGATTTCCCAGGCATAGTTCCTTGGGCAAAAATGTTCCTTATGATGAGGACAATACGTGGTTTCCCGCTCTGTTGGCGGTCTTTTAACACCCTGTATAGTAAGACATATTTTACGTCCTGTCAAATAAAAAGGGAGTGAAATTGGCAACGTTGCAGCTCCTTTGAGAATTTCTCTCTCCACACACTTTTATAAAAGCCATATTAAAGTGGAGCGGGGAAATTGCCGTGCATTCATACAAAGATGCACCTTTTGGAGAGACTTCCTTTGATGGTTTTATGTTGGTTGACCTTTTGAGTATTTGCAAGTAAGTTAATTCGTTGGTATCTCTCGCAAAGTAATAAATAAGTCATGCGTTGCAGAATATGAAATAGAGTAAGTATAGAGACTTATTCGCTAACTTTGAAAGAAAACATCCTGAGGAAACCTGAGCGCACTAGGCATTATACCCTCAACGCGAAAATCGCCAATCCGAGAGAGCGCCTTTGCCTAGCTAGTGGGACATTTAGGCTACATCTTCTATAGAGACTTATTCACCTGTAGGAAAATTGCTTCACAACTTTACTCCACGACCAGGATTGAGCGGTTCATGAGACTTGTTGCAAAAAAGCCGCGGGTTTCCTCTCGAGGATTTATTTCACTTAGCGAGTGGTAGGTGTTGCTACTGCAAGTTCACAAGTGTACATACTCGTACGTACCTATCTTTGAAAAAAACTAAAGTCATTCCATAGGTGTAGTCAGCCACACGCTAGGATACCCCTTTTGCTGCGCGTCTGGTAAGAGCTACCATGGGGTATCGGCGTGTAAAAAGTCCACTCAAGTGACAACCGTAAACGCACTAAAAAAGCTCTTATTGAAATTAACTTTTTTTTTACATTGAATGAGAAATAGGTTTATGGTGCGTATTTAAGAGAATACAGGGGCAGGACACATCTTATTACACATCACACGCGTCTGGTAGCCATCATTCGTCCTAAAGGCAGGGGTCGTAAACCTTTAGTCAGAGACACACCGTCGCAGCAGGTGTCGCCGATGACACGATGTCAAATCGCTCACACTCGGCTCACCGCGTGGAACCACTACTTATTTAGGGTTCCGTGACAATTATGATAATTCAAGGAATTTCGATAAAAAAACACAGATAAGTATTAATAGGTCGCTATTAAATAACCTAATGCCTGAAATACGTAGGTATATTAATAAATTACGTACCTATTAAAACCCGATATTTTGCAGGATACTGTCTTAGCCCTAGCATACCAGCCGCAGACTAGACTTTGTCTGGTATTGTATGAATATAGAGACAAAAGACAAGTATACTGTGTCATCTTAGCCAGGCAGACGTTAAGTAAATAGTTGTATTACTGCAAATTTTCTAAAACTATAGATAATTATAAAGACACTAGCGGGTATTACAACAAAAAAAATATAACCACTTTTTGTTTTTTCTAAAGCACTAACCCGTGCTAGGGAATAATTTAAACATTTATAATAAGTTGAAAAAATTCACTCGGGACAGGACTTGTTACTTGACTCGGTAGCTCAATTGGTAGGGCGCCTGCACGGTATGCGGAAGGTTGCGGGTTCAAGTCCTGTCCCGAGTGAATTTTTTCAACTTATTATAAATGTTTAAAAAAAATATATTATCTCTATCACGAGATTACCAATATTGTCACTGTGACATAGACACATCTTAGCAGCGTCTTAGACATTGTATAAAACTCGTAGAACACTTGTTAAAACCGTGTTTAGCAGTTTAGACAGCGTTTAGCTAAACGCATGTTAGAACAGTGTTCACCAAATTTTGGTAGTAAGACGGCAAATGTACAAGAAAGATGCTGCTTGCTGGAGAGTACTGCTTATAAAAAAAAACTCAACTCACAAATGGATGGACCGTCGATTTTATTTTATTTCTCCAAGCCCTATTGTACTGGCCCCACAAGTCTTCAATCAGCATCCAGACCTTATATAAATAGTTAACTCTCTGATTATTTTCCACGCCGCCACCTGCCGCGGCCATTACGCCTAGAACCGGAACCTTAGACACGGTGATCCCGTCACATAAATACGCTTCTCCATTTTGATTGGCCCCTTAATGCTTACTTTACGGTTATTGAGACATTTTTGAGCGGACCCGCGACCACAAAATGAAGAAATCTAGAAGGTTCGGAATTGCTTTTTGGCTTAGGGTGGCATTAATAGTCGTCGACTTAAGATTGAACTCAAGTAGGTGATCTCAGAAAAGTCAAGCCTTGGCTAATGTCAATGTCAATCTGAAAGCTACCTTAAGTTTAACATTAGCCAAGGGTTGACAGTAGCATTTGACTTTTCTGAGATCACTTACTTGATATCGAGCTCAAGTATGTGATCTCAGACGACTATTAATACCACGCTTAGTAAGTCAAGTCAAGTCAAGTCAAAGGGTTTTATTCAATATGCCATACATAAATTATTTACATTGAACGTCAAAATCTTATCAAAAGTAAAAAAGTATAAACATCAAATAATTATGACTATCTAATACTAAGGGTGGTATTCTAGAACGCTAATTAAACTCAGTTCAAACTAGAACGCTAATTAAACTCTGTTTAAACTCAGTTCAAACTAGAAAGCTTCTTGAACTCTGTTTGAACTCAGTTTAAGTAGAGTTTAGTAGTGTCGACTGTCGATAAAACAGTGCATGTTTTGATTTGAATATCCCTCCCTTCATATCAAAACATGCACTGCTTTATCGACACAGTCTGAACTCTGTTTGAACTGAGTTTAAGTAGCGTTCTAGAATACCATCCTAAGTATCTAGCTACTTTTTTTAGTAAGCGGCTGGTCGCTCTACCAATGAGGGCTACCGCGCTTGGATTTAGTAAGCGGCTGGTCGCTCTACCAATGAGGGCTACCGCGCTTGGATTTAGTAAGCGGCTGGTCGCTCTACCAATGAGGGCTACCGCGCTTGGATTTAGTAAGCGGCTGGTCGCTCTACCAATGAGGGCTACCGCGCTTGGATTTAGTAAGCGGCTGGTCGCTCTACCAATGAGGGCTACCGCGCTTGGATTTAGTAAGCGGCTGGTCGCTCTACCAATGAGGGCTACCGCGCTTGGATTTAGTAAGCGGCTGGTCGCTCTACCAATGAGGGCTACCGCGCTTGGATTTAGTAAGCGGCTGGTCGCTCTACCAATGAGGGCTACCGCGCTTGGATTTAGTAAGCGGCTGGTCGCTCTACCAATGAGGGCTACCGCGCTTGGATTTAGTAAGCGGCTGGTCGCTCTACCAATGAGGGCTACCGCGCTTGGATTTAGTAAGCGGCTGGTCGCTCTACCAATGAAGGCTACCGCGCTTGGATTTTCCACTAGGGGCGCTAGTATTGCGTAAGGTCAGAAATGTCACTGTTCCTATGGGCTACGCGGGTTTATTTCTATTGAGAATAATGTTGTGAATACAAGGTGTTACAAAAGTACCTAACTCTTTTTACAGGGTAATAGCACCCGGTGATAGGGATCACAACCTAAATTTTTTTTTTTGCTCAATGACGTTCCGTTGATTTTTAAATTAATAAAATGTGAACGCTGTGGTGGGAGAAAAGTATTGTTTTAATATTGTTATCATTGACTTTCACAATGTTTTAACAACTCAAAGCTATGTAAATGCACCTACACACACAATGATATTTTAAAATTTGAGCTAATACCAAAAACAAAAAAGTTATGTTTTTGACGTGATAACGTCTTTAAAATCGTTTTAGTCGGGTGACATGTTCAGAAACTTGTGTCACACCAAAACCTCACGAGCGCGATCGCAGGTATAACGAGAGAGAGACGGACCGATCTCCCGTCTCATCTCGAGCGCTGCCAGTCATTCCGTGAAACTTGTCACGCGGAATCCTCACGAGCGGAGGCTGGCATAGCGTTCGAGTGAGTGGACCGATCTTCCGTCTCTCTCACTCTAGCGGCATACAAACGAATGGAGATTTTCTCGTGCGGTTAAGTTTTCGTTGAATGTTTAACAGTGAAACAAAATGTGAAGTGCAAGTGAAGTGTTACAACAATTGCAACAAAAAAAACTTATATCACCAATAACACGTTATCACGTAAACATCTCGATCGTAAACCTACTTTACAAACAACCTATTTTTTTTTTTCAATTTTGAGGTTATAAAATAAAAATTGTTTTTTTCACCTTTTTTTACAGATTTGACATCCTGTTGACCACTAGGTTACACCCTGTAAAAAGAGTTAGGATGTTTTGTAAAACGTTGTATTTTGCAATACCTGAGATTAATTTTATTATGGCAAATAGTGGTTGTCCGGGACAACTTGTCCCGCTACTAACCACTGCTTTGAAACAGTTTTCAAAGCATCTTTCGGAAAATTGTGTACTTACATTTTTTTTTTTCAAACAACACAGGTTTTGCTCGTAGTGTTTTATTGGTACAGTTTTATGGTATTTTATTAAATATTATTTTAATGTAAGTAATCTTGATCACTAAAAAGGTAGCCCTCATTGCCTCAATCTTAAATTATTAAGGTTCTGTTGTTTAGAATAATGAAAATTTTACTGTCGTATTTTTAAACGTTGGACGGGTATAGGATTGGGTATGCAAAAATGAAACCAAGACAGCTGGAAGTTCGAAGTTTGGTAAAAGTACATCTAATTAAAGTGGGCCTTCTTAACAACTTTGCTCTATAACTTTTTCTTTATGAAGTTACTGTGTGAATCTCTACGATTAAAAGATGAATCATAAGTAGATAAATTGGGATTTCGAAGTGTTGCTCAACGCTTCTCGGTTGGTATTTGAGAGGTTAACGACTAATAGGTCCGTGGCTAGACCTCTCCATTCGCATAAACGTGTGAAAATCGGTGCCCCTGTTTTCACTAGAATTTGTTATTGACTACTAAAATTTTAATGACACAATTTATTTATCTGAGAGTGTTTGATTTCAATTTTTAATCCTGTCCCGTGTGGTACGGTCAGTGACACGATAGAATACCACAGGGTGGCTCTTACCGCGTGCGTCATAAAGGCTATCATAGCTTATTGCTAGCGTAAGAACACTGTACAGTGTATTTACATCACAAAATAATTGTTTAAAAATACAACTTTTTTAAGGAAAGAAAAAAAAAATTACAAATTGATGTTTCTTGGCTTTTTATCACGAACTTTAATAAAAAAATGCATATTTAGGTACCAGTAGTAAATATCAACATAGATTTTTTTCTCAGTTATGATGGCAAATACGAGTACATCTCATTTGGCTTTAGTAAAAACAGAAGAAAACGCAGTTTTATCACTAAAACTGGGCTTCAGGGCGTGAATGGCGGACGGTATATCGTTCCAAAAAAAGCAGAGAGACCCTTATTGCTAGCGTAAGATTACTGTACAGTATTTACATCACAAAATAATTGTTTAAAAATACAACTTTTTTAAGGAAAAAAAAATGGAATTTTACAAAATGATGTTTCTTGGCTATTTATCACGAACTTTACTAAAAAAATGCATATTTAGGTACAAGTAGTAAATATCAAGATATATTTTTTTTCTCAGTTATGATGGCTAGTACACACGACAGCACATCGACCCTTACACGCTAGCACTCTACTCGGTTACGTTAAGGGCGTCTTTACAACAAAAGTGTACACTCTGATGTGCTGTCGTGTGTACATCTCATTTGGCTTTAGTAAAATCCTTCGATCAAGGATAAAACTAGATACAACATAGAACTCTGAAATGTGTCTGGAAAAATAGATGCCCAAATTGCCTTTGGGAGCTTATTTGCTCGTAGTCCATGCAATTAAAGTAAAACTGTACACTAATGCAATAAGGTTGACATTCGAATATTAGACATATGGTCGAAATGATGTTTCGTATTGTTATATTGCTGATATCTTTTGTTTCTGTGGGGACACATTTTTATTGTGATTTTATACGTAATGCGGATACTATGGGATTTAGTTCGGTGGTAAAAACAGAAGAAAACGCAGTTTTATCACTAATACTGGACTCACGGCGTGAATGGCGCACGGTATATCGTTCCAAAAAAAGCAGAGAGACCCAATAGACTTCGCAGTCTTTTTTCACACCTAGCCACCCAGCGCCAGGGCTATAATTACAGCCGGACGGTATTTCTTTCGCCACCGGCTTATCTGGACAATTTATCTTGTAGATCTGCTGGTTCCGGTAGTGCTGTTTTGTATGCTAATGCGGCTCGTACGTCGTGCTGCGAAGTACGAATGCAGAAGGTCGAATAGGTACCGGATTATTGAACGAGCGAGCGAAGAGAGAAGTTCTCCGAGTCTACTGGAACAATCCGGCGTTTGTATGTATGAATGAATATTCGTTCGACGATAACTTGAGTAAATTTAGTTGGATCGTCATGAAATTTGGTAGGCGGGTAAATGAGGCATAGAGAATTTTTAAGTCAAATCGGTCGAGGAGTTGCTGATATAAGGGGCGTAGTTTGCGGCGAACCACTAGTTTATTTTCCTTTCGTGTGAGCTAGACTCACTAGACTGACAGGATGTTAAAGGTGCTGGGCAAACCTCCTCCATTTAAACATATCCCAGACATCTGCAGCGTTCAAGTGATCCCTTCGCCCATCTAGTGTGAGTGAAGGTGAATGGCTTGCGTTCAAAAATTTGCTACAGAAGTCCATTGCTGAAAAACGCAACGCCGTATGAAGATCAGCATGCTATGTCGCCATAGGTCTCTATTTCTAATCATTATCATCAACATCATCGTCATTGCTAGCCCACATTTGCCCACGGCTGGGTAAAGGCCATCTCCCCTTCTCCCCAGTCTCTCCCACTCTTTTGATCTCCGAATTACAAACTATTACAAAGTTACAGAATTTTTGGAGGAATATGCATTTTAGGTTAAGGTTTTCCATACTTAAAATTACTCATGCTACACCTAATTGGTAAAATTACATTGATACACTTACTTACATAAGAACACCTTTGTTAAGCCACATGTAATTTATGGCAAATAAATTAATTGAAATTAAAATTTAATTCTTGTGATCTTTAGCTGGCGAAACCACCCTTTGGTTTCGCACAATGTCACGATAAAAGTTTTATCCCATTGTTGGCTGTCGCCATCTTGCTTAATTTCACCACGTGGCGAGATGCCGCTACCCGATAGTGGGATAAAACTTTAATCTTGAAGTTGTGCTGTACCAGAGCCAACTCTCTACGCCTCCCAGGTTTGTGCATACGTCGTGGCCTCTTTCTTTAAACGGACACCTATTAGAACCAGACGTAGTTCGGACGCCGTCGTCGGTACCTTATGGTGCTGTAGCTTGCGATATAGGCGGCCGGAGGTTATTTTAAAGTCACATTAGGAAATGCGAACCCCGTGAAGGAAATCCTGTAGGACTCTTGCATGCAGACAGGTATCAACAACAAGGAAAGGGTTGGATAGGGAAAGATTTTAACGCACCAAGTTCTAGGTAATTCTGGAGTTTATAGCTTGATACACCTATATCGACTCTCCTGTTTTATGTAGATCAAAAGAGCGAGAAAGAGATATTGTATCCATAAAGATACGTTCGTTGATCACAAAGTCTGTGTCTTTATGACAAAACAGAATGTAGCAGTAGACTTTTGGTGTACACAGTTTTGAGGTTATGAAATAAAAATTGTTTTATTCAACTTTTTTTTACAGTTTTAACATTCTGTTGACAAGGAGGTTATACCCTATAAAAAGAGTTAGGTACTTTTGTAACACCTTGTATATTTGACAGGTGAATCATCACGGTCATAGCACGCGTTTCTCGATTTCATAGAGCGTCAAAACGGCTAACTTATTAAGGTAAAAGTTACACAGTAATATGACCCCAACATCATGATAGCAAGCACCGTACGGTCAGCTTCACTCTGATACACCCATGGTAACTCTTATCGCGCGCGACATAAGTGCCTCAATCGAACCAAAAGGGGTACCCTACCGTACGAATCTCCGACTTTCACCCCGGATCGTCCCGTGCGAATGTCAGGTGTCCGCGAGACAAACGTCTGATCGAATCACGACACTACGACTCTCACTTTAGAGCCATTACCTCGGCATTACCTAGGACAGTGCTTTTCAACGTGTGGGTCGCGCGTGATCCCCCAAGCGGTCACGCGAAGCGTCTTTTGGGGGTTCGCCGTCGTTTGGTTTAGAGTGAATATTTAGGGCGCTTCTTTAAAACCACGCGACTACATTTTCAAAGTAAATGATTTTTTTTTCGTATGTGGACAGTTACCCTTGACGCTATTGCGTTCATACTATCAAAGTTTTTTTAAATAATTTATCTTTGAGTTCGCACAGTAATGCTTTGATTTTATATACTTCGTAATGTTCATTCAAAGGTAAGGCTATTTTGTACAAGAAAAATATAAAGTGCGTCTTAATTCGTGAAATATAGATTTTTGTAAATTGCGCCATATTGAAAAACTAGCGCCAGAGCTAAAGGGGCAGGCTGGACAACTCCTTATTTTTTAATTCAAATCTGTAAATTTTGGGTGCAAGCGTAGGTAAATTTGGCGCACGAGTTTGATGCAATGAACGTAAAAAGAAAATATTTAATTACGTTTTTTACGTATTTAGTCATTTTGGAACCATAATAATATAAATACACGTTTAAAAGCTGAAGGTAAGGGGTTGCAAAATATTGTTCCATTGTGAGCGGGTCGCACCTTGAAAACGGTTGAGAGACGCTGACCTAGGAGACCGCGGCCTATAATTTGACAAATAGAGAATGAGATGCATTAGTGCGCATTTCCGACGTAATGGGCCACTATAGAACTCGGGTGTATAATTTAACGGTTACATCGCGAAGATGGGTCGCTGTTGACCGTGGAATGGTAATGTTTGGGCTTTAGGAAATAAAAGAAATAAAGCAAGATCAAGTTCGGCTTCCTTTTGGGTCGATCGCTTTATTATTGCATCTTTATGGTTGCTTGGTTCTATACATAAATGCTGATTGACCACAAAACTGGTTGATAATTTTAGAACTAAGGTGTTTATCGTTTCATTTAATCACCTGTACTGGTACCACGAGTGCTTACTGTCAATGTCACTGAAAGTGACAAGTTGCATAAACAACCTTACTACTATAGTATTAGGATACATGACAGACGTCCGGCGGACGTCCGGCACAGCTTTTTCGCACTCGTGGTAGCTATACTGAGCAGACCCTCGTTTGTATATTTTTTGTTTCAGCAATAAATATTGCAACTTCATAGGTACTCAATATCGTTTTTCTTTTGTCTGTCTATTAGGTGACCATTTAATAAATGTAGATGTTTCAGCAACATACTGAGGTACCCCCCTTTTTGTTTGATTAAAGCATTTGGGCTGCGTGCTCAACTGCTCATTTTAAGTTGCTCGGTGCACGGTGGTTGTTTAATTTAGTCATACTTTAGCTAAGCAAACGGTTCTAACTGCCGCTTTCTGAATTGAGAATTTCACAAAGCAATTAATACTAAAGTATCGTTCTGTCTCTGCAGATGTCACAAAAAAGAGCGTGACAGAACGATACTTATGGATTGAATTTCTTAATTCGGAAACCGGCAGTAAGGGTTCTAAAACGCTATGATACAACAAAGTATAACTTACTTACTATTATCCGACGGAGATGAGTCGAGAATGTTTAGCTTTACTACGAGGGCACTAGTTGAACTTTGTATTTTTATACCCACAGCTTGTTTGTCATATTCCATAAGCAATAAACGTTTCATGCCCTAATAAAATACAATTTGTGAGGCGAGATGCCAAAGTTTAAACTCGAGAGAGGTTTATAGTTCTCGTAAATATCAGTAAGTCGATATTATGTTGATCCGCCATTCTTTATGCTTTTTAATATTGGATTAGGATTATTCGAACGTATTTTTTTATTTTGGCATTTTAGTACATTTTCGTAAGTAGAACTTGTTACGGATACGCATTAAAAGAACAGCTATCACTTAATAAAATTATACCACATTGTTATTATTAACAACATTGTATTATTTAAATCATTTGTTATGGCTTCTTAAGAAGAAATATTAAGTACTCGATACTGATCAGATTTCTGCAATAATAACTTTTTTTATTTAAGACCGACTTTGAACCTCATTAGGTATCTCGGTATGATGAGGAAAATTCCTGCTTTGTTGGCGGTCTTTTAAAAACCCTGTAGAGCAGCTAAAGAATAGTTAGGTAACACAGTTTCAAAAACATCTTAATTTAATTCTTACAATAATTAAAATCTGTAAATCCTTAAAAGAATATAAAAACGAATCAGTGTTTACAGTCAACAGCACTTCGAACTTAACACGATGGTGCTTAACTCAGTTACCATACGGGCGAACTTTACAACAAAACTGACCTCCTTCCGACCGTACTTAGCCTGTCTGGCTGTCTCGTATTAGAAACAAAGCTTTAGTTCAAATTAATTAAATGACAACAGCAAGAGATGGTTCTGGCTTGCTGCCTGTGACAAAATTTTAATCACTAACCAGCCCGCATACGAAATAGCACAAAATATCTAGGTATTACAAAAATATTTTCAACAATAAAGAATGAATTTGAAGATATTATTTGGTGAACAATACGCATTATTGTCTCTTTATTTATAGACTACAAGATACAAAAAAATATATAAAAATAGCTTTGTGAAAGTGAAGAGAGAGCTTTTTTTCAGGCCACAGATGAAGGAAAAACAGTAAGTTAACTCGGCCTTCTCTTTGAAATCATTACCTAGCGCTCGCTCGTTACCTATGTATGACCGTCTCCGTTCTGATTCTACTCCAAACCCACATTAGTTTGATCAATTGGAATGTTTAAAATATGACGCACCATAGGTACAAAATCGTATCTGCTTGGAGTACCTATAAGGGCATTGGTCCACAGCGACGTCAATGTCAACATCTGATATTTTCTTAGCCGTAGGTAAGTTTGAAAATTAAATAAAATAAATTACTCAACAAGAAAGAGGTTATTTCGAAAAATTATACAAATTAACAAAATTTTATAAAAAAAACGACTTCACTGGTGAAAAGGTACACACGACAGCACGTCAGACTGTACACTTTTGTTGTAAAGTTGCCCGTAACGTAACCGAATAGGGTGCTAGCGTGTAATGGTCGGCGTGCTGTCGTGTGTACACTGTTATTAAGCTATAGGTATAATTTCTCTTCTGATTCCGAGTGATTTTCTGTACGTAGATAGAATACTGTTTTTCCTTCTTCTGTACCCAGTGTAAAAATAAATCTTTTTTCGCTCTTAAAATAAACCCCGAACAATTTGAATCTCCGTTTGTTCATAATCCTAATTGGAAATTCAATAGCAATGAAGCTATTTGACATTGGTAGCATCGTAGCTTATTAATAAGCGAATATTTGCCGACAGCGATATCATTTATTCATCAACAGAGAAACTATCGAAACCCGATCTTTAGCTTTGTCGTGCCGCTTTTAACCAATGTATACGTAAGTATAGGGTATAACTATTATATTTTAAAATTTATTACAAAGGTACATTTTTTTGTAAAAATGTCGTAAACCGTTAAACGTAACTTGTTTTTATGTCGGTGTAGCCGACTAGTTTCGACTAGCACAGGAACTGTCGGCGCGCGCGCAGTGCTTAGTGACGCGCAGTCTGAGACTGGCCACGGTGGCGTCGCGAGGGCTGTCTCAGCGCCATAATTAAGGTCTCCGAATGAGAACCAAAACTAGTCGGCTACAATACACCGACTTAAATACACGTTAGTTTACATACGAAATACAAACTGTGCAGTGCTTACGAAAGTTTCAGAGGTACACACGACAGCACGTCGGACTGTACACTTTTGTTGTAAAGTCGCCTGTAACGTAACCGAGTAGAGTGCTAGCGTGTAAGGGTCGACGTGCTGTCATATGTACAACTAAGGGTGGTATTAATAGTCGTCTGAGATTATCTACTTGAGCTCGATCTCAAGTAGGTGAACTCAGAAAAGTCAAATGCTAATGTCAATCCATGGCTAATGTCAAACTTGAGCTGTCAGCATATTAAGGCCCAGATATGTGATATACCAGTATAGGCACAACTAGCGACGCAAATGGAAAAAAAACATCTTCTTTTTGGATGCGTTTTTTTGCTAAAAACGCTTCATTAGGCTCTCAACGCGAGGCTTAACTATTTTTAGAATAAAAAATCTAAATAAATCTTTATTTTAGATTCCTACCTGTTTTCATTTGAATATAAAAACTAACTATATCCAAACGCTGTCCAAGGTACCTATCCTTCTTTCACACACACTTATTTCGCGGCCAGCCTCACCTTATCAGCCCATCAGTTATTAAGGGTAAGTACTTCTTTTCACAAGTCACATGCCGAAATGTAGAGTCGTAAAATAAATCGACATTTACGCTGTCAATTAAGGAAGGCGTCGGGGGATACACAACTCGCGTGGAAGCCTTGCAGTGGCGGCGCGGTGGTGCGGCTGCCTGCCACCTTGATGCCACGACATATGTGTATACGGCAGATGGACTACTCGAAATGATAAGGTTATGAAGTTAATAATACCATCGTATCATAAACACATCGGGCAAATGTAAAAAAAATAGAACACATTATTTTCCGATAGATAAAACTGCTTCAACAACTATTTGCCTCAATAACCTCAGGATTGCAAAATATTTAGAACATTATTCTATCTAATTAGAAATAAACACGCGTACCCGTAATATTTTCGCAATCCGATGACTTTCTTTCCCGACAGTTTTTCTGTAGCTAATACGGTTAATGGTGCTGCTTCAAGGCGCCACCAATATTAGAAATTCTTTGTAATAAAAATGATTATTTTTCTATTATTTTAAATTTCTAGTCTGTTGACCATAACTTTAGATCCATACTAGGTAGCTTACTAGAAACAAAATCGAAAAAACTCTATAAAACTGCATACTTGGTTCAAAATGCAAATGATCCTCATTTACATACTACCATGTTTTAATTAAGTTTTTTTTTTCTTTTCTATATTATTATTGGTGTACAATAAATAATATTTTATCTTTATCTGCTTATAACTAAGAGGTGCTTCTGTTCTTGTATTGACTTAAGTGTTGATACGATGCGATGCAGATTTCGAGATATCATTGCAGGATTATTTTGTGATTGACTTAACAGTGCCGTTTTCAGACTTTTTACGGTCTAATTATGTTGGCCCCCATAAAATCGTGCGGCCCAGAATTCGTTGTGTTACCATTTGCATTGAAGTGTGAATTTACCCTTTAAAATAGTGGTAGGTACTCTGGTTGGTATGCGATTATCAAGAGTCACAGAAATGGCCCCGATAATCCCGATGTGCTTAATTGAAAGAAATAAAGAAAAGACTTTTATTAACGGCACAATACTCAAAACATAAGATCAAAACATAAAATCAAAACATACAATTAAAGCTAGAACTAAAACTGGGTAAATTTTATTATAATTAGTTCTGTATTGAGCTGTATCGAGCCCCTAAACTGATCCCGAGCTCAGTAGTGTTGCAAGGAACCTAAACCTAACAACCTGATTTTCAGTCGGGATCATTGTACTGCCCTCATAAGGAAGAAAACAGTAACCCAAAAAAGTGGAATGCCAGATCCCTATGAATTCCCCTAACATACAAAAAACTTAAACTTTATTTGCGACAGAAAACCACTTAATTTTGTTGATTGCTGTTATGGAGCTTATGAAATATGCTGGGCATAGTGAATTAGCCCGCGCCCAAAGAAAAATGCACAAAATCGATTCCTGTATCAAATACACTAAAAAAAACGAAAATTTTCACATATCAAACCCTAGAATTAGTTGAGACCTATCTAACACAGCCAGTTTTGTGTTGATATCCATAACAGATTGCAAGATATTTTTATTGAAAAAAAGTGCGCCGCCTATTTTTTTTCAAGCAAAATATCTTCAAAACGTTTATGAATGTGAACACGAAACTGGCTATTTTTGATAGGTCTCAACTAATTCTAGGGTTTGATATGTGAACATTTTCGATTTTTTTAGTATATTTGATACAGGAATCGATTTTGTGCATTTTTCGTTGCGCGCGGGCGATTCACTATGCACAGCGCCTTAAAAGCACTCATAGATGGCGCCCTCATATATAACCCAATTTTCCCAAAATTGTGGGTTACTGTTTTCTTCCTTACGAGGGAAGTGTAGCCATTGTAAATTTTACAAAAGTGTTAAATATTGTGCACTTGAAAGTGAAAGAAAGTTTCGTGGTGAATATTGGACACTGATAGTTGTTGTTAATTTTACCCGTACTCAAGATAGGTGAATAAAATCGAAAAATTATTTGCACTGCATTAAATTTATGTGACAGTTATTTATAGGCAATTCGCATTGCAAGTAATAACGCCAGACTTCAACTGTGGTCCTCTTTTGTCAATAAATAAAACGCATAAAATCGCCAATTGTATCCGGAGTACAATAATCAAGTTTTATTACTGTTTAAATCTACGAGATTTCGCGCACATTTCAGTGCGCAAAAGCTCGGTGAATGGGATAGTGCGACAGTAAAGCGCAGGTCAATTCTGTTAAATCTGACTGATAAAATTAGGAATTTTCGTCCAAAATTCGGGACTTATAATAACATGAAACCTCAAGTAACACCCAGTTTCATACCTTTATTGTTGTCAAAGAACTTTGGGAAGAAATTATAAATTACTAGCTTTTGCCTCGTCCGCGCAGACTTTTTTCTTCTCGTGAGTTTTTCCGTTGTTTTAATGGTTATTCTGCTATTCGAGCGGAGAGAAATCCAACAAATCAAACATCATAAAAATCGGTCAGCCCATTCTCGAGTTATAAATGGTGTAACTAACACGACTTTATTTTATATTTAGATTTACACATAACAGGAAGTTTACATAAACCGAATCGTCGCTGCAATCCTCTGTCATGGACCTCCACCCAGGTCCTTGGTATTATTTTAACCTTTGTGCAGCCAACGAGCACCACCGGTGTCCGCCTAGTCCACCCCATACTTCATATTTTCAAAACAACATTTGCACTAGTAAGTAGATCATTATCTTTCGTTCTCAGATGTTTGTTCTTGATCATAAATTTTAATTAGGCGCATCTGAAACGCATGCTAGATTCCGGCGGCGATCGTGTTACGCATATCATAAACGTCTGAGTTTACTATTGTTTGTTATTTATTGCTGTGAAATTGGAGCTATGATGAGACCTAGATTAAAATAGACACAGGTGCAGATCTTCCCATGCATTGCTACTATTATATAGCCATTGCGAAACTTTTTGCACACCGCACACTGAAAATAGTCGGGTCGTTCATGTTGTAGGGCTGAGCGAAGTACGTATAGAACCAAATAGTACAGGTAGCGTCACGAGTTATGAGCGCTCGACGAAACTGGTGGGGATTTCTGCGCAACTGTGTACAATCGCGCGCAAAATGTGTAATATCCACGCGGGATCTAAGACTGACGCTGAGCTGAACTATAGTTGAGTGAGATACTATTTTGCGGATTTTGCACTCGTTATATTTTAAATCGTTTTCTATACATTTTTTTTAACGGACATTACGATAAAACCGGTGTACAATAAATGAAAAATAATCTAAATCCAATAGGTATTGTTCTCAATAACTTTTTTGAATCTTTCTGAACAGTCTTTTTAAAACATTTTGTTTCGGAATTCTTTCTGCGACGAAACAAAAAAAAACGATGTGTGCGACTGTACCCCGAGGCTAGAGCTACTGATCCACCAATCACGCGCCCGCGCTCGCCAGCTATCGCGCCTCTCCGTCACCCCTCTCGACCCCCGCCAAACCGACCCTAAAAATGAGTTCTGCGCATTCAAGGTCAGCGCTCATAACTCGTGACGCTACCTGTATGGGATTGTACTTTACACTTCATACTTGGCACCTGCACTAATTAGACTAAACTGCGCTATTATATAAACAGCGTGTATTTTTTGTTTACAAAGACATGAAAAATCTGCCAAACTTAAGTCGGACTTACACACTGATAGTTCTGTAACGGTGGTGGCACATAATGATGGTATGGAATCCTCGGTTTTTTAACATTTACGCATTCGTTTCTTCGTTACATTGATCACTATAATCTACAATACGTAATAATCCTGCCAAGTTTCAAATATCTCACAATTTTTTAAACTCGGTTATCTGTAGCGCTAGCGATTATCCTGTGACGCGAAGCGTGCGTGAAATCGTCTATAATTAGGAGGTACCTATTTCCAGTGTGCCTGGTCTGCAGAAGACTTGGGATTAGGACTAAATTGACAGGAACTTGCTAGCACTGTCGCTATAGGTTGGAGGTTGCGGATTAAATTCCTGTCTTGAGCATTTTACGTCTCACAACTAACGCCGCCAATGGAAAAAAATCATATTTTTTTTAATGATTTTTTACCAAAAAACGCTTCTGCGATTTCTCAACGCGAGGCTTAACTATTTTTAGGACCTAAGGTTTGGATTCCAGGATTGGATTTCCTACGGATGCAATCGATTCTCGCCAAAAGTGGCCACTTTTGGCGAGAATCGATTGCATTGCGATTGCGATCTGGAATCCAAACATTAGGTCCTAAAAATAGTTAAGCCTCGCGTTGAGAAATCGCAGGAGCGTTTTTTGGTAAAAACGGATCAAAAAAAAGATTTTTTTTTTTTCCATTGGCGGCGCTAGTTGTGAGACGTATGGCGTCTTAAACGGCATCTCTACATAAGATTGACATTTTAACAAGCTACTATTCGTTATTTAGAGAGATCCTTCTTGATTTATGGAGAGTATTGCATTATGGTAGGTTGATACTCCATGCCCGAGATAAAGTCAGATTTATACTAACGTCTTCACTGGAACGGATAACTTGGCAGCCCATCCCAGTGGGGGTTTCGTTCGGAAGATAATGCCCTATGTGGGCGGAAGAAAATTGATAATAATATGGAGCGAGCGTAAGTAGTTTGTTTTGTTACTTCCTTTCTTCTTCCATTTGTTATTGATAAAGGGTCTATGGATTGCTTTTCTTCCTTCGAGTGGTATATGGCTTAGTTACCATTTGTCCTACGCAATAACTTGGATGTAATGCTTTGTCTCTTTGTTACTCGTTTTATCTTGGTATACTAAGGGTGGTATTCTAGAACGCTACTTAAACTTAGTTCAAACTAGAAGGCTCCTTGAACCCTGTTTAAACTCAGTTTAAGTAGAGTTTAGTAGTGTCGACTGTCGGTAAAACAGTGCATGTTTTGATTTGAATATCCCTCCCTTCATATCAAAACATGCGTTCTAGAATACCACCCTTAAACATCCATAATTTTGTACAAATTGTTGTAGCCTATAAATGTTGAACTCCAGGCTACAAATTATTAGGATTAGGTATACCTGTTGGGTATAGGACAAATTTTTGTGTTGAGGCGGAGTTGTCCAAGGTAGTACTAGGGTGTATAATACACCAATGCACCAATAATTGTCTCGGTAGCTTTCTTTACAACGTTCACATTCTCAAGTAGAAATACATAGACACTTGGCTTTTTTGTCGTGTCAATCGTTCTCTGTTATGTGATGTCAACACTGCAAAGTAATTGATCTCATTAGGCTGATCTCATAGGAATTTTATAACGGAGATTCTTTTACACATCAACAATTTCAATACTAAAGAGACAGTTTATTCCAAGTGGCATTATCCGACCGCAATGTCACCGGTTGGTGTCACCGAACGTAATATCGTAACGCCTTTAGTGACACTGTCATTGGTAATCGAATATGTTTCGAAATTTGAAAGAATAGTATGCGTGTTGTGTGTTGTGTACACTCTACATTTACTCTGAGCTAGTACATTCTTTGATACTCGTAGGTAGGTCAATTTGGGATGTTACGGAAACGGACTCCCTTTTTTGACCCTAGTTATGTTTCTTATCTGATACTGTTTTTTTTTACATTTTGTATTCGGTGATTCGAGATATACACACGTAAGTTTTGGTTTGAAACGGGATAATATAAGCAACCTACAAAAAAAGCCGGATCTCTTCCATGTCTGGGAAGGTCTTCCGGGTCGTCGTGAGCCTCCGGCCAACTTCGGGATGTGGTGATCGGGTCTGCGCAGGGTATGTCCCAGCCAACGCCATTTGCGTTCCCTAATGTCTTGGGCTACGGGTTTTTGTTTGGTGATCTGCCACAGTTCAGCATTTGAGATGGTGTTGAGATGAAAGAGAAAGGATCAACTTGGCCAGAGCTACCCTCTCTAGCCATGAACAGAGACAAATGGAAAGCCCTTGTGTCAGCCCCAGACTCCACGGAGGAGTAAAGGGATAAAAGAAGAAGAAAGACAAAAAAAGCCGCGGCTCGATCAGTTTCGAACCAATTATTATTATTTTTAGTTTTTTAAGCTTTACTTTTACGTATAATTTTATTATCGATCATGAAAGTTTATTCAGTATTGGTGGCCTATTATCATCGAGTCGAGTCGACGTATTCTCAAGTACAGTAGTCAGTCAGTACGTGCAGCATGGTAAGCCCAAGATAGGCCCTTCTCTATGCAAAACTATCAACTTATCGGTCGGGCTCGAGTTGGCTCTACGCCAACATGGTCATAGAGACAAAAATACAACATTTTTATTAAAAATTGAAATATCTACTTTCTGCTCGACATGACCCTAATCTATTGCCATCTCGAGTCCCGCCTGCCATGCTCGCACAATAGACATGGCACGTCTGTCACTCGAGTTCGAGAGAGTGTCAAAACGACCATGCTAAGCATACAGGTACGAGAAGTACGCAGAGAGAAGTCTGTCTGTTAACAATATTATATTTTACGACTCTCTGTTTGAAACCCAAAAAATGGGTCGACATTTACATCCGAGTTTGGAACCGCCCAGTCGATTTGATACCGCTACACGTCACCGACATAATCGGATTATGTTTTGACGAGTACAAGTCACCAGCATTAGTGAATGGTTTCTTTTAACGTTGCTCAAGAGTCAAGAGGAACGTTTTGTGCACCGCCCCAGTCTTCACTGATGTCGATCTAACATCGGTAATCCTCTTAAGTCTATCGTAACATTCGTAACATAATAATTTATTTGCCAATGTTGCTAACGCCATCAATCAGTGGCCCTGTGTGATGCAAGATTGTTTTGGTTTGATTTGATCTGCTGGGTGATTCAGACTTCAAATACCTCTGATTTGGTTTCAGCACCCGATTCATATCCTGAACACCAACGATTCTCAGATTAAACACGGACCAGCCCCTCTACCCTTGACGCTATTGCGATCCAATTGAAAAAATTAATTTCTCTTTGAATTCGCATAGTAAGGCTTTGATTTTAAATATTTTGTAATGTTTATTCAAAGGTAAGGCGGTTTTATTCAATAAAAACACAAAATGCGTCTTAATTTGTAAAATATTAAGTTTTGTAAATTGCGCCATATTGCGGCTGCATTGGAAACATGCGTCAAGGGTAGAGGGGCAGGGCGGTTACACTTGACGCTGTTGCGATCAAATTGAAAAAGTTTTAAAACTAATTTCTCTTTGAATTCGCATAGTAATGCTTTGATTTTAAAAAATAATTTGTAATGTTTATTCAAATGTAAGGCTGTTTTATTCAATAAAAACACAAAATTCGTCTTAATTTGTAAAATATTAAATTTTGTAAATTGCTCCATATTGCGGCCGTATTAGAAAAATGCGTCAAGGGTAGAGGGGCTGAAAATATAGATAAATATGGTCGCATTACAATTTACACCCCTCTTAGACATTTAGTATGGGAATCTACGAATGTGATTTACGGATAACCAAAACAGGATCGTTTTGCATGAGAATCCTGTAAATCGTACTGTTGATGTTGACTAGAACTGTTTGCATAGAAATTGTATGAAGTTTCCATGGAGCCAAAATAATTTTGGGAATTTACAGAGAAATCTGAATGAATTGATAGCCTGATTTTTATGAGTCTCAAATACTTATTAATTAAGATAACCAAATAAATATCTTCTTTGAATCATCAAATAGAAGCACGAAATCAAATCTGTTGCCTTTCTACAATGCCAATTTAAACTAAGTAGTTTACTTAAGCCTGCCTTTTTAGCTTTCAGTCGAAGTCTTCGCTTTATCGGTTTTTTATAGAGTATTAATTACATTCTGAAACTCGATTCTTTTACTCTTTAAACGCGGTCATTTATTTGATAGCAATCATTGAGCACGACTTTGGATTTAATTAATTTCTTTGACGAGTCTCGCTGACGAAGCGCTTGCTTTTTGTCTTGCTTTTTTTAGTGGTTAAATTTTAACACGGCTACTAATTTTCGAACCGGATCCAAAATTCTCGTGTTGAAGGAAAAAAACTCACGCCTGTCACATCTTATCAAGTTGTAACTCTTACCTGGACTGTGAACTGTTTTGACAAGATTTCACAGTCTGCCGAGCAAATTTTAATTAATTAACAGAAGACCCCTTAAAAGATAATAGTGGCAGACGTAAAAAACGTTTCCTTTAGTTATTAAAAATAAAATGTTGTCACTTTTTGTTTTTTTCTAAAGCACTAATCCGTGCTAGTCCAAATCCTGTCCCGAGCAAATTTTTTCAACTTATTATAAACTAGTTGTGCCCGCGACTTCGTATGCGTTTTTACACATTTGACATTTAATTTAAATTCGACTGTGGAAGAAAACTCATAAGGAAGGTTTTTTTAACCCCCGACCAACAAAGAGGGGTGTTATAAGTTTGACAGCTTTGTGAGTATGTCTGTATAGGTATGTGTTTATGAGGGTGTGTCTTTCTGTGGCACCGTAGCTCTTAAATGGGTGAACAATTTGGATGCTTTAGGGTTTTTTTTTAAATTTGAAAGCAGGTTTTCTAGCGAATGTTCTTAGTTATGTTTTGTCAAAATTGGTTCAGCTATTTATAAAATATGCTTATTTGAAGCTAAAATGTCGGGGGTATTTTAATTTAATACCCCCGACATTTAATTTAATTTAATAGTTATTATTTCTTATCTTGCGGTAGCAGGGCTCAAAAGAAAGCAATAGAATAAAATATAATAAAAACTCTAATCTAAACAATACATTTATAAATTTAATAATAAATATGTATTGTTTACATTAAGGTATGGCTAATAACTCTGTCTATCCCGCTCAACGGTAAACAATAGTTATTTTTTATGCAAGAATGCAAAATTATTGTTTGCGGCGAGTGCTTGTATTGAATACTGAGCGGTGTTAAATAAAAAGACCGCCAACAAAGTGGGAGACCACATACAGGGTGGCCCAAACATAGACGTCAAGCGAGAAAATCTAGATAGCCGACACTAAGGGCTACTCGAATCACCCCCATGTATGTTTAGCCATTTTTTGTCGTTTAGAAGTTATGAGGCTTCAAAGGTTTTTTTGAAAAAAATTACCTAGCATTCGATTTTATTTTTTAACTTTTTTTCTTTTGTTTTTTCAGCAATATTTTTTATTCTTTAGAGTCTCAGATAAATTATCTATCACCAAAAAATAATTATTAGCTATGGACTTTTAGAAGATACCGCAACTTTGATCCAAAGGCCAAAAATGTTGTTTTCAAGAAAACATCACTGAAATAGTTAGTATGGAGAAAAAAATAAGTAAAGGTCTGAAGGACTTTTTATTGATTTCAAAAACTTTCCCAAAGCCTCATTCTTCAGAATAATACAAAAAACTTGTCATTTTATGGGACTTTTATTCAAGTAATTTGCGATCAAAGTCGAAAAACTGGAGTTGGAAGAAATTTTATTTCAATCGATTTTCATTTATTTTGGTCGATTCGGACAAAAAACATTGCGGATCGGCTTAAAATCATCTGTCAGTAGGATCTGCATTAGAAATTCACGAAAAACTAAATAATATAAGTAGTTATTTAATTTTCAGTTTTTTTTTCCTTTAATACAATTTTTTTCTTGATGATTCGATAATAAAATAATATAAAATTCAAATAATGAAAAAAAGAACGAAAAAAAACAAAATATTTGATGGGTTTATTTTTTATTTTTAGGTGAATTTCCTATGCAGACCGTGCTGACAGGCAATATTAAGCCTACCTGCAATGTTTTTTGTCCGAATCAACCAAAATAAATTAAAAGAGATTGAAATAAAATGTCTTCCAACTCCAGTTTTTCGACTTTGATCGCAAATTACTTGAATAAAAGTCCTTTAAAGTGACAGGTTTTTTGTATTATTCTGAAGAATGAGGCTTTGGGAAAGTTTTTGAAATCAATACAAAGTCCTTCAGACCTCTACTTATTTTTTTCTCCATACTAACTATTTCAGTGATGTTTTCTTGAAAACAACATTTTTGGACTTTGGATCAAAGTAGCGGTATCTTCTAAAAGTCCATAGCTAATAATTATTTTTTGGTTATAGATAATTTATCTGAGACTCTAAGGAATAAAAAATATTGCTGAAAAAACAAAAGAAAAAAAAGTTAAAAAATAAAATTGAATGCTAGGTATTTTTTTTCAAAAAAACCTTTGAAGTCTCATAACTTCTAAATAACAAAAAATGGCTGAACATATATGGGGGTGATTCGGGTAGCCCTCGGTGTCAGCTATCTAGATTTTCTCGCTTGACGTCTATGTTTGGGCCACCCTGTATAGTCCTTATCATAACGAACATTTTTTCCCAAAGAACTATGCCTAGGAAATCAACGGTTTCCGTGATAATGAGGTTCCAAGTCAGACTTTTTTCTTTTTTTTTTCGTTTTTTTTTCAGAAATATGTTTAGTATCACGTTATTAACATTTCTTCTCAAGAAGCTATATCAAAATTATGAATATTTCTTACAAAAAACGAAGTTAAAATTGCAACCCGCAATGTATTCTGAACATCGGATAGCCTAGATTGTGCCCAGAACCAGGACTTATCACGGTCCTAAATTTGACTGAAAACTATTCAGCGGTATTCGCGTGATGAGGTAACACACAGACAGACAGACAGACAGACAGACAGACAGACAGACAGACAGACAGACATAAACCGATTTTTTTGCATTTTTGTATTCAGTATAGTTTACTTAGTAACCCCTGGTAGTTTTTTTCTAAAAATATTCAATGTACAGAATTGACTTCGCTAGAGTTTTATTATAAGTATAGATGTTTATAAAATGATGAAAAACAAAAAAAAACAGATGCGGAAATAGGATACCTTAGCAAACTTGTATTATATAGAATGGATTTCTACATAGATAGATATTTATTAACTTCAAATCGTGGTATAACACTATCTTGTAACTATGGTTTCAGCTACAACCTATGCAATGCGTGTAATCCTTTCACTACGCTTCTTCAAGAACAATTAAATTTGAGGACAGGGGTACCTTCATCATCTTCTAAATACTCTTCACATTTAAGGCACTAACAAGGCCAAAGACGCAGACTAATTTAAACAAACAAAACATTAACATGTCAACAAAAGGCCTCCGGTACGTACAAATTGTCCAGACCCAAAGTCGTCCGGAAAGCCTATTGTAAGGGCAACCTCTTTAGAATAAGCTTAGCATGGTAGTCCACGTTCCTCATTAATTACTAGGCCGGGCAATATATTCAGGTTAAGGGCCAGTGATAGCTAAATTAAAGGCCAAGAAACGACGACTTAATTGCAGTGGTGGGTTTGGACCCGTAGCTTTCTGGGTTTCGACCTCGTTCAAAGTGACGTGCAAAGTACCAATATTAAATTTAAATTGTTCATTGTATCTGCCTAACATCTCCAGTATTAAGCCAAACCTAGTTTTCTATATTCTATAACCACTCAAAATTTGAAATTGTTCTACTACTCTTACTGCTGTAATATCAGTCAGACCATAGATTAAACCTCGCATTTTGTATGAAAATTAATCAACAGATAGGGTTTAAACTAGCCTTTTTGGTTTAAACTGTGATTGATATTATGAGTCTTCGTCTGACACTTTACTACTGAGCACCACCATTTTTGTAACAACATCAGTCCATCACTGTCTTAGGGTGGCATTAATAGTCGTCAGCTCAAGCTCGACCTCAAGTAGGTGATCTCAGAAAACAAAATCACCCGTTGTCTAATGTCAGTGTCAAGCTCAAGGTCAAGCTTGAGTAGCTCTTAGCATATTAAGGTGGTACGATAGCAACGTGGCGGGAAATTCAATATTTTCACAGATTTTTACATTTTGTAGCTAAACTGAGCTATTTTTGTTCAGCTATTTTTCGTTCGCGGCAATAACATAGTATTCTTTTCATTATTGTAAACAACAGAACAACAATAATTCAGCCGATTATGTGTTCTGGTCTACGAAGCAGTGGCACTGCCCAAAAAACTTGTCGTAGATCAGAACACATAATCGGCTGAATTATTGTGGTTCTTTTGTTTACAATAATGAAAATAATACTATGTTATTGCCGCAAACGAAAAATCGCTGAACGAAAATAGCTCAGAGTTTAGCTACAAAATGTAAAAAACTGTGAAAATTTTGAATCTCCCGCCACGCTGCTATCTTCCAGCCTTAATAGACACTAGCTTGAGTTTGACATTGACATTAGCCAAGGTCTCAAGTCAGTGATTTTGTTTTCTGAGATCACCTACCTGACCTCGAGCTTGAGCTGACGACTATTAATGCCACCCTAGATCTTGCTCGAAGTTAATAAGCAAATTTATTATGGGCCTAAGCTCAAGGGGAGCACGGGTCTCGAGCGCGATAGCGACGTGACTCTGTACCTAACTGCCGATGTTCCCCGTACATTCTAGTTTAAGCCTATCTTAAGCCTTTAAATTTATTTCGTTTCAGTGTCCTCGGCCGAGTTTTCATAGCTTACTTTGAACTTAATTAATTATTCGGGAAACTAATAATTTTACCTCCCCTTGGTAAGGTGTGGGAGGAATTTCTTTGATGGTATGGTTAGTTAGTGGTGGCGAGTCTAGTGGGTAGAACAGTGGACTCGGAAGCAAGAGGTCCCCGGTTCGATTCCCAGTGCGGGCATGTATCTATGACTTTGTTTAATTTCAAAGTTACGTACATTTGTGAATTTGTAGTTGAAATACCACTCGCTAACGGTGAAGGAAAACATCGTGAGGAAACCCGCGGCTTAGTTGGCTCCACACGTATTGACTTGTCTTTCCTGTGGGTTAGGCCGGCTAAGCTTTCAGGATGGTATAGGTGCTGGGAAAGCCTACTCCATCTATCTAAAACAATGTCCCAGGCACTGCAGCGCCGAGTGGTTTCTACACCCATCTAGTGTGAGTGAAGGTGCCACTTGACGCTGTATAAATCATCTCACTACGTAGATGCAAAGGCTTTAACATATGGTTAGTATTTCGTCGTTGCCGTCTATCGCATTGAAATTAATATCGACAATTTGACTGTTAGTTAAAATTTTGTCTCTACATTATTTGCATAAATCTATGGTGGTTTTGCATACTTTGTCTGATAGAATTGTTTGTGATGGAAGAGTTTATTCACGGCCCTAGGTCTATTATTGACAAACTAGCTGCAGCCTGGACATGTTGATGGAGATAATGCATGAATTAATTTAAATTTTACATGGAGTAGAAAATAATACTTTGACTTTTTGACTTAACCTTGCTCACTTTCCACCACCGTGAAGAAACCCGTGGCTCCTGTAAACTAGGCCAACTAAGCTCGTCAGTGAAACGCTAAGGTGTCGCCATATTTATCTGATGGGGTATCATAGGCTGTCTCTATCCGTACATGACCCCTACGACCCAAAAAATATAAAGAATATATACCAGGAGACAAGTTTAGCATCATTCAGAAGCCGTAAATAAAACCAATTAATGTAAACGGAAGTTTGAAACCTACTTCTGTTCGTATTAATTGGACCACTCGCTGCCGATCCGCAGCTCACGAGCCGTTCTATCGAGCTCGACGCATCAATGCACTCATTCAGTCGGTGTTTAATGTTCCACGGGTAATACTACACTCGGCAAAGATTTGTTAAGCTGGAGTTTAGTCCGCGCGACTCTACTGTCCCATTCTGTTAAGCCCGGCGCCGGAGTTAGACCTTGTCTTTCCTGTGGACTAGGTCTACTCCATCCCAAAAAACGTGTCGCAGGTATCACAGCTATTTCAAATGGTTACAATTTATACTTTAAGCAAGAAGAAGTTTTAACAGTTATACAAGGTGTTACAAAAGTACCTAACCCTTTTTACAGGGTGTAACCTACTGGTCAACAAGATGTCTAATCTGTAAAAAAAGGTTGGAAAATAATTTTTATTTTATAACCTCAAAATTTAAAATATTTCATAACTTTTTTGTTTTTGTTATGTATGAGCTCAAATTAAAAAATATGTTTGTGCGTGTATGTGCATTTACATAGCTTTGAGTTGTTAAAACATTGTGAAAGTCAATGAAAACAGTATTTAAAAAATACTTTTCTCCCGCCACATCGTTCACATTTTATTAATTAAATAATTAACGAAACGTCAAAGAGCAAAAAAAAAATTAGGTTGTGATCCCTATGACCGGGTGCTATTACCCTGTAAAAAGAGTTAGGTACTTTTGTAACACCTTGTATTTTATATGTTTAATCTGTGGAATGTATGGAATAGTTTCCTAACATAATAATTTTGATAACTTTGTATATTGTCGAAGGACATGTCCTAAATCACGTCTTCTTTTGGATGGTCAGCATTCGTTTTCGGGTTATTTGTTTGCCCGCCGTAGTACCTACTTCTTCACTAGTGACAAGACAACATTCTCCTTATTAGCATTATGCTTAAAATTGATCAGAGACGCGTCGTAGGAACTCCAGTTTAAGCAGCATAGCTCACGGCGCTGTTCACATATGAAACGGCGCGCCGTCCACGACTCGTGACTCTCGAATCACAAAACGAGAGCCGAAGCCGGAAATCAAATCCAATTTACTTCATTTGCTGGCCGGTAAAGTTCACATAGAATTCTTGAATTGAACGGATTACTCCTGTCTGGAAATGAAGTTCAGCTCCGCCAGAAGACGTTTGAGATCTTTGTAAGCTTAAGTGTATTGATTTAACGGTTTCACTTACTTTTATCAATATTTGTGGGATAGCCAACTAGTTTTGACCTCGTCCGGAAGTCTTGGACATAGAGGAGAGACGAAGCTCGCACCGTCGGTAAAAGCCTCTCACTGCAGTCCTGTAGATATCTTTGTAAGAAATTGGGCTTACCTATTGGTTTTCTTGGAAGCCACTTTTTTGTCTGACTTGTTTAAACCTGGGTACCAAACCTTGTTCAAACCCGAGTACTAAACTATCAGTCATTGTATGGTAAATGTAAGTACTTACACTGATGTAACTCTCTAACTTTGGAGCCTGAAAGGATGCACTAGATAAGTATTTTGGACAAATTAATTTGGCGGTGGGGTCACTGGAAATCAAATCCGATTTATGTTGGCCGATAAAGTTCACCTAGAACTATACAAATAAACAAACAGGAGCTATAAACCCCTTGGCCTATAGAAAGGACTTTCCGCATTCATAGACAAAAACTGCATACCTGTTACAGGGACTTTTTAGGGACATTATTTTACTTTTCTGAAAGTTCTTAAACTCTGTAAAACTGTTGAGTTCTTTTATTCCACGTCTCTGGCGGAGCATAAACAGAGAACTGCGAAACTTTTTTTATATTTCCCGTGGGTCTATTTTGAGTGGAGACAGCTTTGTTTTTATGGACTTCGAAGACTTTTTACTAACTTACTTAATATAAACTTTTCACGCCTTTCTTTTATTTGTAACTATTTAATTTATGAATATTGCAAAACACACGGGAATAACATAGGTAAGCCAAAAATATTAAATCTTATTACGCAGTGTAAAATGTATAATTTTTATCTCATGTTAATATCGCACACATTTTATAAGGGACATCAACAACAAATCATTGCTCCATTAATACGTAACAGGTGTATGCTTGTAAATGACATTTTAGGAAACAGGGATTTCGTATTTAATTTTAACCTGTTGACACACAAGTCACGTTTTGATGTGTTCATCTCGTCTAAAGGCACCATTAGAGCGACCATTAAATTCTAAACGAGTGACATTCGAATCGATTTAGAATTGGTGTGACTTTTCAGGATTAACGGTACCCTTCTTGTTTGCCAATTGAAATTCTTCAGATTTAAACATATTACTTCCATATTGAATTCCATAGAATTAGTTGAGGAGTCGGTAACTACTTGATAATTCGGCTTTTCTTTCAGTTCGCCACCATCCTATTAGATATAAGATAGTCTGAGCTTATCGCTCTGGTTATCTTGTCAAGAAATCTCAGACTATTTGATCCAACTATAACTGAATCCTCAAAAAAACATCTTTTAGTACGTACCTACTCAGAGCTTCAGGGGCTCAAGTCGTTAGGGATTGTCACTGTCATAAAATTACAGTTTTCATTGCGTAAAATCGAAGATACAGTATAACCCATGTCATTAAAGAAAACATTTAGGATGGACTTCAAAACACTCGCCCTATCGCTCTAATTAATACAGTCAAAGCAAGACAACGCTAAGTTTTAACTCCGTCCTAAATGTTTTCTTTAATGACACGGGTTATACATTATGGTTACGGGGGACATCACAACCAAAAACTGTTGTTGCTCGTTGCTCCCGACTCGATGTATATGCAATGAAAACAGTATTTTTAAACAACGTTACAACGTTTAAGCAACGTCCAACAACGCAACTATCGAAGAAAATTCGTCCTTTCCTTCGACGTTCATCTTTGGTTAGTGGGCGGACGTCCTATACGCTAGTTCTGTCTAACCTTGCTTGGTCTCTATGAGCACGTAACACTTTGTTGTTCCCATTAATGTGCGCTCTAGCTTCAAATCGAATAATAATTATCGTTTTCTTGGTTTCTTTTTTCTCCTTGAGAGGCTTTATTTATTGTTATAGCGTGTGTAGAAGATTAAGCAATAAACTCGTATGCTTATGCCCCGACGCGAAGCTGAGCACCACGGGATGCGACTCGTTAAGTATTATCCATTTTACAACTATTAGCTCAGGCATTTTGGTTTTATTGCCGTGGCCTTCACCTGGGCTTCTACTGCGGAATTGTTCAAGCCTTGAACTTTTCTATGTACAAGGACCCCGCTAACGCACCTTTTCGCGAGCTTTTTTGGCGTGTATTTATTAACTCGTCTGTTTCTCAAAATTTAGACTTATTTAATGATCTTTCATAAAGTAAAGTATATACATATTAGCTATTCATCATTATCAATTCCTATTATCCCTAATCAGGGACAAGGACATAGGGTTCTTAAAACAGTTTTCCATTCGAGTCCGCTACTGAGGTTCGAAAAACTGAAGCTCGAAAAAGGTCGCCAACTCTGAGAATGATCCCCAGTAGACCCCTGCGAGTGTCGCACGACCAATCAGCGGGCAGCATCCGGATTTGAATTCGGAATTTTATCAGACGCTAGCTGTCAAAACAAAACGGATATGTAACGCGCCCGATTAGACGAGCTAGTAAAATAGTTTACGACTATAATACAAATTCAAATTTTTAAAAGAAACCGATCACAATTATTGGGAGTAGCGGCGCGGAGGATGCGGAGCGGAGCATCCAAAATAAGTATAATAATAATTGAACGAGCGAGCGAAGTTCTCCGAGTCTACTGGAACAATCCGGCGTTTGTATGTTTGTATGTATGTATGTACGTATGTATGTATATTTGTACGTATGTTTGTATGTATGAATGTTCGTAGAGTTGTTCGTATTCATATGTAGAGAATCCAACATCGCCAGAATTGTTAGTAATAATGCTGATACAAATCGATTAGTTTACTAAACGTAGTTGACCTAGCAAAAAATATAAGCTGTTACATAAATAAGGTAGACTCAGTACCTGCACCAAATGCATCTTCTTCTTGAAGTGCCTCTCCATCACTGGAGGTTGGCAGTCAGCTCTCTGCACCGCTCTCTGTTCATGGCTGTCCTGAATGGAACAGCTGATATTTTTTTTGCTCATTTTTTTTTGCCACCTAGTACCTACCTGTTGTTTATAGTGATCAGTAGACAGCCTACTTAAAGTTCCGCTATCGTATTCGATTGCACTCTGTAGTAAGGACCGACTACAAAGAAGAAGTGTTAGTATAAAAGTGTATTTTCTCGATTAAAACACTACAAAGTAGCCAGTAAGTATTCCTTATAAAACTTTTAACGACTTTATCTCTTGGGACGTGAAACGTCAACTTAAGATTCGGATATAATACGACGGAAATTGTGAGGTTACTCTCGTTAGGTGACGTCTATTTATTTTCACGCAATTGGGTCTCAATTATTGAACGAGCGAGCGAAGCGAGCGAAGTTCTCCGAATCTACTGGAACAATCCGGTGTTTGTATGTTTGTATGTATGTATGTATGTTTGTAAGTATGTATGAATGTTCGTTCGACGATAACTTGAGTAAATGAAGTTGGATCGTCACGAAATTTGGTAGACGGGTAAATGAGGCAAAGATAATTTTTAATTTCGAACATGAGCCAAATCGGTTGAAGGGTTGCCGAGATATGGGGCTGTTAAGTTTATATGGGGTCGCGAGTTCACAGTTCGGGGCGAACCACTAGTTTCTACTAGAAAAGTACCCCATAGTGCATCTTGCTACAGGTAGCGTCACGCGAGTTATGTTATGAGCGCTCGACGAAAGTGGTGGGGTGGGGACGTCTGCGCATACGATGCGACATCTTCTGTCTGCGATACAAAATGACTTCTGCACATTCAAGGTCAGCGCCCATTACTCGTGTCGCTACCTGTACATTGTGCCTGTACCCTATAATATCTATGGGTAGGGCATCATTCTGATGTGGTCAAGAGTTAGCGATGGTTTGGGGCACTTATTTGATTGGCCACATTGGCGGCCACAATCATCATCATGTTTAGCCCACGTCTGCTCACTGTTGGGTATATGCCTTTTTCCTCCACAACATAAACGGAGAAAACCATATTAAAAAAAAAACTGCAGAATCGATTGACAACTAAATCTATGAAATCAGATAATATTTAGGGATACCAAATTTTTTTGTCGTCGGTACCTGAAAAAAAGAGTCTGTCTTTGCATCAGAATTGATTCATTTGCGCTTTTGGTAGTCCCTAAGAACGTAACATTATGTTCCAGTACGTTTCAAGTGCACTTTGGCTGTCTAGGATGTAGCTGTTGTAAACAGTGTGAGATTAAGGTTGGGGAAATTCAAAATTTTTCACAGTTTTTTTATTTTAAGCTAAGCTGAGCTATTTTTGTTTAGCGATTTTTCGTTCGCGGCAATAACATAGGATTCTTTTCATTATTGTAAACAACAGAACAACAATGCCACTGCTTTGTCGACCATACCACATAGATTGTTGTTCTGTTGTTTAAAATAATGAAAAGAATACCTACTATGTTATTGCCGAGAACGAAACATCGCTAACAAAATAGCTTCAAAATTTTAAAAAGTGTGAAAATTTTGAATTTTCCGCTACGCTGCTAGCTATCGTCCAACCTAATGATGCCTAAGCAAAGCACGGACCAGATAACGCGCGTAGCCCCCGTCGCAACATTTAACGATATCAATTTATAACGATAAGGCATCGGCGGGCGTCTAAAAATTATAAAGATTCCATAATTTATAGCTTCGCTGGCGAAGGCTGTAATCCTCTTACCGGCCAAGGACTTATTAAGGGTGGGAGTACAGCGTAAAACAAACGCAGAAGCTTAGGCCGAGTTTGCTGTCATATAATTTTTTTTTACGGTCAAAAAGATATATAAAAACTAGGTTTTGCCCGCGACTTCGTCCACGTGGACTAAATCCAAAAAGGATATATGCTTTACTTTGCTCCTAAGTGTAAAAGCTTAATAATATGTAGCCTATGTGTTATTCTGATGTCTAAGCTATCTCTATTCCAAATTTCATCCAAATCCGTTCAGCCGTTTCAGCGTGAAAGAGTAACAAACATCCATCCATCCATCCATCCATCCATATTTACAAACTTTCGCGTCTATAATAGTAGTAGGAAGTAGGATAGGATTCAATACCGCAGCGCGTAGGATTTACAGCTTAGTCGGCCTAGCCCATAGGAAAGACTAGTCAATAAGTGTGGAGCCAACTGGCTGTCAGGATGGTATAGTGGGCAAGCCTACTCCATCTAAAACAATATCCCAGGCACTGCAGCACCGAGTGGTCTCTTCACCCAGAGGGAAGGTGCCACTGGACGCTGTATAAATCATCTCATTACGTAGATGCAAAGACCTTAGCATCTACAGCGTCCAGCTAGATGGATAAAATAGCAACTTGGACGCTCGCTGTAGAGCCTGGGACAAGCCTACTAGCATCTTCAATAATAACTTTCGCTAACAATAATAATAACGGTTCGCCCCGAACTATGAACTCGCGACCCCATATCTCAGCAACCCCTCGACTGATTTGGCTCACGTTCGAACTTAAAAATTCTCTTTGCCTCGTTTACCTGCCCACCAAATATGACGATCCGACCAAATTTACTCAAGTTATCGTCGAACGAACATTCATACATACAAACATATATATATATACATTCATACATACATACAAACATGCAAACGACGGATTGTTCCAGTAGACTCGGAGAACTTCGCTCGCTTCTCTCGCTCGTTCAATTAGGTATCTTATGCGAAAATAGGCAGCACTCACCAGCACCACCATACCTCACTCACTCTCTCCCATCCCTCGGCTCACTCACTGTACCCAAAAGTGCTCTGCAAACGTCTCTAAAGTCCTAACACAAATTACGCCTACCAGAAACCACTAGGAAAGTCCGAAATAATGCAGATAATATTTAAGTACCAGTTTTCTGCTTCTCTCGTGTCGAAAGCGTCACACTTCGCGCTCCCAAAAACGTGCCAGCTGGAGCGCGCTGGGGGTCGCCTCCAGGAGATCCTTCCAGCTGCACTGTGGAGCATCAGGGCAGGTATGAAGATGCGACGTTGTCTGTGCGGCTCCACATCGGCACGAAACATCTGCATCTTCGGGCAGTATCCCCCACTTTCTCATATTATCCCGCGTGCGGGCAACACCACCACGGATGCGGTTAAGGGATTTCTACACGCTCCAATCCTCTCGTCCTCCTGGCGGCAGTGCTTCCGCCTGCTTGATGAAATCCGTCAGGTGCTTGGTCCGCTCTTTCCACCGTTCAAGCTTCAGTTCAGCTGGCGTTTCACCGTCGAGCGGCTTATTTTGTCGTAAAGACCAGTGTAAAGGAGTCTTGTCGGACTATCACTATTATGGACTCTAACCATGTCCTTGGTTCCTTCTGTATGTTTCTACTTTGCACTTGGCGCTCTAAAGACTGATATATTCGTCCGTTTACTTAGAAGGCCCGCTAAAGAGGCAGACGTTATGAGCGTTCTTTTTTAAAACATGTGGTGAAGTAAAAAGTTGGCGTAAATTTACGTTTTACTAGACTTGTTTTGATCTAAGGGTGGTATTAATCTCAAGTAGGTGAACTCAGAAAAGTCAAATGCTAATGCCAAACCTTGGCTAATGTCAAACTTGAGTAGCTATCAGCATATTAATAGACACTATCTTGAGATTGACATGGACATTAGCCAAGGCTGACATTAGCATTTGAATTTTCTGAGATCACCTACCTACTTGAGTTCGATCTTGAGTCAACGACTATTAATGCCACCCTAAGTTGGCTTTGCTAGGCCTAGAAATTTGACCATGTCAATTCATCTTTATATTGGAAACAAAATCCTATGTCGATTATCTTTCAAAAGACAGGCAAAGACGTTAATTACGGTTAACCTTCGAAACGACTGGGTTGCTTTTTTACCGACTTTTAAAAAGGAGGGTCAATCTACTCAATTCGACGCATATATTTTTTTAATATTATGTTTGTTACCTCAGAACTTTTTTATACGTGAACCGATTTTTATCATTATTTTTGTTTGAAGAGGTATACTTTCCATTTAGTCCCATAAAAAAAAATCGTGAAAATCAGATGAAGAACTTCGGAGATGGAGATCGGAACTCTTCAACGGACAGCAGCAAATCACTCGGAATCAGGTGTACCTTTTCACCAGTGATCGTTTTTTTTTAATTTTGTCAATTTTGTATTATCTGTTGCAGACATGTTTTTGTCAGTATTTTTTGTGCAAAAACACACTGAGCGTATCTAGCGCGAGTCGTTTTACGTCGGCTTACGCATACTTAGGTAGTGCCATCTCGATAACCTACAAATACCCAAAAGTTCACATCATCTTTGTCAGTAAACTGACAGATGAAACTGTCATGTTAGTGAAAAGGCCTGCCCTTTTTTCACTAACGTGCGTGACGGATCAAGCCGTCATTTTACTGACTAAGATTATGGGATAAACTTGTCTAAAATCAAGGGCAGGCATTTTTCACGAATAGGACAGTTCGACCTGTCAGTTTACTGATTAAGATGATGGGATAGACAGTCCTGCTGCATCGATGCGCCGAGCGAATAGTTAGGTAGGACCTAGAAGTTTTGCATTACGTACGCAGCGCAAGATACGCTCAGTGTGCCTACAGCTGTCTACTCCATTCTATGCGAAAATAAAAACAAACCAAAAGTGCCTAATCGCTTTAGGGGTCTTAAACAAGACTCCTTCGATGGGCTAATTATTGCATGAGCATTTACGGCTCCGCTGTCATGTCTGTTTATTTTTGTGATTACAGCAATTTTGCCGTGAAGTCAACTTTGGTCGTATAGGACGTTTTTGGGACATACATACAATACAGGTTGTTGTTTTGGTCAGTGACACCCGACTCACGGACGATAGTTTGAGTAACACTCACAAGGTGACACAAAAATCACACGTGCACATCGGCCTGTCACGTATGTACTTATATAACTTTTTCAGCGCCCTAAAAAAATAAAAGATCTTGGTCGTTCTACTTCATCTCCATGCTAACAATAACGACTAATAAATTAATATCTAAGAGCACTCGCTAGAAAACTTTCTTTCTAATATAAAAAACCGCATCCAAATCGGTTCACCCGTTTAAGAGACAGTCCTACAGTACCACAGACAGACACACACACACAGACACACAATATATCGGCCAAACTTATTACACCCCTCTTTTTATTACCCGACTACGCGAAGCAAAAAGGAGGGTTATGATTTTAGCAGCGTATGTATGTATGTATGTTTGTGTGTTCATCTGTTCCCTCGCAGAGCCTAAACTACTCGGCCGAATTCAACAAATGAGGTGTCGTTGGATTCGTCTTAATCACCCAGGTAACATTGGATAGTTTAATTTTGAAAAAAACCAAGATGGCGGCTGTGCTGCGCCCTAAAGTGGTGGACCTAAAAATAAAAAAATATCGGATACCATCGTCATAGGTATCAAATGAAAGGGCTTTAAAAGACCTTTTCAAAAATTTATAACACATGTAGCGTCAACATAACAAATAGAACAAAAAATACTAAAATGTGTTTTTTTTGCCCTTCTTTGTTCTATGCTGGGCATTTTTGGGTGATCTGACGTATGATGGGTGAAATGACGTACTAAAAAGCTCAAAAAATAATAGAAGTTAAAAACTAAAACCCAACTACTAAAAGGCTTAAAACAAGACCTGCTCATCCTTAAAATAGACTCATAGATAATTCATCGTAGTCGGAGGACACCACATTCGCATATGATAAACCGATGTCCTCCGACTACGATTAATTATCTATGAGTCTATTTTAAGGATGAGCAGGTCTTGTTTTAAGCCTTTTAGTAGTCGGGTTTTAGTTTTTAACTTCTATTTTTGTCGGGGGTTAAAAAGGACAAATCCTGACCTAGGTAGTTCACTTCTACGCAAAAGATCAACTTAAAATCGGTAATGAAAAGAAAGAATTTATTGGTATTTAAGCGCTGCCCGCCTGGCAATAATTACTTCATTTACGTAGGCCTTGAATGCAGATAAAACTCGATTATTTCTATACGGTGGGTGTCTTCATATTATTATTACTATGAGCCACAGCCTCTCTACAACAGCTCTCTAGGTAGAATACAGGGTGTTAAAAGACCGCCAACAAAGCGGGAAACCACGTATTGTCCTCATCATAATAAACATTTTCGCCAAAGGAACTATGCCTGGGAAATCAACGGTTTCCGAGATAATGAAGGTCAAAGTCGGACTTTTAAAAAAAATTTTTTACTGCTATGTATTTTGTATTTAGTTCTTAACATATCCTCTCAAGAAGCCATATCATATATTTCTTACAAAAACGACGTTAAAATTGCAACCCGCAATGTATTCTAAACATCGGCACTTCAAGGTTAAGTAACATAAACTTATACTTACCCACGCTTGCGCAATATGACTTCTGTGCGTTACACGTCCATTGCGTAATAAAATATTTTTCAAAATTATAACCTAAAAACCAAAATCATTTCCCTGCAATAATTTATCGAAAAAGTACTTTGTTTTGGTGTCTAGTATACGTGGCTTTCGGGTCTGTTGGCGGTCTTTTAACACCCTGTATAGCTTTTGCCCGCGACTTCGTACGCGTGGACTACAGAAAAAGGAAATATTATTTACTTTGCTCCTAAGTGTAAAAGCGTTATAAATTATAATATACATATAGCCTATGTGTTATTCTGATGTCTAAGCTATCTTTATTCCAAATTTCATCCAAATCCGTTCAGCCGTTTCAGCGTGAAAGAGTAACAAACATCCATCCATCCATCCATCCATCCACACTTACAAACTTTCGTGATTATAATATAGTAGGATAGGATAGTAGGAAGTAGGATTCTGTGCCTCTTAGGTTGCGTTTAGACTGACCGAGCAGCTTGTCCGCGCGAGGCAAATGGTGGGTCAGTTTGGTATAGTTATTCGCCGTGTCTGGACCGGGCTACTGACCAAGGATTTGCCGGTAGCCATGACAAGGTGTTTGGTCAGTTACTCGGTACACACCAGTCGTTGTACATTTTCTAATAAATTAACCAAAATAATTAAAAAGAAACAATTGCCAGTAATAGACTCGATATGACACCTAGTACGATTACCTACCTACCTACATCAAGTGGACACGACTTACTTACAAACTTGATCTCATTAAAATAGACGAATCTGAAACGTCCTTGAACTTGATAATTACGTGTGACAAAATTAAATGACGTAGGTAATTTACCTTTTCGTACTTGCTCACCATATTAGGTAGCACATAAATTTTGCTAACGCTGTGAGATATTATTATGTTGAAATGAAACAAACTAATACCACCACACACTACCTAGTGTTAATTAGAAGTGAGTAAACATACCTATTAAGTAAGTAATATAGCTTTATATTTTAGGAGTGGGCTGCATTCTTGGATTGGTGAAGATACGTGAATATTTTAATATAATAAATACCGTGAAGTGACTTCTTAACCATAGATTGATATCGAAGTTCGATGATCGGGAAAACAAATGATACTGCCTAAACCAGGCCATTGACTCCACTGAACATAGAGCTCTTTAGTCCCAACAAACGCTCGCAATTTAGACTTTAAGCTTTTGATATAAGAGTTATTAATGAACTAGATAAGTCTCGCTCAGATAAATGTCTGTATGCTCTATCATGGACGTAACAATAGCAACCTATCCGACGAATAATAAGTCATTGTCTAACTTTTTGTTTCACTAATCACTTTATTGTTTCACTCTTACAATCAATTATTCTATTAAGTTTCATATAAATGGCCAGAGGTATTCGTATATCCGATGTCCGAAGTATAAGGCCCTTTTCCACTCAGACCAAGTAAAACTTACCGTGTCTTACCAATAAATGGATGTAGGTAACGTACGTGACCAAGCGGCAAGATTTGCTGGAAGATTCAACAATACTTATTGGCAGTGTCCTAAAAAATCTATCAAAACAAAATTCCAAAATGTATATCGATCTACACAAGTGAAAAAAAGCATAAAATAGCAATCTATCGATCTACAAATCTGGAAAAAAAACCTCTTAGACTAGTTGTTTTCAGGAGTTCCAGCATTAATTTTGACACTGAAATGAAGATAATATTATGATGTCACAAATTCATGAATTAATCAAATCTGCCATAACTACAGAATATTAATTGCCTGGCAGATTTTCAGGACCCCAATTATTATTCGTCTAGCTCAAGATCGCGATAACATCTTTGTTCGGACTTGCCCGCTTAGTGTGTTGCCGCCTTGGGTATCATTATAGATTTTAGTGTGCAGGCAGGCTCACGTAAACGCAATGTAGTCGTTTATTTGGGATTGTCTTTTTAAATTATTCATCTGGTCCATGTCTTAAATATCATTAACTTTTAATATCCTGCTGATAGGTAAGGAATTTAATTTGAATAATTAAGCTTCGATGACTATGTTGTATCCTTTCTTGATGAATTATTATAATTCGATGAAAGAACTATTTATTGGACTTCCACACGACAAACTAATTAATTAAGTAACTAGGTACAGTCGGCCACACGCTAGGATACCCCTTTTTAGGTAGGAAGCCCTTACTGCGCGCGGCTTAATGGTGCCAAATGCCAATCGAACAAAAGGGATATCCTAAAATTTAAATTTCTTAAACTCATTAGCTGTAAAAGTGTACTTGCATTGAACGCCACCAATCTAGAGTATCTTTTGTCATTACTTCTATACGCGCCATACCTACACACATAGCAAGCATCTTAATTTATAACTCGAGAACGGGTGGACCGATTTTTATGATTTTTGATTTGTTGGATTTCTCTTCGCTCTGAATAGCAAAAAAAAAACAAATATAACAAAGTCTGCGCAGACGAAGTCGCGGGCAAAAGCTTGTTTGAAATAATTGTCAAAAATCCGTACGATTAATGCAGCAGCGCATTACCGATTATCTTGTTTTCTTTATGCACCATAACGTCGTACTTTATTTACTGCCGGTTTCTGATTTGAGAAATTCGCTAAGCAAGCACTTAAATATCGTTCTGCCGCTGCGGATTTCTCACAAAAGAACGTGACAGAACGATAGTACGAGTAAAGTTAAGTATTTACTTAGTAAAATTCTCAATTCAGAAACCGGGCCTGAGTCAGTTTATTATTATGATGTCGCGTCCGCGTCGTCAATACACGCGACGCGCTAGGAAGGAAGGGGAAAGGCGTGAGGCGCGGGGCGCGCGGAGGCGGCGGCCGGCCGGCTGCCCCTCCCTCCCTCAGTACGGCGTCTCCCGCCGCGAGTGTTGCACGCAAGAGTACACATCAATTGCATAAGCCACCATTTGAACAAAAAATGTCTTACAAATGGAAAAAAGAACAGTTAATACCCCTCCTCAAGGCATACAGAGACGAACCAATACTGTGGAGCTTCAAAAAAATTTGCCAGGTCCCCAAAATCAAACGCGAAGAAGCGTATCTGAATATTGTGAAGAAGCTCGGCATACCCGGTCTGCAAGCAGAGGATGTGAATAACAAAGTGAGGAGCATGCGAAATCTTTACAAAACCAGGCGACAGAGGGTGATAGATTCCATACCTAAAGGTGAAGACTCTGATGGTATACCTAGATTCGTTCCCGAGTTGTTCTGGTACAAATATGCCGATGAGTTCCTACGGGCACCTGAAGATGAGGATAAGTTTCAGAAGGATCCAGAAGAAAAGGCGGATGAGTCCTTAACAGACACCATTGACGAGAAAAATTCACAGAAGGCTCAAGAAGAAATGGTGGAGGTGTCCATTGGGGGCACCATAGTTAATTATGTTTTCCAGGAGACTCCAGAGGATCAGGTGAGAGCCAAGTTTTGTAAGTTATTTATTTCATGCCTCTGTACACTACACAAGACAACGCGTTCAGCCTTACACGCTGGCACTCTACTCGGTTACGTTACAAGCGAAGTTACAAGCTTCACAACAAAAGTGTACACTCTGTCTGACGTTACGGACGACTTTGCATCTAAAATTAAAGGGTTTACGTGCTGTTGACTGTTGTACTTCTGTTCGTTGTTTGTATAACGGCTAAATAGTTTTTTGCAAATGAGGTGTCAAATGATAGACAAAATCAAAATGGTGGATTACTTATCTTTTCAAGTATTCAAGTGGTCTTCCTTTTTGTTTTTTTTTAAATGTTGTCCTAAAATAAATCCTCATGAGAATAAATAAGGGATTTTCTGACAGCTAAAAAAAATAAAAAAATAGTTCTATAAGCTGTGACAGATGGCGTTGATACGACATGTTTTCTATCACAAAGTAAATTAGTGCTTACTACAGCGAAAATATTTCTTCACTTCATTGCTCTGTGTCTTCATCTTTCATCGTCGTAGCTGTCATTCCATTTTACAGTACATGAAAAAGTGCACGACTTTGTTAATGTTCTTGTATGAGTGAATGGTAAATCCGGAAACACTTTATTTTGCTCCACAACTAATACCTAAATGTGTTTGGACGTATATACGAAGGCCAACGAGCGCGAACTGGCATAAAAAAATTACATGTCTCGTCAGCGACATCTAGTTACAAATTTGGAACTACAACTTATGAGCAACTTGTCAGAAAATCCCTTATTGCATTTAGAGACTCTTATGCTTGAAATGTTTTAACAAGGTTGCTTACAACTTTACTTTTTAGTAGTAGAATATATTTTTTGACATTTTAAATTTTTTTTTCATTGTTACTCGATATAGCATTTTATAATTAGAAAAAAATCTTATGAATTTATTGTCATGCATTTGATATCCATATTGTAAAAGTTTAACGATATTATGATTTATGTAACTTCATCAAAAATAATTAAATACGTATCAATCGACACATAATTTTTTTTTTTTTAAATATATGTAGTAAGAAAATATATATTTTTTTTCTAAATACCACGGTTGTTTCCCGGCTTGTGTTTTTCTTTTCTTTTATGATGCAGTTTTTCTTATCATCTACTTATATTGCGTTCAGATGGTTTTTTCCCCCACTGACCCGTCAACGCGCCACTCTGTACGTTAAAATTGTTTATAGGTACCTACTCAAAATCTTACAAAATGTGTTATATTTTTATTTCAGGAGGAACCGGAAACTAGTGATTTGACAACATACGTAATAAGTGATGAAGAAGAATCTACAGAGAGTTCACGCAAAGGTGAAGCGTCAAGAATTAAACTTAAAAGGAAACAAAGACGGGTGAAACCCACCGCTATCGATGAAGAATTCCCAAGAAGAGATATTTCTAGGGCACCGATAAAGAGTTACAATAAACGAAGGTCTATTTCGACCAAGAATGAAGCTAAAGTATTCAAGGCTCACACCGCTCGTAACTCAGCTAACGTTTTCAAGTCTCCCAACGCAGCTAAGGTCTTCAAGTCTCCCACCACAGCTAACGTATCCATGACGCCAAAGAAAACGGTCCCGATAGAAGAGAATGAATTCGATTTGTTTGGCAAATCAATCGCCATACAGCTCAAGAAGATGCCACTTCAAAAGGCTCTTACCTTACAGGAACAGGTGCAAGCTCTTGTCAACCAGCACAGGCTAGCCATTGAAAAGGAAAAAAATAAAGATGCTATTGCAAATCCTTGCGTTTCATCATCTAATGATAGTGATGAGGACGTAAATCTCTTCGACGTCGAAACCATCGAAAAATCAGAATCGTTCGAGATCATGGAGATAGATGTCGGAGAAGAAAGCGATGTCGAAGAAATACTTTAATTGCACTTTATTTACGATGAGAGGTTGTGGAGATTTAAAATAAACAAAATATTTAAAAAAACTTTGTTTTGTTTATATGGCATTTATTTGGATGTGGTAATTAATTGAAGTAGGTATTTTGTGGATTACATTGACTGTGAAGGAAAACATCATGAGGAAACCCGCGGATTAGTTAACTACCTAATTTGAAGTTGTTTTACTAGGTGCACTCTCTAAACTACACTATAATATGTACGAAGCCGGCAGGCCACTGGCCAACTGATGGGGCAAACTCAATAATAAAAAAAAAACACACTCGCGCCGCGCGCCGACCTATTTGGAGTTGCAAGATTGTGTCATGTCAAGTCATGTGTTCAAACAAGAGTCACTATTTATGTACCTAAATGATTATTTGGAGTGAATCTTCTGTACACAATGTACTAATGTTTTACCTATGTTGCCTTCACTGAATCGTTTTTTTTAAACGATTTCCGCTGGTCTCGGTCCTCCAGGAACAATAGTACGCCTTTTTATGATCGTAAGGACGGTCGTACTTTACCTGAGCGAATACGATAATTATTAATTCAAGGACACTGCAGAGTTATCTAACTGCTCTGTTCCTTATACTGTGGCACGCACGCACGAAGCATTAGCATTTGACACCAAAACATTTTATGTATCCCCATCTTGCTTCTTTTAACCTTAAGTAAGCAGTGAAAAGTGAAATAAAGCAAGATCGCACTTCTTATCATGTCGGTGACATTATTTTGTTGCCCCACTATTCGGCCTCATCGTATTCCGTCATCAATATGTGGCCCCCAGGAAATCCTTTCGAGTCTTTTTCTGTATTGTGTTGTGTGTTTGTCTGATTGTGTCTCGGGTGCAGGTAGTCGGGCACGAGGGGTTAGTACAGGGGATGTCTGCGCATACAATCGCCTTCTGTCTGCCATACAAAATGATTTCTGCGCATTCAAGGTCAGTGATCATTACTCGCGTGACTAGTCGTGCGTGACGCTAGCTGTACCTACGCAGAGATGGCACTAAATCGTCGAAAGCAGGTTAAAAAAACATTATCGACGCATCTTGCCTAAAAGGGCTAAAATCTTTGAATACTTAATAATAAAATCAATTTACTCATCGGAAGCTATTAGGTATGTACCTGCTTACTATTATTATTTTATCATCGCCGCATTCTTTTCAGCCAGTGTGTGCGGGCAACCGGTTCGGATCGGTTTGGCGCGGCCATGTTTATTTTCGTCGTCGTCGATCGACAAAGCGGACGAGCGGAGCGAGACGCGAGGGGCGCGGGGGCTCATTTAGTCAGGCCATAGCCAGCCACCGCAGTTGTGACACGTGCGTGCGCCGCGCATTGGTTATTATTCGTTTCGTAGTGAACCGGGAATCTCGTTGACGTTCTTGGGCTCTAAAGCATCACCGGCAGACGCGATTGAATGTTGATTGTGCATCGGCTCAAAACGTGACGAAATATTTGCACCTTCGGCTGGATATCCCAGCGCTTCGCACGAAAATGCCCTACAAATGGCAGCGTGAAGATATGTTACCGTTTCTGGAAGTCTACAAGAGAGCAAAAGCCCTATGGGACAGATCTTCTGGGGAGTATTATGACAGACACAAACGTGTGAAAGCACGCTGCGATATGATTCGTGATTTGCACATACCTGGATTGACTGTCGCAGATGTTAAGTCCAAAATCAGGAACATTCAAACTAGTTACAGCAGGCAGCGACAAATGCTCATGTTGTGCAGCAAACAAAAAAACAAAAACGCACAAAAATATGAACCTGTTTTCTGGTACAACACGGCCGCTGAGTTTTTGAAAGACTATACTGGACCAAGGAGCATAAAACATCCTCATCCCTCAAGAAATACCAAAGTAAGTAAGGTTTTGCGAAAATGCGTTTTATTCACCACTGAAATGATATACAAGGTGTGGATTTGTAAAGAGACACCCGTTATAAAGTTTCCTTGTAAAGTTACCTACCTACATGTTATTTATTTCTATCGTGGAAATGTTAGTACTAGGTACAGTCGCCCGTAACGGTAAAAGGTTACCGGCTAGCCTTCTAATATTTTATAAAGTTAGTAGGTACAGGCGGCCACAGTCTCAGATACCCCTTTTTGTTCGATTGGCGCCCTTATGCCGCGTGCGATAAGAGCTGCCATGGGGTATCTGAGATTGTGGCTGACCTTACCTAGGTAATTCTGCATAGTTATAAAAAACCTTAGTCTTGAAATGCCTAACTCACCGCAAACTTTAAAAAGTCCCATACATTTTTCAGCATTGTTTTTTTTTTTAATTCATTTCGGTGTCTAAATATTCTACAGCCTCATTAAAATTCCATATTATGAAGTACCTAATACTATGAAATGTGGCCGCGCATTCGTGTAAGACCAGTTGAAATCACTAGAAAATAAATTACTCTTTTTAAATGCTCTTACTGTGAACGGCCACATTTTAAGGTATTTTACTCAAAAAAGCTCGTAATGTGGTCATTAATTCGACAACCTTCTTTGAGCAAAGGAGGACTTGCGGGCTACTTTGATTAGGCACCAGAAAAGTTGTATGGAATTTCATTAATGTCGTGTTTTGCGGCCAGAAAAATTGTATGAAAATCCATTAATGTCGAGTTTTGTTTCATAAATAGAACTCAAAAATCCGGCGCAAAAAGTATTTATTTAAAATTGGGCTGTATGAGTACTGGCAGTCTACAAATTGCAAAGAAAAAAAAAAGCGCGGCCATATTGTTTTCGCCGTTTCGCGCTTTGTTCCAAGTGTGTTTTTTCTGTGTTTTTGTTGTATAAGTGAGCTAATAAAACGACAAATCCTCCGATTCATTGTGTTTAACACCAAAAGCATCCGGCGAAAGTGAAGTGAATTTAGTAATTAAAAATGTATTGCCACCGAAGTCAAATAAAAAATACAAGCAAGCTTACCAGCAAAAAGTTTGCGAAAGGGAAAATCGACAGAAAGTAATCTACGACAAAAGGTAATCTCATTAAATTACTATTTAAATTACTCGCATTGTTTGAGTAAAGCACTATACAAGCCTTGGTCTGCAATGAGTGCGCTTCTGGCCACGCTATGATGGCCTCGAGCTTAGCTTAGCTACGCTCTCGGCCCTCAAGCTTGGTCATCATTGCAGCCCTTGCTGTCCGCGCTATAAAGGCCTCGACCTTCGGTCTCGGCCTTCATTTCAGCTTGTCCATCAAGGGCTGCAATGCTGACCATGCTGTGAAGGCCTTGAGCTGCGCTACGCTGCGCTCTGTCGGCCATCAAAAGCTCGCCAGAAACACACCCATTAAAGACCGCGGCAGTAATGTACTATTAACGTCGTATGGCAATTGAATGAGGCTGTAGAATATTACGAGACCAAAAATAACTTTAAATGAAAAGAGTTTTTTTAATGTTTGCGGCAGGTTATAAATTGCAAGACTTAGATTTTTATGCAGAATTACGTATTTTATAACATATCGAAAAGGGCAGCCGGCAACCTTTTACTTGAATTAAACCGTTACGGGCGACTGTAGGTACTATGTGTTCCTAGTGTGCTTGCACTTATTTATTTATTCACGCTATGTACTTATTTATCTGATACTTACACAACCGCAAGCAAAAGAAAGAAGATAATGATTATATTAAATATTACTTTTAATACTCCATTCATCATTTATATTTATTCCAGGACCGCAAATATTGGGCAAAACAAGCACTCGTGACAACAGCAATAAAGGAGGTTACAAAAAATAATAGTGGCGTAAGTTTATTTGCAATACCCTAATTGTTTAATAATACAATTCATAAATTATTTCAAGTTGATACACTCCACTTACTAATTTTATATCCAAGAGAGTCACTTCTTTTGTAATCCCCGACCCAAACATATTTTACCAAAATCATGACATGAAATGATCATGACATGATTGACATTGTGAGATCGTCATTTGAACTGCGAACCTGCGAATACCTGCGAACGGCCCCTCTAATACCCCTTTTTAATTTTATTTCAATATGGCGGAATTTACAAAATTCTATATTTCACGTAGGTATTTCACGAAATTTAAGACTATTTTTGTTTAAGACTCATTTTGTATTGGTATTGTACAAAATAGTATTAACTTTGAATAATCATTACGAAGTATAAAAAATCAAAGGATGACTATGCGATGTAAAAGAGAAATTAATATTAAAATTTTGTCAATATGAACGCAATGGCGTCAAGGGTTACCCGCCTGGTTCCGACCGAGATACTATGTGAGCAACGGTAAAATTAGTTAGGTACCAAAAAATATATTATAATTAGTTAACTGTTAACATTTACCGAGAAAAATCATTAAAAATAAAGGGTAAAACGTGGCAATTTTTGACGGCGGCGGGATTTATTCGTAGTCTAGGATCTGGAATCTAAACCTTAGGTCCTATAAATAGTTAAGCATCCAAAAAGAAGATATGTTATTTTTTCATTGGAGGCGCTAGTTGTGCCTACTACCTGGGCCCTAAGAGGGAACGCGGGTAACCTTAACTCCATGCAAAAGGGGAGACCTGTTTCCTCCCTGGATAATTGTTTTAGAAAAAATATGTTTATGCCATTCAATTTATATGTACCTCTGCCATGTCCCTATGTTTTCCTTTTTTTATTATTTTAATAAAATTTATTTAAATAATTAAAATAATAAAATAAGGAAAATATAGGGACATGGTAGAGGTACATATAAATTGATGGTTCTAAAAATTGCTATTGTTGTTTAACTTTTTCAAAAATGGGGTTATAAAAAAGCCATGTTTTTTTTATCATTGGTGGCGCTAGTTAGCCCTTATTAAAGCCTTAAGTACAAGTCTCCTGACGTAAACGGTCCGGGTTTTTTTGACATTGGTTTTTTAAATACTTAAATTAAGTTTATTTGTTTTATAGGAGCCGCCAGTCTACATAACTATAGAAGATGACGACAAGCATATTTACTTATGTAAGAAAAAAGCTAACACGACAATGAAGACATCTACAGCACTTGATGAAACAGCAAGTCAAAACGAAGATATCAACCAAAAAACAGCTAACAAACCGGCAGCAACTAACAAAACTGTCAATAAATCAGCATCAACTAACAAAACTATCAGCAAACCGGCAGCAACCAACAAAATCGTCAAAGCACTAATAGATGGTGAGCTTCGTGAAATTAAAATGAGAGTGCTTAGCAACAACGACGACCAGAATGTAATACTGGAATTGTTTGGTAAATCAGTTACGGAACAACTCAAAAAAATGCCATTTTCTGAGGCCCACTTTTTGCAGCACAAAATACAACATATGATTGATCGGCATAAAACACAAATCGAAACTTTGAATTCACTTCCTAATCCTTGTGACTCATCTTCTGTTGATACAGATATTAACGTCAAAGAGAAACCTCATGACGAGAATATGATTGAAGAGGAAGAATCATTTCATGTGAATGAGATATTACCTTCTGAGACAGAGATCAATGTAAAAGAGGAACCTAATGATGAGAATATGACTGAAGAGGAAGAAACATTTCATGTGACGAAGATATTATCTTCTGATACAGAGATCAATCTAAAAGAGGAACCTAATGACGATAATATGATTGAAGAGGAGGAATCATTTCAGGTGACTGATATAATATCTTCTCATACAGAGATCAATGTGAAAGAGGAACCTAGTGATGAATATATTGTAATAGAAGAGGAAGAACCATTTAATCTAACTCAGATATATCAAGAGGAAAATTCTGACTCAGATGGTGAGGTAATTATTAAGGTAGTCCTGTAAGTTTTTTTGAGCAGTTTACGGTGTTATACTTTGAAGTGATTAAAATATCTCTGATAAACATTTTAAGTTAAGTGTTATTAATAAAACATTGTAATTAAAAATATTGATTCTAGCTTATTTAATTTTTAGGGTTACGTACCTTGAAAGGAGAAAACGGAACCACTTTAAACCATTTGTAAAAGCTTAAACAGTTTTTTTAATGCTAACTTTTAAAGGATAAAAGCTTTAACAGATTTTTTTAATGCTCACTTTTGAATGATAAGAAATGTTTAGTAAATAAAAAGTATCGAGCTATGCGAAAAGACGTATAACGAAAGTTGTGGGAAATCAATTTCAGAAATGTACGTTTTTCGAGAATAAAGCTATTTAAAAGTGGTCCTGTATTAGGTATATTCCAAATAATTATAACGATAACTTCATGCTTGTATGAAAGAGCGATAGCCATCGTTGAAAAACGCCCGGATTATTATGTTGATGTTTAGAGTGATTGATGATGGCTGCTTAACAATCTTTGTTTTGTAAATGAAAATATAATTTTGGACGAAAACTCTGAAAAGGGTGACACGGCTTTTTTCTACGCTTTTTTGTCCGGGTCGTATCAATTTCGCTGGACATTTCCTATTGCGAGCGAAAAGCATCCTTCTTATGATAAATTTACAGTTGTTATTAGATCAAAGGTCGTCGATTTCATACCAAATTTAATTGCAACTTGGACCTCCTCGATACAGTCGTTGTAACCCAGAAGATAACAGCTTTAGTACCTAGTTAAGTAGGTCGAGTAGGTAATTGGTGCTAACCCCGGTATTAGTTTTTAGGCCGCCATAGCGTAAAAGAGCGAAAAGTATAAAAAACACGTTTGTTGTATGGGGACCCCCCTATTTTTATTAGTATTTTATTTGTTGGAAAATCTGCCATAATAACACATATTCTGTGAAAATATCAACTGGCATCCTATTACGGTTCCAAAAATACAGCCCTTTAAAGTAAGTAGGCGACATCTCGGACAAAATATTTTCGGACACTTTGTCCGAAATGTCGCTTTGTATTTTAAATAGGGAACTATATTTTGTGTCATCAAAGTTTATATTTGTCATCAACTTGTAACATCAAATTAATAGATCTATCACCACGAAATATTTTCATTCTCAGAAAAATATAAAGTGTCGCCAGGTATAAATTACCAAATTAATGTCAATTTGTTCGCAGAAAAAGAGATGAATTATCTATATAATTGTAGTGCATCCATTGAATAAAAACTTTGTTCTCAGAATAATAGGTTTATTCCCAAAATAACAGCTCCGTATTCAGAATAGTAGATCTGTCATCAAATAAATTGATTATCGTCCGCAGATTGTGACTTGTTTTTATTTGTCATTTTATCATCAGTACAGTAGTTACAAATTATTTCGTTCAATTCTCCAAATAATACTATTCGTTACCAATTTAATAGTTCAGTTCATAAATTTTATTAAAAAATGATCAAAGGGGCGGAGCCAAATTGGCGCGCTATGAAAATTTACCAATCATGCGCAGCGATGGGTCGTACACACGACAGCACGTCAACCTTTACACGCTAGCACTCTACTCGGTTGCGTTAGGGTCTTGGTTTTAATTGATTTCCCAATAGTTTCTTTATATTATCATAGCATCAAGTTGTGGTGAAGATGATGCAACTCCTCCAATAATGTTATCATAGCTCGTTGAGAAATCACTAGTGGAGAAAGTGCCGGTACAACAATAGGTACACACGACAGCACGTCAACCCTTACACGCGTGCACTCTATTCACTTACTTTGGTGACTTTGCAACAAAAATGTACTGTCTGACGTGCTGTCGTGTGTACAACCAGTATACAAGTACCTAATGTAAGATAGTAGTTAAATTCATAGATACAAAAACATTATTTTTCTGGATCTTTATGACTTTTTTAAGTTACATATTTCATTTCTTTGATGACCGTTTTTCCTTAATTTGATTATACAGTTATTAGGACAAACCTATTAAAATAAGTACAAACCTATTTATTTGATACTTTATAAAATATCCCGATGATTATATCGCACATGAATAGTCAGAGGGTATTATCTCAAAAAAGTGAGTTTCGAGAAAAAGCGTTTTGAATATTTGAAAATTCGTAACATTTGATGCAGGCCACATATTGATAACTTTTTGTAATTGCGTTGTAGGTTGATTCTTTCTCTGCATGATTCATGAAAAAAATAGAGTTGAAAAGAAGTAGATTATTAGTTATACTGTTTTTCCTGACTCTCTATCAAGATAATACTGTATAGCCCGACAAAATTGAATTAATTTGTATTTATGACTCTATAGCCAGTTTTTTTTGCAATTCTAATGTATTATTTCAAAATAATACAGGTATTTTTACCTGAATTTGAAAATTATATCTTTTAAAGTGTATTAAAATTAATTTAAAATCATGAAAGCAGATTTTCGTTATCATTGACATTAGTTTTCTTAAGTAATCATGAAGTAAATAACAAAATAAGTCACATATTTCCCAACAAACAAAAATTGGTATAAATAATTGGGTATTTCAGTCTTCAATAAAGTACTTAAACTAATACAATCTAATTTAGTTTTAGGTCGCTTATAATTTAATTAAATTAATTCATTTCAAATAAACTACTTCCTCTGTGCTATTTACTTTAAGAAAAAGTTATTAAAGGTAGTCGTTTGTAATTAAAAATCTAGGAACAATCAATATTTCTAGCGAGAAAACATGGAGGCGACACACAATCAGTAATTTTAGACCTGCCCCCTTAGCACGCTACCATTTTGCCTACTCTCAACTGTCACCTTAGCCGCTTAACACTACTGAGGTGACAGTTAACAGTGGCTAAGGTGACAGTTGAGAGTAGGCAAAATGGTAGCGTGCTAAGGGGGCAGGAATAGCTGACACAAAATTGTTAGTCGATTGGTTTCGAACTCAATTTATCGAAGTGCGAGCTTAGAGAGAACCTCCTTGACGAAGAAAAACATGACTTGGCCTCATATTTTTACTCACTCATCACTGTGCCTCCTAAGATCCCCAGTGCAGGACGATTCCTACGAAAGATTAAATTCATCAAATTCGATGAATTTGCCAAATATGACAGAATTATGTTTGTGAATTTGTAGTAGCAATTACCTCTCGCTGACTGTGAAGGGAAACATCGTGAGGAAACCTGAGCGTATGAGGCATTATACCAAAAATAGCCAATCCGCATTGTATAGCACGCGTAGAGAGAGAAGGCCTTTGCCCAGCTAGTGGGACATGTATAATTGTACAGGCTACATCTTACTTTTTTTCTTACTCATAAATTATTGTACGTATTACGCTATTCAACATTGAGGCAAAATTATAAGATAAACCTTATAAGCAGTCCTAAATTGCCCTTTAGAGGATAGACCCAGACCAAATTGTCGATCCGTCAACGTTGCTTGGGCATAAGAATGCCTTCAGGCATCGCGCTGCCAGCGTTCCTGTCCTCGGTCGACAGCACGATCGACCTAATCGGCCAGGAGCGCTTGGCCAGACATGGCAGGCCCAAGGCAGGATCTGCGGCTGAATCTGTTCCGGGTCCCTGCTTAGCCTAGCCTAGCATGGCATAGCCAGAGACAATGGCAATAGGCCTGATGGGGTGACGCTCACTGTGGCGGTCGCTGCTTTGGGACACTACGTAAGTCGACATAGTAGCACAGTCTCTTATAGAAGTGGCCTCCTGCCGCTCCGGCGGCGTTGGTGCGGCTACAGCGGGGTACAAGAATCAGAATCAGAATCAATTTTTTTTATTCAATATTCCATAAATAAATTATTTACATTGAACGTCAAAATATTATCTAAAGTAAAAAAAAGGTATATAAATCAGATACTTATTACTATCTAATACTAAGTATCTAGCTACTTTTTTTTCTCCAGCTTCACTAGCTCTGATCGTTCTTGGAGAAGAAGCATGGTAAAGAAACTCCAAGGATCTCGTGCTTAAAAAATAATACATTTGTAATGCAGGTAGGAACTTAAAAAATAACACATTGGTAAGTGTGGTGATCGTGCGCTGAACTGGTTTAGTGCCAGACTTCTTTGTCATTTAGATAATCATCTATTCTGTAATAGGCCTTTTGGCACAACGTGTGCCTTACACATTTTTTGAATCGGGCCTCTGGTAAACTTAGGATATCTGTTGGGATCTTATTATAGAAGCGTATACAGTTGCCGAGAAATGAGCTCCTAGCCTTCTTAAGCCTAAGAGTTGGAATTGTAGGCTTGTGCTTATTCCTAGTATTTATATTATGATGGCTACCTAATGTATCGAATTCTGCAATATGTTTTTTAGCATAAACAATGTTGGCGTAGATATATTGACTTGCAACTGTCAGGATGTCAATTTCTTTGAAAAGTTCTCTTAACGACACTCTACTACCTAGTCTATAGATAAATCGGATGGCTCTCTTCTGCAAGATGAAGATGCTCTCAATATCTGCTGCCCGACCCCATAGTAGTAAGCCATATGACATAATACTATGGAAGTAACTAAAGTAGACAAGCCTAGCAGTTGCGATGTCAGTCAATTCCCTGATTCTTTTTACAGCATAAGCTGCAGAACTGAGCCTATGAGATAATTTTACAATATGCGGGCCCCATTGAAGCTTTGCATCAATAGTGATGCCTAGAAATACAGTTTCTTCTACTAGCTCTAATTTATCTTTTCCTAGTATAATATTGTTTTCTACCTGTATCACATTCGGTAGGGTAAACTTTATACATTTTGTTTTTTTAGAATTTAACAGTAAATTATTGGCTGTGAACCAATCTAATACACGTGAGAGAGCAGTATTTGCATCACTTAGGTCATCTTCTTGTCTCCTTATTTTAAAAATAAGTGACGTGTCATCAGCAAATAATACTATCTCAGACATGTTTTTCACCATATGTGGCAAATCATTAATGTATACAAGGAATAGAAACGGTCCTAAGATGGATCTTGCGGAACTCCTATCTTCACCTGGGAACCCGCAGACTGTGTACGATTTATGTCAGCTTTTTGAACCCTCCCTTCCAAGTATGATCTCATTAGTTTTAAGCCTTTCCCCTTTACCCCGTAGTATTTTAATTTTATGAGAAGTGTTTCATGGTCTACACAGTCAAATGCCTTTGAAAGGTCACAAAATACGCCTATAGCATCTTTCCTATCCCCCCATGCGCTATAAATGTGCCTAACTAACATCACTCCCGCATCCGTCGTTGAGCGTCCTTTAGTAAAACCAAACTGTTGGTCGTGGAGAAGTTTGTGTTTATCGAAGTATGATAGTAGCTGAGCTAGCACGACTTTCTCAAATATTTTACTTAATACTGGTAGGACTGACACTGGTCTAAAATTTGAAGGATCTTGCCTATCGCCATTTTTAAATAATGGTACAAGCCTACTATATTTCATGAGGTCCGGAAACAGACCTTCATCTATACACTTGTTGAAAATACTAGCTAAGTGTGGTGCTAACACATGTATTACTGAGCTGATAATTTTTACTGACAAACCCCATAAGTCTTCAGTTTTTTTTAAGTTCAACAATTTAAATGTTTTTACTACTATGTGCGCATTTATATGAGAAAATGAGAATTGATGATCACAAGGTAGGACATTTGCTTTTAATATATCAGCTGCAAGATCCGGCGATGAGTCTAAATGAACTGTTGTTTCTAATGGAATATTTGTAAAAAACTTTTCGAATGCCGTGGCTATATCCTCATTTGATGTTATTACCTCATTGTTGATATTTAGTGAAAATTCGCGCTCGCCTGTTTTAGTTTTACCCGTTTCCCTATTTATAATAGTCCAAATTGTTTTAGATTTATTTGCTGATTTGTCTATAGTATCCTTTATGTGTGCACATTTAGCTTTGTGGCAGACGGGGCTAAATATTTTTTGATATTTTTTAACATATTCTAGAAAACGGGGATCGTACGTATAAGTTTTCTTCTCATATAGTGAATAAAGTGTATTCCTGCTATTTCGAATGCCCTTTGTTGCCCACTCACTAAATCCTGATTTATTACCTGTGACTAATTTTTTCAGCTTAAACACTTTGTCAAAGCTATCTGAAACGACTTTGAAAAAGTCTCTGTAGTGATTATTTGCAATTTGTAAACTATTCGGACTAGGCAAATTACATTGTAGGTCTAGTTTAAAAGCATCTAACTTTTTGATGGTTATGGGCCTACAAATAATGGTTTGCTCAGGTTTTTTTGAATCTATTGGAAAGTAAACAATTTGACCACTGTGGTCCGATTTCAAACAATTTACAGTTAATGAGTCTAAATAATCACAATCGCAGAAAAAATTATCTAAGCAAGTGGCCGTGGTTTCTGTAATTCTACTTGGCTCCAAAAAAACATTAGTTAAATTAAATGACTTAAGGAATATTGATAGTTTAGAAAGCAGAGTACAATCTACGAGCAAGTCTATATTAAAGTCACCACAGACCACAATTTTTTTATTACAACTGGAGGCCATTTTTAACACATCCTCCATTACATCTTGAAATGTACTGAAATCGCCTTTGCCTCGTCTATATACGCCTATAATAATATGTTTGTCCAGTTCAACACACGAAAGTTCCACCACCATTTCAACAGAAAGTTTGCAAATGTCCTTGCGTTCTTTGTATTTAAGGCCATTTTTTATTAAAAGTAAGGATCCCCCGTGTACTGCAAAGTTTCTATTGAAACAACTGGCTATTTGATAGTTATGTATAGCTAAATTCATTTGAGGCTCTAGTAGCCAGTGCTCTGTGATGCAAAGTACATCTAAATTAAATGTCTGCAGGAACAGCTCAATTTCAAGTAACTTAACAGAAAAACCCCCCTGTAGATTTTGGTTCCCTACAACCAGTTTTCTTACGGGGGGCTCCTCTGTAGTCGGCGCTGACAGTTTAAATTAGCAGCTAAATTTACCCTACCTACATTACAACTACGAGGTTTTTTTGCAATCTCTGAGTAAGCTACCCTATTTATTACAGTTCCCTGTTTTATTGTATTAACAATAATGGGGTCATAAATATTGAATGCCAACAAAGTGGCAAGCTGTTTCTTTGAAGAAAGAGGTACATACATAGTATCCCTAGTCAATACAAAGTTGCGAATAAACTTATTCGTATCAAAAAAATGTACTTGGTCACGATGACCAAAGGTCAAATTAAACATAAGGGTGTTTAACTCATGCACCCTGTAATTTTGTTCATCAGATAGTGTCCTAGAATAGGGAAAAGCGCAGATGATGATTTTATTTACTTGAAGAGCTATTATTGAGTTAAAATAATTTATTAAATCATCTTTCTTGACGCCTGCGCTGTTCCCCATTAAAAACACTATTGTACAGTTCTGGTCATATTTTTTACTTAGCATGCAGTTTACTAAGTGCATGTATGTGGCGTTAGGCATACAGACATTCTCTACCTGCTGGTTTAAATTATTTTTTAATGTACTGCCTAAACCTACCCCTAACTGATCTGAGTAAATAAATGTCTTAAATTTAGCATCTTCAAAGCAGGTTTCTTCTTGTTTCTCCAGAGTCCTGACAGGGGGAGATCTTGTGCTGTGTCCCTTTGTCGCACTCGGTGTTGTAGGCAGTTCGCTTGTCTCTGTGTCAGGCAGGTATACCGGATCCAGCTGTACAGGGGCCGGTGTCTCTGGAACACTGCATGGTTCACGGCGACGACGGAGGCGACGGCGGCGGCTGCGGCGGCGAGATCGTCCACACAGCTCAACGCTTTGTGTCTCGACGGAGTCCAGCTGTAGAGAGGCCGGACTTCCAGACTGGTCGCTCGGTGGTGGCAGGGACGACAGTATTGATCGGTCCTCGGTGTCATCATTGTTCTGATTTATGTTCAAGAGGCACAAATATGCAGTCCTGGTACAGGGCTACATATTTGCGCCCTTCGGCGTAGAGGGACCAGGTGCGCGAAAACTCTCTCAAGAGATTTCGTTGTGCCTGGTTGACGCCTCGAGTGTACAGAGGGCTGGTGCTTACCAAGGGCAAAGGCTGAGTCTCGCCATCCAGTGGGGCAACGCCGCCAGCCTACCCTACCGAGCGACGTTGGCGATCTGGCTCAAATATTTTACCTATGTTAGGTTATTCTTAAGTTAGCAATGCAAAAGTTGGTGATCTGGCATAATATCCGGGGAACTTAGAGGCAGAAATTCTCCAGATGGACGATAAGTGGGGTCGGCTTATTCATCATCACAGTCTTCTTACGCTATTTCCAGGTCTTCAGCACTATTATCTACTTTGATAGCAGGATTGGCAGCAAAAACCACCTTCCTTGCACAAGAATTTAGAATTTATTATCGGTCAAAAGGGTATTATTCGGTTTACAACAAAAAAATATTACAAAAAAAACTGGACAGAGAGTAGTATCTAGAAGAAACCGATGGCAATATGGTATTAAGTCAATATAAAACCAATGGTATTTAGAAAGTTATGAAAAAAAATCGGACTATAGAGTATTAAGTCAAAATAATATAAATGACGAATTATTCAAAACGGGCTAAAGAGTATTAACTAAAAGATAATACGCTCTAGACTGCTCACATTTTAACTTTTTATAGTAATTATTGACAGAGCACCTGTCATAACTTGAAATAACACGAGTGACCCGTCAATTTCGGATGGCGCTTAGTGGCTAACTAAAATGTGACAGTCTTGCCTGCTCGAATATATCGCAAACCAAATTGGAAGACAGTCGTAAAGCTCCGTTTCTCGGCTTTAAACTAACCTACAGATATGGCTGTCTTGCCAGATTGTAGAGAAAAATTTTGCGAACTCGAATCCGTCGTAAAAAAAAAATTGCATTTTCCGAGATAATACCCTCTGACTATTCATGTGCGATATGTTATTTATTATAAAATTGTTTTTATATTGTTTGGCGACTACACTTTGATGACAGATCTATTATTTTGCGGACAAACCTTATTATTTAAAACATTCAAAACATAATAAATTGATGATAGCTTAAATCATACCCTTTTAAATATTTTTGAGGCGACATCTCGGACACTCTAAAAATATTGAACCCGTATCGTACAGTCAGATAGGTACTAAAGTATTCAAATTTAATACACAGAGAAAGAGCGTTATCACAGCTGTCTATTTTAGGATAGCCTGAATTTAAGCACTTCGATCGCGTTCGGTTCATTTTTAATGAAAAAGTACTAGGCTTAGGTACATAATAAGTTGCTAGGAGGATCATAACATCAGTTCTCACATCATTTTGTTGCTAATTAACCGCGCGTAATTATGTGGAAACTGAGGTGGTCCTACCACCTTATAATGTAAGCCTAGTACTTTTTCATCAAACATTATTTACGCTACGTCTTGATAAAACACTATAACTAGTGGGACTTTTTGGATGTGCTGAGCCTTTGTTACGTGCGCAGTGACATGAGACGCGGAAGCAGATTGCCAAACATTGGTGCACAAGGCAAAACATATATATTGTGAACATAATATAGTTAAGATTATGTTTACATAAAATTGATGAAATAAAATGTGTGTAGCGAGCGACACACTTGCGGGGGAGAGCAAATGTTGAAGACTGCATGAGTACACAAGATATTATTTGCATATGGGTTTGTAACATTTTTATTAGTCTCCTCATAAATAAGATCGTAGGGAGTTTTTTATCCCACTGTACAAAACGGCTTTATTTGTAAGTGTCCGAGATGTCGCCTCAAAAATATTAAAATAATAAAGAGACATTTCGAACAAAGTGTCCGAAAAAATTTTGTCCGAGATGTCGTACTCGTAATAAAGTTAAGACAGGCAGACAACGCAGGCAGAGTAATAGGGTCCCGTTTGACACCGGGTACAAAACCCTAAAAACGCTGAAAAAATGCGACTTGCTAGGAATGGGGTATCCTAGCCTGTCGCTTACTGTGTACACACGACAGCATGTCAGAGTGTACAGTTTTGTTGGAAAGTCGTCCGTAGCCTAGTCGTCGAACGAACATTACAAGACATACATACATACAAACATACATACATAATAACATACAAACATAAATACATACATACAAACGCCGGATTGTTAAAGTAGACTCGGAGAACTTCGCTCGGTCATTGAATCAGAACAATAGCTGTATTCATACACTGTGACTTCAGACTATGTCAGCTGATTGGGTTAGTTACACAAAGTGGACTTCCGATCATAGACGGCCGTGAGGTACGTGATCGAAACACTTACTTTTTTAAAACTTTAGATCAAAGTCAGAAATGACAGAAAAAAAACCAGCAAATGCGAACTGCGAAGTCACGAAAAAAATACAGCTGTCCCATACGTTTTTGATGGAGTTTTTAGGGTGGTATTCTAGAACGCTACTTAAACTCAGTTTAAACAGAGTTCAGACTGTCGATAAAACAGAGCATGTTTTGATATGAAGGGAGGGATATTCAAATCAAAACATGCACTGTTTTATCGACAGTCGACACGACTAAACTCTACTTAAACTGAGTTTACACAGAGTTCAAGGAGCGTTCTAGTTTGAACTGAGTACCAGTACTAGAATACCACCCTTAGTATTGAACAGAGTTTTTCTTTTATATTTTGCAGTAGTAAGAAGTTGCTTGTATTGATGACTTTTTAGCGGCCTCCTTAGGGCGCGTTTACATGACAAGAATTGTGTCACGCGGCGACCGCTCAGGGTCCGCATGGCGAGACGGCGCGTTGCGATTATATTAAGGTTGGACGATAGCAACGTGACGGGAAATTCAAAAATAGCTATTTTTGTTCAGCGATTTTTCGTTCCCGGCAATAACATAGTATTATAATGAAAAGAATACTATGTTATGGCTGCGAACGAAAAATTGCTCAGTTAAGCTACAAAATGCAAAACGGTGAAAATTTTGAATTTCCCGTCACGTTGCTATCGTCCCCCCTTAAGGCATAATGAACTCTATTTAGTTAGCAGCTACGTTTACAGAGCGGGTAGACAAGGCGCGGTTAGGGGATTGCGAGAATGAACGTTGCTACCTTGTAAACAAAGTACACTCTTGCCATCTCTGTACATCAGAGCGCGGCGACCGTGCGGGACCGCTCGAATTTTTTTGTCTCGTTTGTCTAAGCGTTTTAAGTACCTTTTTGCAATACCTGAGATTCCAAATCACGCTTGTGAAAATGTACATAGGGGAATCGATGCCGTATCGGTGTAATTGCCACTAAATAAGACTTGGCTCTATGCAAAGTGGCCTAAAATAAAGCTAGGCGTAGACAAAGCACCGAAAACTGTTCCAAACTGAACAAAAGCTTAATAGAAAGTAAGATCTCCGCGAGATCCTAACTTCGCTAAATCCGTGAGCTCAGTGCAAATATCAATAAACAACTACGAAAAACAGTGCGATTTTCCTTCCGGAGTTTACTTAAATACCCGCCCGACTTTGCTAAAGCCTTCCGAGAGGCTTTTAGAGCATGCGACATTGTTGGAAAGCATAAACACTCCTTAAGCCTAGGTTACACGAGTATAGTAAGTGCAATGGTCGAGTATACTAGCATACTATGCTCTATTGTTTTTGAGTCCTCTACCAGTTCAAGTAGACTACCAGTTCAAGTAGAGTAATTGTCTAGTTAACTCCACGGGGAAGTACCTAATGGTATCAAAGAAGAATCTATACTTCAAGTAAAAATATTCATGCATTCAAAGAACAAATACAAAATCTTTAGTACGTCACTATTTATTTTTCGGCATCCACTGGTATCACTACTGTCAAACGACTTATAACTAAATAACACTCACTTTTTTCAAACAACTGTCAAATTACTTTTAGAATAACAAAATAGAGTACCTATAGGTACCACGGACGTAAAAAAATAAGTCTGTGATAGGTACCCGTAAATGATAAAAGGTAGAGTACCAAACGTAAATGTACCTATGCCTATTTTATTTGTAGAGTAATTAAATCAGCAGTAGTTTAGCCATGAACTATGTTTACTCTACTAACATACACGAGTCGAGTGGCCGGTAGAGTAGAGTTGACGCCGTGGTGGTTTACCGACTCAACTGACAAAATCAAAGCAAATAAATAATAATAGTAGCTATAAAATACCCTTAGTAATAAAAACACAAACAAAGCTAATAAAACCTTACCATCTTAATACAAGGTGTAAATTATTGGTGTTTAATCCAGTGTTTTTCAATATTTTTCATTACGCGACCCCCTTGCAGTGGTAAAACCTTTCGCGACCTCCTACCAGGGTTTCGTCAGTTAACCAACGCCGCCAATGGAAAAAAAACAGAATTATCTTGTTTTTGGATGCGTTTTTTGCTAATAACAAAACGTCAGGTACAGGTAGCGTCACGAGTTATGAGCGCTCGACGAAACTGGTGGGGATTTCTGCGCAAGTGTGTACAATCGCGCGCAAAATGTCTAATATTCACACGGGATCTAAGACTGACGCTGAGCTGAACTATAGTTGAGTGAGATACTATAAAAATCGGAGAAACTGACTAAAATTAAAGATTAAAAGTATTCTTTGCGGATTTTGCACTCGTTATATTTTAAATGGTTTTCTATACAATATTAACGGACATTAAGATAAAACCGGTGTACAATCAATGAAAAATAATCTAAATCCAGTAGGTATTGTTCTCAATAACTTTTTTTTATCTTTCTGAACTGTCTTTTTAAAACATTTTGTTTCGGCATTCTTTCTGCGACGAAACAAAAAAACGATGTGTGCGACTGTACCCCGAGGCTAGAGCGACTGATCCACCAATCACGCGCCCGCGCTCGCCGGCGATCGCGCCTCTCCGTCGCCACTCTCGTACCCCGCCAAACAGACCCAAAAAATGAGTTCTGCGCATTCAAGGTCAGCGCTCATAACTCATGACGCTACCTGTACTCAATGCGAGGCTTAACTATTTTTAGGACTTGAGGGTAGACGATAGCAAGGTGGCGGGAAATTCAAAATTTTCACAGACTTTTACATTTTGTAGCTAAACTGAACTATTTTTGTTCAGCGATTTTTCGTTCGCGAGAATAAAACCGTATTCTTTTCATTATTGTAAACAACAGAACAACAATAATTCAGCCGATTATGTGTTCTGGTCTACGAAGCAGTGGTACTGCCCAAAAAACTTGTCGTAGACCAGAACACATAATCGGCCGAATTATTGTTGTTCTTTTGTTTACAATAATGAAAAGAATACAGTTTTATTCTCGCGAACGAAAAATCGCTGAGCAAAAATAGCTCAGTTTAGCTACAAAATGTAAAAAACTGTGAAAATTTTGAATTTCCCGCCACACTACTATCTTCCAGCCTTAGTTTAGATTCCAGATCCTTCCAGATCCGAATAAAATCTTTTATCACTAAATGGGGCCACTTTTGGCGATAAAAGATTTTATTCGTAGGTGCTAGGCAAAAAACGCATCGAAAAGAAGATATTATGTTTTTTTTTCCATTGGCAGCGCTAGTTGTGCCTAGGTTTGGGCCTTAAGGCGCTGGGCATAGTGGATCGCCCGCGCGCAACGAAAAATGCACAAAATCGATTCCTGTATCAAATACACAAAAAAAAACTAAAATGTTCACATATCAAACCCTAGAATTAGTCGAGACATATCTAAAACAGCCAGTTTCGTGTTGACATTCATAAACGTTTTGAAGATATTTTGCTTGAAAAAAAATAGGCGGCGCACTTTTTTTCAATAAAAATATCTTGCAATCTATTATGGATATCAACACAAAACTGGCTGTGTTAGATAGGTCTCAACTAATTCTAGGGTTTGATATGTGAAAATTTTCGATTTTTTTTGTGTATTTGATACAGGAATCGATTTTGTGCATTTTTCTTTGCGCGCGGGCTAATTCACTATGCCCAGCGCCTTAAGTACACCTTTAGACCATAACCACGACGCCCAAAACCCCTCCTAGAGAAGCTTCGCCACCCCTTAAGACGCGGTGCATAGTGAATAGCCCGCGCGCCAAGAAAAATGCACAAAATCGAGTCCTGTATCAAATACACTAAACAAATCGAAAATTTTCACATATCAAACCCTAGAATTAGGTGAGACCTATCTAACACAGCCAGTTTTGTGTTGAGATTCGTAAACGTTTTAAAGATATTTTTGATGAAAAAAAATAGGCGGCGCACTTTTTTTCAAACAAAATATCTCGCAATCTGTTATGGGTATCAACACAAAACTGGCTGTTTTAGATAGCTCTCACCTAATTCTAGGGTTTGATATGTGAACATTTTCGATTTTTTTAGTGTGTTTGGTACAGGAATCGATTTTGTGCATTTTTTTGCGCGCGGGCTAATTCACTATGCCCAGCGCCTTAAAGAAGTTTCGCTACCCCTCTAAGGTACCTTGGCCACCTACCGGTTGAAAAACACTGGTTTAGTCCTTTAAATTTTCACGGCAATAAACCGAAACAATCATTTTAATGATCATCATGGGCGACTGTTGAGTTACTACTCAGTGGGGTGTAAAAGTCCCAAAAGCACTCTAAGTACAGCTACATATTGGCTCATATCGAGTAGTGGCCCAGCGCCTCTGGGCTAAATTTGTACCATTCCGAAATACGTTCACTCCAGCACATTATCCCGTTTTATGACCTATAAAAGTCAGATGGAACTTACAACATTTGCGGCGCGGCCCTTATTTTCAGGACCTAATATAGCATTTTCTTTATTGGCGCCCTGTCCTTATATTTTATAGGCCGAGAGGTATGCATAGATTTCACCCTAACGATTTGTGTATTTTACTGTTACCCAATAAAACGTTTATGGTTAACGCATTTTATTAGGGTCGCGTGACGTTTCCCTTATATGGCGACGTTTTGTTCTTAATATTTCATTAAAAAATATGTCTTTTTTGGGTTTCGTCAGCACTTCACAGTAAGTTAGGTACGTAATGGCGCTCCTTGTTACATAGATCGAGATAGAGAGTCTTGTATCCAGCTGTCAAAGCTTGACGGCTGGTCATGCTAAGCCAGCTGCATAGGTAGGTAACTAATTAGTTTTGTATGTGATTTTGATTTATGAATGACCTAATTACAGAGCAAAGACAGAACGGCACGGGGGAAGCCACACTAAATGAAAATGAAGAAAAATCTTCTTTTTGGATGCGTTTTTAGCTATAAACAAGCCGTCAAATGACCTAGGCCCTAAGCAGTTATTTTAGGACGTAAGGTCAAGATCTCAGATCCTAAATAAATCCTGCACAAGAAAAAAACGGCCATTTTTGACTTGTGCAAATTTTATTTAGGATCTGAGATCTAAAAATAGCTAAGCCTAGAAATTCTCATTTTACGGCCCGTTTTTAACAAAAGACGCTTCAAAAAGCTATGTTTTCTTTATTAGCGGCGCAACAGTAACTGCATGGAGTACCCTTCTCTTAACTGACCTTACTTGCTGGAAACTTACTCACTTACTTACTCCGCCGGCTCAGCGACCCGAAGTGGGTCTTGGCCTCAGACACACTAGGTCGCCACTGGTCTTAAAAAATAAAATAATGTCTTTCTTTTCTCACTGTCGTTTGAGTGACAGAGCAGAGCGACGCGTCTGAGAGAGGAAAGTTCAGCAAAGCGGCATGGCAGTTTTGTGTAGTCTTCACTTCCATAACTCATCTCCACCAAATTAAATAACATATTTCTCGCGACGGCGACCGGATTTCAGCGTAACATGAAACAAGATTATTCACCTGTAATAAATCACGGGCTTCTTCGCAGCGGGAGCGAGCGAGCGCCATCTGTTTGCGTCCAAGCTCATTTCGTAATTTAATTATCACTTTTTTGTATCAAATTCCTTACCGGCAGCGAGCATTGTCCGTGAGTACACTTCATTAACAATAGAGAAGTGAACGAACAGCTTCCGAATTACTTGTATTTTTATGAAAAAAAAAAACATGTTTAAAAAAATGTTGGTGCACAATAATTATTATTTGTGTAACTTAAAGTTTGTAAAAGACGAAAAAATATGAATATAGAGCTAAGCGTAGGTTTATTTACAAGAGAAATAAGCATTATGAATAAGCGTTCAAAAGCATGTTTATTTTTGCCATAGAGTTTGATGTCGAATCATAACTGAAAACTCAAATTACTTAATTCGACCTTAGACCATGTACATCACCTTACATCCTCAGATCGTCTAACCATAGGACAGAGAAACCTCATTTTTATTATTTTAAAAGTTAAACAGATCGCTTTAGGTAGTTTCCAAACAGGTTTAAATATGAAAGTCTAAGCATTTCCTCGCTAAACAAGTCATCAAGTTATCATTACCAATCATCTTGAACGTTCGAAAATTGCTCAAGCCGTGATCAATGATGGTATTTTGAAGGTGCTGTTAAGCGTGGGAATGCAAAAACTGCCCCTCTTCGCTATCGCCTGATTCATTCACGAATTTCCTGCACGCAAGGAAGCCAGTAAGCTGTACTACCTACCTGCTCACAGGTTGCCTATGTTTACAACCTGACGTTAGGGGTCCGTACCTAAAAAGGAATTAAAATAAGCACCGCTGCAGATGTAACAAATCTCTGAAGAAAAAAATTACAATCCTATATTATTAAGGAAACTTATGCCCGTTTGGCTTTCAAATGATAATGTTTGAATGAGAGAATGTTTATGGTTCCATTTGAAGTTTGCAAGGCACTTTTAAAGGGCTTGGAAGGAGTCCGGAAGACCCTCAACCTGACGAGATAGGGAATCCTGCTGGAAGATGCCGATGTTCTTTTGCCAATGCGGAGCTACCCAGACACCACCACATCTCTACACCTACAGTGAGTGACCTGAAGCTTCCATGCAAATGTTGCGCTCCACAGTTCAGCGGACAGGACCTCATAGAAGCGTCACAAAGCGCTGTCAAAGTAGCGAATTTATGGGCGCGCAAGAAGAAGATGCTTTCGACACGAGAAGAAGAAGATATGGCGGATGAAAGTTATGAAAGAAAGACTTGACCACGTCTCCCGCACTGTTTCCGATGACGCACGGTCTCGTCGCGCGCTAAGACCTCATACCATACCGCTAAAAACCACGAATCAAACCACGTGGTGTCTCAAGTCACATCTTTCGTGTCACTTTACGTACGCGCGGAACCCTCAGAGGGCAAATGAAACTCACACTTAGCCGGTTTTTATTGAAGTAAGGAGTGTGTGTAACAGACCCTGAGCTCAACTTGAGAGGTTTCGTGTCTTGTCATTTTGTCAATATTGTGTAATCGGTGGGAAGGCTTTGTGCAGTTTAGAAGAAACAAGCTCTTGACGGATTGAAGGCATTTGTCTAGATTAAGGTCGGACGATATCAGCGTGGCGGGAAATTCAAAATTTTCACAGTTTTTTAAAGGACCACGGGCACATTAGTATGAAGTCTGGGCCCACTGACAGTTAACACTTGATGAAATTTTTTACATTGTTCGACCTCAATAAACTTCATGTCAAATGAAAGCTCTTGAAGAGTACTTCAATTTATTCTACGGCAGCTTAGTCAAAATCGAGCGCGAAAATGGTGTTTTGGACACATTTGTCCCATTTTATGAAGATTGTCCGACCTCAATAAACTTCATGTCAAATGAAAGCTCTTGAAGAGTACTTCAATTTATTCTATGGCAGCTTTGTCAAAATCGGGCGCGAAAATGGTGTTTTGGGCATATTTGTCCCATTTTATGAAGATTGTCCGACCTCAATAAACTTCATGTCAAATGAAAGATCTTGAAGAGTACTTCAATTTATTCTATGGCAGCTTAGTCGAAATCGAGCGCGAAAGTGGTGTTTTGGGGATGGGCATATTGGGCCCACTGACAGTTGACATTTTACATTGTCCGACCTCAATAAACTTTATGTCAAATGAGTTTTATTGAGGTCGGACAATCTTCATAAAATGGGACAAGTATGCCCAAAACAACATTTTCGCGCTCGATTTTGATTAAGCTGCCAAAGAATAAATTAAAGTACTCTTCAAGAGCTTTCATTTGACATAAAGTTTATTGAGGTCGGACAGTGTAAAATGTCAACTGTCAGTGGGCCCAATATGCCCATCCCCAAAACACCACTTTCGCGCTCGATTTTGACTAAGCTGCCATAGAATAAATTGATGTACTCTTCAAGAGCTTTCATTTGACATGAGATTTATTGAGGTCGGACAATCTTCTTAAAATGGGACAAATATGCCCAAAACACCATTTTCGCGCTCGATTTTGACTAAGCTGCCTTAGAATAAGCTAATGTACTCTTCAAGAGCTTTCATTTGACATGAGTTTTATTGAGGTCGGACAATGTAAAATGTCAACTGTCAGTGGGCCCAATGTGCCCATCCCCAAAACACCACTTTCGCGCTCGATTTCGACCAAACTGCCATAGAATAAATTAAAGTACTCTTCAAGAGCTTTCATTTGACATGAGTTTTATTGAGGTCGGACAATGTAAAATGTCAACTGTCAGTGGGCCCAATATGCCCATCCCCAAAACACCACTTTCGCGCTCGATTTCGACTAAGCTGCCATAGAATAAATTAAAGTACTCTTCAAGAGCTTTCATTTGACATGAGTTTTATTGAGGTCGGACAATCTTCGTAAAATGGGACAAATATGCCCAAAACACCATTTTCGCGCTTGATTTTGACTAAGCTGCCTTAGAATAAATTAAAGTACTCTTCAAGAGCTTTCATTTGACATGAGTTTTATTGAGGTTGGACAATGTAAAATGTCAACTGTCAGTGGGCCCAATATGCCCATCCCCAAAACACCACTTTCGCGCTCGATTTCGACTAAGCTGCCATAGAATAAATTGAAGTACTCTTCAAGATCTTTCATTTGACATGAATTTTATTGAGGTCGGACAATCTTCATAAAATGGGACAAATATGCCCAAAACACCATTTTCGCGCTCGATTTTGACTAAGCTGCCTTAGAATAAATTAAAGTACTCTTCAAGAGCTTTCATTTGACATGAGTTTTATTGAGGTCGGACAATGTAAAATGTCAACTGTCAGTGGGCCCAATATGCCCATCCCCAAAACACCACTTTCACGCTCGATTTCGACTAAGCTGCCGTAGAATAAATTGATGTACTCTTCAAGAGCTTTCATTTGACACGAGTTTTATTGGGGTCGGACAATCTTCACAAAATGGGACAAATATGACCAAAACATCATTTTCGCGCTCGATTTTGACATTAGTTTTATTGAGGTCGGACAATCTTCATAAAATGGGACAAATATGCCCAAATACAATCTTGTCAACTGTCAGTGGGCCCAATATGCCCATCCCCAAAACACCATTTTCGCGCTCGATTTCGACTAAGCTGCCATAGAATAAATTAAAGTACTCTTCAAGAGCTTTCATTTGACATGAGTTTTATTGAGGTCGGACAATCTTCGCAAAATGGGACAAATATGACCAAAACATCATTTTCGCGCTCGATTTTGACTAAGCTGCCATAGAATAAACTCATGTACTCTTCAAGAGCTTTCATTTGACATGAGTTTTATTGAGGTCGGACAATCTTCATAAAATGGGACAAATATGCCCAAAACACCATTTTCGCGCTTGATTTTGACTAAGCTGCCATAGTTTAAATTGATGTACTCTTCAAGAGCTTTCATTTGACATGAGTTTTATTGAGGTCGGACAATCTTCATAAAATGTGATAAATATGCCCAAAACACCATTTTCGCGCTCGTTTTTGACTAAGCTGTCATATAATAAATTAAAGTACTTTTCAAGGGCTTTCATTTGACATCAAGTTTATTGAGGTCGGACAATGTAAATTTTTTCATCAAGTGTCAACTGTCAGTGGGCCCAATGTGCCCATGGTCCTTTTGAAGCTAAACTGAGCTATTTTTGTTCAGCGATTTTTCGTTCGCGGTAATAAAAGCAGTGGCAAAGAAGTCAAAGCAGTGCCACTGCCCAAAAACTTGTTGATGACCAGAACACATAAGCGGCTGAATTATTTTTGTTCTGTTATTTACAATATTGAAAATAATACTATGTTATTGCCGCGAACGAAAAATCGCTGAACAAAAATAGCTCAATTTAGCTTAAAAATTTAAATAAATTTAAATTCAAAATTTTCACAGCTTTTTACATTCTGTAGCTAAACTGAGCTATTTTTGTTCAGCGATTTTTCGTTCGCGGCAAACGAAACTACTGCTGCCATGGCCCTAAGGGAAACACAGTGAAAACGAAAATAGTAGTTTCAATGACACTGAAAACTATGAAAACGAAAACAGTGAAAAGCCATTCTGTGAATTCAGTTTCCATAGTCTATGGAACTTATTACTTACCTAAGGTCCACTTGCGTCTATCAGGGTTAGCCAGTTAGCTCTGTATGGAAATGTCAAATTAACTCGGAGTTAGTTGGCTAACCCTGACTGACGCAAGTCCGCCTAAGTTAACTACATTGCATCTTTTTGTAAAAGTGTGTTTAAAACGCCCTCAAAAAGTATAATGATATTACTTTGTCACTACTTAAATTGCACCTTATTTTTAAAACTTACTTAGTCTCTTTCTTCAGAGCGTAAAATAAAAATAAGTAATTCCCTAGGACCGGTTCTGGATGGCGATTAAATGTCACCTCCGTTCGTGCTTGACAAGTTTAAGGGTTCAGCTTGTGCCAGGCAACATAGTCTTTATGTCACGGGATTAAAGCTTAAAGAGTAAAAAATGTAAATAAATTATGTTGGTCTGCGCCTAAAGCCTACCCTCAGACAGCTGTCAGTCGAATGCTGTTGCGAAAGAAAATGCGTCCCTTCGGACCCTAAAAATTAAATGCCCAAATTTGGCCTTTCCAATGCTCTCGAGGCATTGTAATTTTCCGTAAATTATTTCGGTCTTAGCTTTTTGTAGCGCTGTTTGCGATCATTTGCCGTTCGAGGGTTTAAATTACCGAAATAATGAGTCTGGAGTCTGTAGAAATCAATGAGCAAGAATCCTTTCAAAAACTAAAGATATTTTTATTTTGCTGAGTCCCAAGGTAAAGAATCGTTTTAACTTTCTGCTGCGGTTTCTAGGTTTTATTTATTGTCTTACGTTTAGTGAAATTTTGTGAAAGTCAAAGAATTAATAATTTTTTAGCTGAGACATGAACTTTGACGCCCCAGCGCGACCTCTGCCTCTAACCAGCCACTGAAATATTAATTTAAAGCCTCTTACGTGAGTTCTAATGGAAATAAAATATGACTTTGCTACGTGCGTTTTAATAAAACAAAAGAAGAACAGAAACAATTATAAAATTTTGTATCGAACATTTTCGAGCAGGGTGACAAAGTTACTCGCCCGACTGCAATTATTGCGCACGCCACCTGTCACACGCATCCGTGACACTCGCCCAAAGTAATTATTGAACAGCCTCGAGCAGAAAAAAAAAGATGTTTTGCGAGTTTCGCGACACAATGAGTTCGGATAGAGAAAATGAGAAAATTAATTCAAATTAAAGTCGCTTGACGCGACCATACGTTAGGTTCGCTTTTTCAAAACGCGAAGAACTAACCACTGCAAATGCCACCCAATCCTACTACCTACTTTATTTCCGCATCCAGTCCTGTCCATCCTAAGTTTATCTGGAAGAGCTTTTAGCGATAAGGCCGCCATTTGTACTATATTTTCTTGTAAAGTTATCTGTTATATTCTTTCTGTTGTGCAATAAAGAGTTTTCTATCTATCTATCTATCCTAAATCGTCTCCGTCATCATTAATTTATGTTGGTTAATAATTTTAAAGGGTTATTTTATATTCACTTTTAATGATTCGCGATATTTAAACATTATTGTATTCGAAACGGGTCGAATCGCGATTGGTTTGCCTAAAAACCAATCGCGATTCGACCCGTTTCGAATACAATAAGGGTTATTTTATGTTGGTAACTTTTTTTAAACGTGCAATCCTTCACCTGTAGGGCTTAAGTAGCTTTCGTTGTAGTTAATTTGCGGACTGTGAGAGAAAAATTGGGTGTTCCTCGGCTTAAACGAGGTTTAATTTGTTCCCATTAATAAGGATGATGAGAATACATTAGAGCCCTTTGCCAAATCCTTCTTCATACAATTACCGCGCAGAAATTGCCACACACAGAAATTCCCTTCTGCTTTAGCTAAAATAATTCATATTAGTAGCATTAAAAAAAACCGCGACGCTATTAAAAAAAAACTAGTTGAACGGACCCGCCAAGTGCGAGTACAACCGTACCGCGACGCTATTAAAAGAAAAACTAGTTGTAGGGACCCTCGGTCCGTGAGTCCGACTCGCGCTCGAACGTTTTTTATTATTTGTTGTTTTATACATACAAGGTGTTACAAAAGTACCTAACTCTTTTTACAGGGTAATAGTACCCGGTGATAGGGATCACAACCTAAATATATTTTTTTCTCTATGACGTTCCGTTAATTTTTAAATTAATAAAATGTGAACGATGTGGCGGGAGAAAAGTATTTTTACTCAAAAAAGCTCGTAATGTGGTCATTAATTCGACAACCTTCTTTGAGCAAAGGAGGACTTGCGGGCTACTTTGATTAGGCGCCAGAAAAGTTGTATGGAATTTCATTAATGTCGTGTTTTGCGGCCAGAAAAACTGTATGAAAATCCATTAATGTCGAGTTTTGTTTCATAAATAGAACTCAAAAATCCGGCGCAAAAAGTATTTATTTAGAATTGGGCTGTATGAGTACTGGCAGTCCACAAATTTCAAAGAAATAAAAAGCGCGGCCATATTGTTTTCGCCGTTTCGCGCGTTGTTCCAAGTGTTTTTTCTGTGTTTTTGTTGTAAAAGTGAGCTGATAAAATGACGAATCCTCCGATTCATTGTGTTTAACACCAAAAGCATCCGGCGAAAGTGAAATTAGTAATTAAAAATTTATTGCCACCGAAGTCAAATGAAAAATACAAGCAAGCTTACCAACAAAAAGTTTGCGGAATGAAATATCGACAGAAAGTAATCTACGACAAAAGGTAATCTAAGTAAATTACTATTTAAATTACTCGCATTGTTTGAGTAAAGCACTATACAAGCCTTGGTCTGCAATGAGTGCGCTTCTGGCCACGCTATGATGGCCTCGAGCTTAGCTTAGCTACGCTCTCGGCCTTCAAGCTTGGTCATCATTGCAGCCCTTGCTGTCCGCGCTATAAAGGCCTCGACCTTCGGTCTCGGCCTTCATTCCAGCTTGTCCATCAAGGGCTGCAATGCTGACCGCGCTGTGAAGGCCTTGAGCTGCGCTACGCTGCGCTCTGTCGGCCATCAAAAGCGCGCCAGAAACGCGCCCATTAAAGACCGCGGCAGTAATGTACTATTAAATATTGTTTTCATTGACTTTCACAATGTTTTAACAACTCAAAGCTATGTAAATGCACCTACACGCACAAACATATTTTTAAATTTGAGCTAATAACAAAAACGAAAAAGTTATGAAAATTTGTCAATTTTTTTTTACAGATTTGTCATTCTTTTGACCAGTAGGTTACACCCTGTAAAAAGAGTTAGGTACTTTTGTAACACCTTGTATAATCATGCTAAGTTTGATGCTTGTATGTTTTTCTGTTTTTGCGATAGAGCAAAAGGTATAAAAAAAAAATTGTATGGGGACCCCCGATGTTTTTTTATTATTATTCGTTGTGTAATCCGCTATAATAACACATAATCTGTTATAAATTCAACTGGCTACCTTTTACGGGTGCAAAGATACAACTGTAAAAGCTAGAGCAAACAGACAGACGGATAGACAGACAGGGGAGGAAGAGTAATAGGGTCTCGCTTGGCGCCCTTCTGGTACGGAACCCTAAAAATACTTAGATTAGTATTTAGTTGTTCCTATCTGCGGCTAAGTTTAGGGTTAGGACATTGTAGACTGTAGTATTGAGCGTGGAGCGGATTTGGCCGGCCTGAAATGTCTCTTTCTTGTAGTGCCGTCTCCTATCGGAGGTTGGCAATCATCTTGGCTTTCTTCTTTTGAGGTTGCCAAACGGAACAAGGGGCTCGTGGATTGTTGGAACCAATGGCGTAAGTTCTCAAGCCTTGATATACACCGTGGAATTTTTGTTGTTTTAAAGCCGAAGGTAGGTATTTTGTTGCGCTGGTGATTTTGAGCCAAATAAAAAAAAAACATTCCAAAACGCGCGAAAAAAAAATTCACTTCTCCATACAAATGATGTCGATTGGCGATAGCCGTTTGTATTGGGAAGTGTTTTTTTTTTCGCTCGTTTTGAAGTAAAATTTTGGAATTTGGCTCAGAATCACGAGTGCAACTAAATACCTTCGGCTTTAAAACCACTAAAATTCCACGGTGTATTCGGTCTTCCAGGTCTCCTCCTGCCTGGTATCTTGCTAACATCTGGTAACTGGTAACTGTCAGGCATCTTCATATCGATCGCCTTGCGTTGATTTTGTCAGTCAATATCCGTTTCTCTAGGTTAACGTCACCTATAACTGTCTTAAAACTAATTCCATTAGGTACTTACTACATCGTCGTCGACCAGGAGCCCGATTCAGGTAGACACGCTTATTTATACTAATAATTAATTGCATTGTTTTTCTACCTTGTGGTATCCTACGACACCGTGATTACCAAGTGCTTATCACGATTGCAAGGCAATGCCGATTCCAATCGCCAATCGCCATACATAGCAAACATCGTTTTTTTAATCCCCGATACAAAAAGAGGGGGTGTTATAAGTTTGACCGCTATGTGTGTCTGTCTGTGGCAACGTAGCTCTTAAATGGGCAAACCGATCTGAAGCGTGTTTTTATTATTTGAAAGCTGCTTTTCTAGCGAGCGTTCTTAAGAAATATGTTTTATCAAAATCAAAATCGGTTCAGCAGTTTATGAGTTATGCTAATTTGGAGCTGAAATGTCCGGGGAATTTTAAAATTTAAATTTAGTAGTTATTTAGTTATTTAGCTGAATCGAGGCGCAGCCCTAGAACTCCGGTCGTGACGTCACCAAGTTGCGTGACAAAACCAAGCCGCACGCACACTGTCAAATGATAACTTCATGTCTATCAATTTTCAGCGGAATGGAACGCTACCGGGGGCTTTAATGTCCCAGCCTTTATTATTTAGCTGAACGAAATTCACCTTTACTATGCTGGTATTAAGAATAATAAACGTATTGTTTATTCGGTCTAGTTTATTATAGCACCTACTGATAAGTCAGGGTATAAGGTATAACAGTCAAATACTAGTCCCTTAGCTTATTTGTTACTGTGAAATATCGCTGTGAGGTATTCAAAGGTGGTCGTAGGTAATAATTAATTGATCTGTAGGTTCTGTAGTGGAAATATATTTAGAACGTATGATTTCGCTCTTCGATTGGTTGGTAGTTTAGTTTACTTAATGGAAGAAAAGTAGAGCCAAGTTCAGTATTTATAAAACCACGAATTATACCATGATTTGAATCCCGATACCTTCGTTGGCGTCGTTCCTAAGTTTATAGTTATTATTTTGTGAATTTATAGTGGAATGCATACCCTTGCTACGGGTGAATAAAACCTTAATGATCGAATGACGAAATCACTTTGATAAAAACTTCTAATTCACTGATATTTTCCGTTTGTCCAACTCGAAAGTAAAATAGTGGTATAATGCTCACAATCTTATAAGATTCCTAAGTAGTATAAAATTCAAAGGTTCTTAGAAACAAGCAATTTTTTTCACAGTTACCGAAGAATAGAGATGTTGACAAGTTAGCCAAATGAGTTACATTCAAAACGATATTTTGTATGATAATACTAGCTTGTGACGTCACAAGCTGGTATTAACGCAAAGTACTTTTAAAATGTTTCATTGATTCAAAATTATGAATGTTTACAACTCTATCTATCCCACTCTACGTCAAATAAATTTGTGAGATGCGTCTAGTTATAATCCCCTTATCTACTGCCTAACCCAGGCTGGGTATGCAACGCTTGATGATGTGTAAGAGTTTAGGAGATGTTTTGAAATATTTTGATAGAGCATTTTTTTATTGATGATTTGTTAAGTTGAATTTATTGTTGATAGCGTCCTTATTAATTCTTCGTTGACGCAGGTTCGTGCATACCTAGTTCGCGTTTAAATGAAAAGCAATCTCATAAAACAAAGAGTGAATAAGCTTATAGCCTGGGCGTAACCGAAGTGCTATTTCGGTTTTTTTACTTAATTAAGAATTCAAATTGTCACCACGAATGGTCACGCTCACTGGCGTGCTTCTAAGTACTCAATTATGGTGGGTTTTTCTTACAGAAATGGCCAGCTATTCAAGTTAGACTATTCCACTTAACTAATAGACGCGGGCAAATTAACTATAATTATTTACATACGTTTACATTTTGTGGTAGAGCTCTATTTTTCTGCCGTAAGGCTGATGGTATTAAATTATAACATTTGTTTTCACATTTAGATTCGAATATTATTCATACGGTTTCCATACAAAATATGTAACCATTATAATTTAAATCATATTCTTCTTTGTTATAGCCTATGTCTATGTCTGTCTTTGTCTGGAAATATTAATTTCTAAGTGCGGACGAGACAGTCAGACAGACGGAAGGACATGGCGAAAGTAATAACCCTCCTTGTTGACTACGGAACCCTAAAAAAGCGTATTTCCGGGTTTGTCTGAGCGTACACGTTTCTAAATATCTTCTAAATGCGCCACAGAAATATGAAATTAGATAGCGGAGGTAACAGATACGCAAAACATTATTTTGCACAAACAAAAGAGTGCCCTTTTCTTTTGAATGCGTAATCGAAACCTTGAAAAGAGTCTGCGGATGGTCTCCGCCAAGAGAACGATAAACCCTTTTAATGTCGCTCCTGTTGTCTCTATTATTGCCGACTTTTTGCTAAGGCCATGAGACTTATTTTTTTAGGGGTCCGCAAAGCCGCATTTCAAAAGGTCACATTCTAATAAGTCTAATGTTTCTTGCAATCCAATAAAATCTTCAATCAAACCAATTCGAATCTTTATAGAAATATTGTAAAGTCGCTTACTTTCTGTCTTTCTAAAAATCTTTAAACAAACCAATTTCATGTCTATCAATTTCCAATCTAATCAAATCAATTTTCAAACTGGATTCATTGATTGAATCCTTTAAGTGATGTGTTGAGTGGCGGAAATCTTGTCACCGCGAATCAATCATCAGAGTTACAAAACCACGGAGTGTAACTTGCTCTTGACCAGTTTTTTATTTTTATTTTGGATAGGATATGGAAGCCGTTTCATATTCGTTTTTATTAAAACGCCGATACGATCTCCATCGACGTTTGTTTAATATCCGATATGTGTTCGAAACTGAGGAGCTTTAATTGAAAGGTTCGTCCAATCGGAATCAATGCAGAATGCGGAGTTCGCATGTTGACTCTGCGGGATTTATTGTCGTTATAAGTTACCCGTTCACGCCTTCCTTTGAGGTTTGGATGATTGCTTTCGCTTATCGGTGCATCGTGTAGATATTATTTTGAATTGATGTTGTCGGCCAGCCCAGATACTACGTTTCTTTTTACCGATAACTCGCATTTGAATATTCCGACTTCATGTTTGGCAATGGAGGTTGAAATTGCTCTTGGTTAATTAAATTTATACGCCAACTGTCTCCTGTAAGTGGAAAGTAAATTATACCGATTGCTCAAAAGTCCAAGACGTCCATTGTAGCCAAAACTGCGGACGTTTTTGCTGATGTTTTAAGAAACGCCGATACAGGAAAAAACTCGGGTCTCACAAATACGAGTCAAATTGGACCTTATTTACAGCAAATCAATTGCAGGACAATGTCAGTCCTTCGGTGACAAGCCAAATTGTGGGTACTTTGGCAGGGCCCGATGAGATTCAGCAAAAAACCCTGCGGCAGAATGGCCGACTGGTAAAAACTACGCGGACAACTCGAATGCGGCCACGGAAGACGCAAAAAGTTGGTGCAGGATTCGGGAATGCGGTGGAAAAACCGATATGGCGTTACCGATTGGATGGGGACAAAGTGCGTTAAACTCAAAGGGGAATCAATAATAGACGTCATTAGTGTGATAATTTCAGCCAATTATCTACCTACAACTAAGAACTCACTAAACAGTTGAAGGTTTAGTTACTGAAACATAATGCTAAGCTAAATTTAAGTACGCTACAAAATATTACGGATTGCGCGTTACATACAAATGTGTTCGTTTTCTAAAAGCTGCGTAACAGAATTTTTTTTCGAATATCCTGATTTTATGGTGCGTTTAAGTGGCCTTTATGATTTTATAAACCTAATAATGGCTATATCCAAGCAACCAACACGAAAAACCAAAGAAAAAAAAACTACTTTACACCTTACCTAGATACAACTATGGTTTTGCCTCACGTTGAAATACCACATCAGAACAAAAGCCTTCCTGGCTCTATGTCGTCCACTAATGAAATCGTGTCCGCCTAGCAAACAACTGCGCGTTTCACATCAAAAAGCGCTTACCGAGCGGACAGTTTTTGCGTCTAATTGTAAGTTATTCGTTCGGAAAGAAAAAGCGCTACTTCGGGCTTAACATATTGGACGGCGTCTATGCAGTTTTATCCTGGTTCCTTGGTTTGTCATGTTTTTGTCTCTTTGTAATGTATCTATTAGGCGTGTGCGGTGTATACAATCTGTTGATATCTTTCTTGGCGAGTCTGATAGGATTACGTTTGATAGGTTAGAATGTAACCTATTTTAGAGTCGTTTTATTTCGGGCTTAACATATTGGACGGCGTCTATGCAGTAACCGTTTTATCCTGGTTTCTTGATTTGTCATGTTTTTGTTTCTTTGTAATGTCTCTATTAGGTGTGTGCGGTGTATGCAATCTGTTGGTATCTTTCTTGGCGAGTCTGATAGGATTACTTTTGATAGGTTAGAAACTTAGAACGCAACCAATTTTAGAGTGGTTTTATAATTAACAAAAGAAAGCCATGTACGATCTAAGTACTTACTTGACAGAATGAGGATTTTGTGCCCAGGCTGTCCAATATCAAATTATTAGTTCAAACCTGTTTGATCACGCTTTACATAATATATTCAAAGTAGAAGTTCCTTTTGGCGAAACTCAAAGTTTGGGTACCTATGAGGAGCCCCCATTGCTACCAACCTAGTCACATTATGTCACTAGAAAGAAACATAGATTATTATATACCAAAAATCACGCCTCTATTCCGGAAGTGTAGACAGAGACGATAGAGTTTTCCACTAGCTACGATCTTGAGATACCTCCTTCGTTTCATCCACCCACATTCATTAATCTCTCATGCACGCTCACTGGTTACGAGTTTTTTTTTACTTTAGCACATTACGGGAACATAATTTTTGTTTTATCACAGATGTGTAAAGGCTGCGGGGGGTGAAGAGGTTCAACATCATAAAATTAAATGTCTGTAACGGAATACTCAATGGCTAAAACCAAAGTGCTTGAATACATTTTGATAAACGTTTGAAACATTTTCCCTGATGAGAGAATAATCCAGCTTGAATTTTATTGTTAGGTTTACGTTTTTCTGAATATTTATTTGGAAAAGGGTTTGAATTAATGTTGGAAAACAAACACCTAACTCTCTCCATTTCACATCGTATCTGGTGGCCTAAGCTTTCAACCTACTGGTACTACGCTAGAGGTCTTTGAAGGATCCACTAGTATAACTTCACTGGTGATTCTACATTTTGAAGTCAGTTCTGGTGGCCGATGCTTTCAACCTTCTAGTACTACTCTAGAGGTCTTCGGAGGGTCTACTGTAACTGGTGATGCGATCCCCTCTTTGTCTCCACTCTATCGGAGCAAAAACTTACCCGCACCATGAACGCCGGAATCAGGAAATAGGCAGCGGCGAAACGAAATAGGTACCCGGTGCCGCTTCTAACCAAAGATTAAAGACTCTAGACTCGACACAGGAAAAGAGAACAGAGAGTTTCAAGACGGTATCTTGAAGTCAAGGATAGCATGATACCAAAAATAATTTACAAAGGCCAAACTGAGTTTTATCAACCGTTAAAATATTATTGCTTTCGTTAAGAAAAATTTTCTAGAACATTAGCATCTTTTAACAGTAGACAGCGGTAGTGAATTCTAATTGAATAGGCTGGCAGGGATCTAATGCGATAAAAACAGCGGGTGAAGGAAGCATTCATTGGGCAAAACGCAAGTCACATGACAGAAAGACTGTTCCCAACCATGACAAGTTATGGACATGGTTGCGATACTTGCGATCCACATGAAAGCCATAACGGAAATGCCTTGGTCTTCAGGCATTGTGGGAATTTAGCTATAAATACGTCTTTTTGGACGTCGCATAACTTCTTTGAAATTGAAATTGAAAAAATATTTATTTCGTGAAACTCAAAATAATTTAAGTGGAAGTGGGCAAGATACCTGGCGAGACGCACCGATGGCAGATGAACAAAGTCCATTGCGGAATCGTGACCCCGAGAGAGGAAGAGATCGGTTGGCAGACCTCCAGCCTGATAATCCGACGATATAGCGCAAGTAGCCGGAAAACAGTGGTTGCGCCTGGCACAGGATCGCGAGAGGTGGCGTGAGCATGAAGAGGCCTTTACTCAGCAGTGGGTGTTAAAAGGCTGATGATGATCACGTATTTTTAGGAATCTACGTCATATCTTCTGCCCACAATAGCTCATCTTTGCCCCGTGTTGCTATCGGCGCACCGCAAGGGGCAGCGCGGCGCGTGCGTTCAGTCGACCGTCCTTCAATGCTGCGTGGCCATTGATACGGCCGTCCCGACGCACGATTTACCACTACGCGCTATTAGATAGTGGAGCTATTAGCTGTGTAGGGTAATCCACCGCCCACTGTGTCGTGATGTATGGGGTCTAATGTGGCGCCCAAACATTTGAGCCTTTTGGCTGTCTGGAGTCATATTATGTTTGAGGGCAGCCTTTGTTTGATCGGATGGAATAAAGGGCATAAAGCGGCTAAATATTGAGAGATAGGCAGGAAATAAAAACTAACTGTTGCTTTTACCCAACTACTACTAGTGGTTCGCTCCGAACTTTGAACTCGCGACCCCATATCTCAGCAACCCCTCGACCGATTTGGCTCATGTTCGAATTTAAAAATTCTCTTTACGTCATTTACCCGCCTACCAAATTTCATGACGATCCTACTAAATTTACTCAAGTTATCGTCGAACGAACATTCATACATACACACATACATACATACAAACATACATACATACATACATACATACATACATACATACAAACATACAAACACCGTATTGTTCAAGTAGACTCGGAGAACTTCGCTCGCTCGTTCAACTAACATAGCTGTGACGGTAATTTCAGTGATTTCTTTCTTAGCCTTGTCTACTTGCATGTTATCAACAGAATGCCATGGTGGACCGATGTTGATGATTCTTGTTTTGCTTGAAAGGGTATAAGTACTTTCCGTGTGGTCCCATAAGAAATGGTCAAGGTCTGATGAATAACTTCGGAAATGGAGAACGGAACTCCTCAACGCACAGCAAAAGATCACTCGAAATCAGTGCAGTAGCTTATTAACAGTGTATCTTTTCACCAGTTAAGTCGGTTTTTTAATTTTTGTAACGTTTTGTTATTATTATTTGTTTTCAAAAGCTCCACCAAAATGAACAAAAAGTCACAAAATACTACAAAACCGTTCCACCGTTACCAAAGGGCCAGTGAAGCGTGGACCGTCGTAAGACAATCGGTGAAGTCGCAACGGTTGAGGCTTGAGCCGGTTGTTACTGATGTTTTGATCCCTCTATGTTGTAAAGGCATATAGTCACGTCAGCCATTGTCTAGCCCTTCATCGAGCAGGTGCAGTCGGCCAGCCGCAAGAAGCTGCAGGCCCAGCAGAACATTGCCCTGAGGACCATAGTGGGGGCCGGGCGTTCCCGGGACCTAGTGGTGGAGAGTGTGGAGGAGTTTGTGGTCCGTCTGTCACGCCGTATGTTCCACTGCGCTGACAACGGGCCGCAACGGCACCTCCACCACATTGCCCCGATCTACGACCGGCCAGTAAGAGGACGTCCGTACCCGCGGGAGCTCCTCGAGCTGCTCGGAGCCCCACTGACCACCATCGCAACGACTGCACACCCAAGACCCGGGGGCTGATGCCTCCGGAGAAGACGCACGGGACAAGAGTGCTTGTACTCAAAACCCGCACCTACTACTGCGCGGCCAAGCAGCAGTAGCAGACGACCACTGACTGACTGGCCAAACGCTAGGATACCCCCGCTTTTGTTCAATTTGCGCCCTTATGCCGCGTGCGGTGAGAGCTGCCATGGGGTATCTGTGACTGTGGCAAACTGTACTGTACATTTTTTTATGGGGTTTGGGCTCTATTCCGAATAATGTGGGATTTGTACTCCCGCGGCCTCATCAAGGGCTAGATCTTGGGCCAGGTGAATGGCAAACGCGTCAGGGGAAGGGCTCCAACCAGATGGTCTGATGCGATAAAAACAGAGGCTTGACGTAGCATTCACCGGGCAGCATACAAGGTGTTACAAAAGTATTTAACTCTTTTTACAGGGTAATAGCACCCGGTGATAGGGATCACAACCAAAATTTTTTTTTTGTTCTATAACGTTCCCTTTATTTTTAAATTAATAAAATGTGAACGATGTGGCGGAAGAAAAGATTTTTTTAAATATTGTTTTCATTGACTTTCACAATGTTTTAACAACTCAAAGCTATGTAAATGTACCTACACGCACAATCATATTTTTAAATTTGAGCTTATAACAAAAACAAAAAAGTTATAAAAAATTTTCAATTTTGATGTTATAAAATAAAAATTGTTTTTTTCAACTTTTTTTTACAGATTTGACATTCTGTTGACCAGTAGGTTACACCCTGTAAAAAGAGTTAGGTACTTTTGTAACACCTTGTATATGATATAACACCCTCCACGGCCTCCTCATGTAGTACGGTCGGCCACAGTCACATGTACCATATGGCAGCAGAGCTCTTACCGCGTGCGGCATAAGGGCGCTAATCGAACAAAAAGGGGTATCCTAGGAGGTTGCGACTATACCGATGAAGAAGATGTTGCAAAAATCACCAACCCACTTTTAGCCATTCATGATTTTTTTCTTTGGCACGTAACAATTAGGTACTCACATACAGTTTTGGGTCGAAATAAAGATCTATCCACAGTACGAGGAAAAAGGACCGGTCAGACGCAACTATTTCAATGGAAATCATTCTTATTCTGATACGATAGGATAGAGACTAGACGGGAGACGTGCAGACAAAGATTGAAAGATTTTCAAAATCACATACTATAACTCCCACAAAGATATTTTTCTTTGCGAATTCCTAAAAGTGGTTCTGTCAGGGCTACTTAATATCACAAAATGTTTCAACAAAGGACGGTACAGCTAAGAATTTTCCCAAGAGAAAGAAAAATACAACCCCTTTTCCAGTAGGTACCAAAGTACGTTCTTATCCTATTTCTATGACAGAAGCTAAGGCGCTTTGCCCCGACATCTTGTCACAATTAATGCCTTAACTAGCCCCAGTCCTTTGTACCGTCTAGATGAAGGCATACTTCACAGTTTTGCACAGCTCTTTTGCTGAGATGAGAGCTTCGAAATTCTCTCTTATCGAAAGCGTCACACTTCGCGCTCCGAAACGCGTGCCAACTTTGTGCTGGCAGAGTCGCCTCCAGAAGATCCTGCCAGCTGCACTGTGGAGCATCAGGTCAGGCATGAAGGTGGGACGCGCGACATTGCCCGTGATTCACCTTGGGCTTCACATCGGCACGAAACTTCTGCATCTTTGTATATTGAGTGGTGATTCGCATCCCAGTTTGATGTAGAGACTATGGCCCGGTTTCTGAGTTGAGAATAGTACTAAGCACATACTTACGTATAGCTCTGCCACGCTCTTTTGTGAGAAATCTGCAGAGACAGGACGATACTTACCCATTTGCTTAGCAAAATTCTCAACTCGGATGCCGGGCCTATGGCCCGGTTACTGAATTGAGAATATATAAATACTTAAGTATCGTTCAGTCAAGCTCTTTTGTGACAAAGCAGGACAGAACGATACTTACGTATTTGCTAAGTGAATTTCTCAATTCATAAATCGGCAGTATGAGAGGTAGAGTCGCAAGCAGTGTGTCCTTTATTGTCCGTGACCAAGTTCAAGTGATTTGAATGGTCACGGTTAAAAAAACTCCTTTTACACTCATTTAGCATGAATTGAAGTCTCACAGTAAATTTTGTTGCGGGCGATACAGTGCTTTTTAGATATATTTACAGCAGAATAGATTACCAATACATGTATACCTATCATTAATATTCTGTTGTGGACGGTCTTCAAAGGTGGAAAGCACTTCGTGCTGCAGTGAAAAAATATGATGACGACGAAAGGTTAATTTTATATTCTTACGTCATGCATTAGAAAAATTTGGAACTGTTTTGTCTGTGAAGAAAAGCTATCTTCGCAGCAAAAGTCGTATAGCAGACTGACCCAGTTGGGGGTGCTTGAGTCCCACCCTTTGTGCAAAACCACGACAAAGATGCTACCTATTTGTGAGGCGAGCACTTATGCAAAAATAAACATGCTCTAGTTCCCACTGAAAAGCTTCCGAGAATAGTGAATGGTCAGAGTCGTCTTGTCTATTTGTCGTAAGTAGGTAAAAGTATCTATATGTACATGTCCACGTTTATACTTACACGCTAGCACTCTACTCGGTTACGTTACGGGCGACTTTACGTGCTGACGTGCTGTCGTGTAATTGAAAACTTCAATATTTGGGTGCGAAGTGCAAAAACTTCCATTTAATTTACTACGACACGATTTGCATGCTTTCGTAGATATTCCGTGCTCCTGGAAATAGATGCCTATATTCTGACAGTAACTCTATCAGACCCTATAACCGACTGTCTATGTTTACCGAAAGTGTGAGAACGTCAGATGCCATTTATTTTTATTCTTGCTTTCACGTGTCTTTTTCGTACGCATACTTAGATAATAAACTTGTTTTCATTACACAAAGGCTACTCAAAGTCATAAAAATTCATACACCGTGACTGTGGTCAATTTATACAAACACTAAACAAATAAAGATGTAGCGGGCTGTAAAAACGCCCAATTTATAACATAAAGACAATTGTAAGTTTCGCCTTTGGAATTCCATTGCTGTTTTTGCGTGGGCTCACGCTGCGGGGGTTAATCGACGATAAGTTAGACATTAAATTCTGTCAGCACGTTTTCGGGTGTTTTCTTTATGATATCGATACGATAGTATCGCCTGAATACATCTCTCTTAACACTCGCTGCAAAACGTGGTTTGTCGGCCGTCTTTTGTTCTGCACCAAATAAAAGCCACTGTGCTAAAACCGGCGAACGAAAACAACATGGAAGCATTTTTTCAAGCACATCCATCCTCGGCACACGCATCAACTCGCGCTGATAGCTTTGTTATAAATATTTTAAACCAATAAGAAGACAAGAAACTCCGTTATTGGTGGATAGTTTTCGTGCTAATGATGTTATTGGACGTAGGTATATCATACTGACAGCGTCAAACTGACGTCTTCTGTATCGAACCACTAAGATCGTGATATGAACCATCTGTAGACTCCGTCCATACGAGTACCATAATCGTTAAGTTATTTCTCAGGGCTAGTGAGATCTCTATGTTTTCTTCTGCTCGCTGGCTAAAACAATTCGGTACGCAAAGTTTTTTGTTCGAAAGTCCGTTATTGGCTTAAACTTATCTTTAGACAATATTGAGAAACTAATTTAAATATTTTTTTATTTTGTTCCAGTAGTTTTGTTTTTATGCGCTAAAATGTTTTGTTCCTATGACCGCCAACAGTATGCAGACCGTCGCGTGACGTCATAAAACCGTATCTTTGAAACGTTGTAAAATCCAAACTACTGAACCAAAATAAAAAATATTGAAATTAGTTTCTCAATATTGTCTAAAGATAAGATTAAGCCAATAACGGACTTTCGAACAAAAAACTTTGGGTTCCGAATTGTTAGGTCAGTTCTCAGGGCTAGTAAGATCTCTATGTTTTCTTCTGCTCGCTGGCTAAAACAATTTCCAGAGATAACTGATCTGTGCGATGTTGTGACAGTCCCATGTTTGTTTTCAATTTCGATGAAAATGTCCACGAAATGAATCCTCTTCAGTAAATATTATTATGTACAATTTATGTGTTTGTAGATACAAATGAAATTATGTTTGCACTTAATTTTTGATGAGTCCATTAATCTATCGACATTAATTGACACGAAATTATTGGCAATTTCCATTTATTAAGTGAATTTACAACTATGATAGATGTACTGTTTCAAAATTAATGTGTAAATTGACTATAACTCAAAGTCCTTCAATAATGATGTCCAAGTACTACCTTCTTAACAGAATTTATTCTAACAAGATAAGACTTATTTTTTCTTATAAAAAGTAATGCGATCAAAAAGTCGTTCAGAAGTAGACAAAAAATGCTTCAAACTGAAACGAACAGGAACTGAAGACATTATTCAAAGTTCTTTCATGAAAATCCGCTAACAAGCGAAAACTTTGTCTTCCGAACAAGCTTGTAGTTGCCCTATTTCGGAACGCAAGCAAATACTGTTTGGTACCTCCCAAGTTTAGTAAACAAAGTACTGCCAAGTTTGTGAATTTATAAAGGGCTTTTAGGTAACAGCATACTCGACGTTAACTTTGTTAAGCGTGACCTTCATTAAGGATTTTCCTTTGCACTAAATCATCCTCTTATCACAAGAAATAATTTATTAAATTATCCTTGAAGAAATTAATATTCTCGTCAGGAAGAGAGAGTTTCTTCTCCTCGTAAACCTCGAGTCATGCATAAAGCAGCATTCACAAAACAAACATCCCCACATGAGAGATCTTTAGATAGGGCTCGGGTCTAAATTATGTGATTTTGTTTTATGAATTCGCGGTACCTTCCTTGAGGTCGAGATTAAAATGCATTTGGGAGTCGGCCGATGTCAGTAACGCCTTAAGACTAATGTGGCAAGATAAACACGACTGATAAAGTTCTGGCTGAGTTTTTAAGGCTAGTGATTCACGGAGGCCCTTCTTAGAATACCCTGCGCAGTGTGAACGGGGCCCAATGCTGCAAGTTTTTGTGCGCACTGCTTTACATTTTAGATAACGAACGGAGGCGTGAGAACTTTTCCAGCAATTATGTTGTTCCAAAGTAGCTTAACTCCATCTATCTGAAGGTGCAAATTTTTATAATAGACGTTTATGTGCATTGCGGGCGAGATATCAATCTTCGTGCCAAGCTAGTGCCGGTTTTATGTGTGGGCTTACAGAATTAGCTTAATCCACTGTCAGGAAGGTAAGCGCCGCAATCACGGAAAGCGCCCGATATTATCAATTAATTTCTGTGCAACGAATGCAAGTTTAAGGCTCGCAAATTCAACACAATCGAGACCGTTCGGAAAGCTAACCATGGAGGAAGTGGGTGTGCCACCGCTGTAGATCGTCAGCGCGATATGGTGGCATTGCAACTGGCGCTGGTAATAATTAAAACCACTGACGTAGCAATAAAACAGTGGACGCGAGACCTACTTTTTGAACGCAGCCAGCCGAACAGTCCGCCGCAGCGCAGTTGGCAATTGTTTTTGCTTGGAAAATTAACTCTTTGTTCCTAGGCTCCTACTCTGTTACAAGATAAACTGTTTTAGTCCAGGGAACCGTGTTTCACGCTATGCCTTTAGACATATTATGTAGAGTTGTATAGGTAGTGTTTCTTACTGTTTCTAGCTTTTGACTATGTGGATCATAAAATACTATTAAATAAACTAGAAACATACGGTATACGAGGCAACATGCTAAAATTAATGGAAACATACTTAGTAAATAGGAAACAGATAACTGTGGTAAACAAAATTGACATAAAAAGTAAAGAGGAACGTATTTACACATCAGAACGACGAACTATTCACTATGGAGTTCCTCAAGGTAGCGTGCTGGGTCCTCTACTATTTATATTATATATAAATGACTTACCGAAAGCGACCTCACAAAAGATATCGCTCTTTGCAGATGACAGTACTATTACAATCAGTTGTAAAGATCCTAATAACTACGAACGTGAAATAAATGAAGCAATTAGTAGTGTAATCACGTGGCTAGAAGTAAACAACTTGAGAATCAATATGGAAAAAACCAAAATAACTCACTTCACTCAGAGGCCAGGAGATAATAACATAAATGCTAATTATAAAAACACACCACTAGCCACAGCTATTGATCATAAGTATTTAGGATTAATTATTGACCAAAAACTAGATTGGAGAAAACAAATACATGCATTATGCAATAAACTCGGCACATCCGCTTACGCTTTGCATAAACTGGCTTCGGTGGTACAATTAGAGTCGCTCCTTATGGCTTACCATGGTTTAGTGGCATCACACCTTAGGTATGGAGTTATATTTTGGGGGAATGCTACTGACAGAGACTTAGTATTCAAAGCTCAAAAAAGATGCTTGAGACAAATGTTTAGAATAGCACCTCACATTAGCTGTAAGACCTATTTTATAAAATACAAATTGTTGACATTTCCTTCTATATATATAATTGAACTAGCATTGTTTGTAAGGGCCAATCCTGAATTATTTGTAAAGCCAATAATAAGAAATAGACGTGATAATAAAAAAGTTGAAACACCCGGTACCAACACAGCACTTATGCAGAAAGGCGTTTTGTATATGGCGCCATACATTTACAATAAACTGCCTAAACCTATAAGAGAATTACATGAGCCATTGTTTAAAAAGAAATTAACGGAGTATTTATTGGAAAAATGTATTTACAAATTAAGTGACTTTTTAACTATTAATTAATTGTTTTTTCTCTTTTCTTTTACTTTAAGTTGACATTGATATTCATGCTATAATAATTTTATAATTTAATTTTAACATGATTTTATTTTTTTAATTTTATATGATTTTTTTGACATTTTTAGATTTATTAGTTCAATTATATTTGTACGCCGAAAGGTAAAATATGGAGATACATTACCCTATTTATAATATCATCTGTAACATCAAACCCATATTTGACAAATAAAGTATTTGTATTTGTATTTGTATATTTGAAAACTTGATTCGACCGTGCAATGGCAAAATTATTAGAAGATGAAATAAAGCCATAAAGGCTAACCTAAATAAAGTTCTTTTGTAAGTACAAATGTTATTTCCAATGAACAAAAGGGCTTAGTCAAATAAATTGTGAATTATCAAAACCTAATGAAACCGCTTAATTGGATATCCCTTTTCGTAAGACCGTTCAAGGTTAGACCTATCGCGATACTCCAACCTTCAGGCCATTGTTTCAATACAATACAAGGAAGGGTACGTTTGAATTATGGACGAAACATATTCCAAGTTGGAACAAAAGAATTTTGGAAAAAAGGAACGCTTGCCCCAGATTGAAAAGATAGGGTAGCCTCCTTTGATGCGGCCGATTAAATTCACTGCAACCTAATTTGTTATCAAATGGGTCATTATCATAGTATAGTATTTGGTTCAAAAGGGTGTAGCATCTGATAATTTTAACTTTTGTCCTTGGCAACCGCCTTTAAATATTCAGAGTTGGGGTGAATCCCTTCCCTTCCCTTAAAGGGAAAATTGGTCGTCAAATAACGATATTTAGGACTGGTGACTAAAACATGAATATGTTTACAAAACGCTTTATCTGTCCTTACGCCAATTTGGTCCTAACAGGCAGTGGCACAAAAGCATGCAACTTCCTGAACCATAATTTCATTGCGTTTAGAAACTAATATGAGGGTACAATATTATGAAACTACATAATATATCAAGACTTAGTAGAGTCATAGCGCTTAACTCAGTAGATTCCTGCGGTAGTAGAGCGGTGCGGGAGGGGTGACATATTGTGACGTCTCGTGTACAGGGGGTGTTAAAAGACAACCGACACAGACTCAAAAGGCATGCATCATGGCATACTCAAGTACTTGATAGTGAACACATTTCAGCAAAAAAAAAAAATGAGAAGTCTGACTTTGATCCTCTTTATTTCGGAAACCGTTGATTTCCCAGGAATAGTTTCTTGGGCAAAAATGTTCTTTATGATGATGTCAAAACGTGGTGTCCCGCTTTTTTGGTGGTCTTTTAACACCCTGTATACAAGTGACAGCTGACGGCCGACAGAAGCTGTCACTTCACTACCGCAGGAACCTACCGAGTTATGCGCTACACCTGTAATAGTTCAAAGTAAAACCCTAAGTGAAGGTAGGTAGGTAATCGTATGAGGTAGTGGCCACCCCTGGTGTCAGAGTTTTTAGGCCACCCAAAGGGACTCTGACATGGCTTAACGATTGTTATTAATCAACAACAACCGGGACCAACGGTTTAACTTGCCTTCCGAAGCACGGAAGCGCTCAGATATTATTGCCACTAGCGGTCACCCATCCATGGACTGACCGCGGCCGTTGTTGCTTAACTTTGCCAATCGATTAAGAACGGCTAGTACAACTAGGCTGTGAGCGCTTAGTGAAGAAAAGTGATTTCGTTTCTTGACGGAGCCTTAACTCTACAGGGTGCACTCAAATTCGATAGCGGAACTTCAAGTACGATGTCTACTCATCAATACAAACAACCTGTACTAGATGGCGAAAAAAAGGAGCGAAAAAAATATCGGTTGTTTCATGCATTTGGCGCAGTACTGAGTCCACCTTATGTATGGAACAGCTGATATTTTTTTCGCTCCATTTTTTTAGCCACCTATTACAAGTTGTTTGTAGTAATCAGTAGACAACCTACTTAAAGTTCCGCTATCGAATTCGATTGCACCCTGTAGAACTGTTTGTGGTCACTTTTCTTCGGTTTGTATTTTTTCCGTCATGGCACGTACTTACACTCACTTACAGCCTTTGCGTGTGGGCGAACCAAACATAATAACCTTATATTTTATAAATGCTGCCTACCACGCGGCATGAATGGTCACATTTGAAGTATCAACTTATCCCTTTTGGTTATTTTAATACAGGCGTACGATTTTGGTTGGCCATTGTTTTCTTTAAGGCATTTTGTATTACGAAGTCGCCGGTTACTTTATGAGTTGTTTTTCTTCGTGCCGTATTGTTTTATATTTTATAGTATAATATTATTATGTCTCCTTTACAGTAGACATGTGTAGGTAATGCTTGTAATATTACAAAAGACATATTACACAACGGTGTCATGAAATATTACACATTACACAAGATAATAAAGCATGGCACATAGCATTTCATTACACTAGATGACATGAAACATGACACATGGCATTTCAGCACAATGTACGTACTGCAATGAAAGTGTGCTGAAATACCATGATGTCATGTGTCATGTTTGGTGCCATGATATAAGGTAATATCACGCGGTATGAAATGTCATGAACTATATCATGACTTCGAAGTGCACTGTTTCGCGCATGTCTACTTTACAGTATAAAGTGATATTTTATTAAGATTTCTTGTGTATTTTATTTGTAGGACAGGTTTTTTTTACATATTTGTACGATATATTAGAGGACTTTCAGCACCTCTCCAGCCGGTGGCTTTATCGCATCAGACCAACTGGTTGGTGCCCTTTCCCTGGCGCGTTTGTCATTCACCAGGCCCAAGAATATGAGCTTCTCTAGACTATACATAGTACAGATTATATTTACGCTTTGCAATGACGCCCTAATTATAATTTTCGCATTATCATTATTTAATTGTTATTCAGGTAGCGTTGATGCTCTTTGTATGCCACGGTTGTGTTGTATTAGACACAACATGTTATCGATTTCATATCGAGCCACCTCTGATGAACATGTTCCATCTCTCACCTCCTACACAAAGATAAACTTATTATGATTCGCTATGGGATACCTCAGTCGGGTTTGTCTATTAACTCTCAACAAAAGGAGGTACTAAATTGTTTTAATAGATCTCCGAATAACGCGAGTCATCCTGTTTTGTTGCCATTGAAACCTATCATCCCCATGACCAGATGGTACAACATACATCTCCTATTGTATCAGATCTCTATCTTGATTGAACGATTGTGAATCGACTGTAAAAACTAATAAGTTGTTTGTCAGCGAAAAATTAAACGTAGGCATATTAATAACGGTCTCGCAATTCATAAAACAGCCGTCCAAAAGCGAGTCCGACTTTATTTCATTTTGTACGTACAATACAAGGTGTTACAAAACTACCTAACTCTTTTTACAGGGTGTAACCTACTGGTCAACAGGATGTCAAATCTGTAAAAATAAGTATATTTTTTTATTTTCCTTTTATAACCTCAAAATTGAAAAAAATTCATAACTTTTTTGTTTTTGTTATTAGCTCAAATTTAAAAATATGTTTGTGCGTGTAGGTGCATTAACATAGCTTTGAGTTGTTAAAACATAGTGAAAGACAATGAAAACAATATTTCAAAAATACTTTTCTCCCGCCACATCGTTCACATTTTATTAATTTAAAAATTAACGGCATGTCATAGAGCAAAAAAAAATTAAGGTTGTGATCCCTATCACCGGGTGCTATTACCTTGCAAAAAGAGTTAGGTACTTTTGTAACACCTTGTATACAAAGTGTTATTTTACTACCGAAAAAGTAGTTCTTACTCGAACAGAGTTTAATCGGGAACAGAGTTGATTACAAGAAAACAACAATGGTTTGGCGTGAGTTTTATCTTGCATCGCACACTTTGTCCAAATAACAAACATTTATCCGTTTATTTAAACAATTTCTATCATGATGACATTATAACAAGGCGCCGAGCTTCACAACATCTATCAAAAGAATGTAGCTCAAACTATTTATTGTCATTTACTCGAATCACGATAATGATCATCTCATGTCGCGAGAAGACAGAAGGTCCACTCGATCAAAATAAACTAGTGGTTCGCCCCGAACTTTGAACTCGCGACTCTATATCTTAGCAATCCCTCGACCGATTTGGCTCAAGTTGGAACTTAAAAATTCTCTTTGCCTCATTTACCTACCTACCAAATTTTACGACGATCCGATTACATTTACTCAAGTTGTCGTCGAACTAACATTCATACATACAAACATACATACATACATACAAACGCCGGATTGTTCAAGTAGACTCGGAGAACTTCTCTCGCTTCGCTCGCTCGTTCAACAAAATACAGGCCAACTTTTTAGTCTCCGGCCAAACTTTGAAGGGGTCTTTTTACTCTTCGATACAAATTACTTTTACCATAATATCCGGGCAAAAATCAATTACAAGATTGAGCAATTTTGAAGAACAGAGACCTCGAACTTTGTGAAAAACACTTTAAAGAATTTCTGCCAAAAACGGTCGTAATCATAACGTAAATATTTAATTCGTCAGAAACATCAGATCTTAACACATAGGCCTGGTTTCTGAATTGAGAATTTTCCTTAGTAAATACTTAAGTATCGTTCTGGTTCTGGAGCGGTGGTGGTCTAGTGGGTAGAACAGTGGACTCTAAAGCAAGAGGGACCCGGTTCGATTCCCGGTGCGGGCATGTAACTATGACTTTGTTTAATTTCAAAGTTACGTACATTTGTGAATTTGTAGTAGCAACACCACTCGCTAACGGTGAAGGAAAACATCGTGAGGAAACCCGCAGCTCAGTTGGCTCCACACGTATTGACCTGTCTTTCCTGTGGGCTAGGTCGACTAAGCTGTCAGGATGGTATAGGTGCTGGGCAAGCCTACTCCATCTAAAACAATGTCCCAGGCCCTGCAGCGCCGAGTGGTCTCTTCACCCATCTAGTGTGAGTGAAGGTGCCACTGGACGCTGTATAAATCATCTCATTACGTAGATGCAAAGGCCTTAGTTCTGGTGAGAAATCTGCAGAGACAGAAAGCGTATTTCTCAACTAAAATACAGGCCATAATCTTCGCATTCAACTACGATTATCTAGCTCTCCTTTTCTTTCACTCTCAATCTTTTTCTCAGTATTTTACTTTGAGTGAAGCTTCTAATGTCTTTTATTTTGTGAACACGGCAAGACTTTCACTCAGAAATCGAATTAAACGTCATTTAGCGGTTCTGTTGTGTATCTTCAACGTTTTCACAAACCACTGGCCCTAATGATGTCGGTTTTTTCTGTGTCGCTTTTGGTTTTATCTTTGTGAATGATTACTTACACAATACAAGGTGTTACAAAAGTACCTAACTCTTTTTACAGGGTAATAGCACCCGGTGATAGAGATCACAACCTAAATATTAATTTTGCTCTATGACGTTCCGTTGATTTTTAAATTAATAAAATCTGAACGCTTTGGCGGGAGAAAGGTATTTTTTAAATATTGTTTTCATTGTCTTTCACAGTGTTTTAACAACTCAAAGCCGTGCAAATGCAGCTACACACGCAAGCATATTTTAAAATTTGGGCTACTACCAAAAACTAAAAAGTTAATTATGAAAAATTTTCAATTTTGAGGTTATAAAATAAAAATTGATTTTTTAAATTTTTTTTTTACAGAATTGACATTCTTTTGATCAGTAGTGATCACCTTGTAAAAAGAGTTAGGATGTTTTGTAACACGTTGTATAATCTGTTGCAACTTGCAATTCGAGGAATGTTGATTGCTTGGGCGTCTTTAGCAAAGTAGATGGTCACAAGGTCATAATATTATCTCAACCGAATATTATATTAAGTAAACAAACAATGTAGCGCTACACGCTTTAACGACTATACAGAGTGTTGCTTCGGTTAGTGACACCCGACTAAGGGAAAAAATTTTGGAATTTTTTTTAATTAACAAATTGCCTTGTTCAATTTGTTCTATAATAACTGCGACGTGCGGACACCCGGCCTTCTCAAAGCGCGCGCGCGATGTGGCGCCCGATAATGCGAGTGCGGCCGCAAACGTTAGTATAATGTTTGGGTATATTTCACTGTTTTTTTTTTCAATATATTTTTTGGCTTCAGTATCATGTAAATAATCACCCCTGAGACGGGTGTCATTTTACAAAATAACACCCTGTATAATTCGTTCCACTGCGCTGTAAAAGTCACCTTATCATCTTCAAGTAAACCCAGGTAGTACTTATTGTGTATGACATAAAAAGGTATAATACATGTGTCGCCTTTATAAAGGCAGTTACTTTTTACGTCCTAAGTATTACAAGCTCCAAAGGTTGCACAAAGAGTTAGATTGCCAGCTTACGTCGAGGATCCAGTGGACGGAGAAATTGCCTCAGGACTTGCTTTGAGGTGTACTAGAATATGGAACTTAGGTACGTGATGTAAAGACAGTTATTGGAATTGGATTGCCTTTGATGGGGATGGGCACTGAGAGCAGTAGGCCAATGATATCGCCTTAGTTTCTAAACCCCCCCCCCCCCCCCCCCCACGATATAAAAAGAGTTGTGTTAGGTATAAGTTTGACCGCTATGTGTGTCTGTCTGTGTGTCTGTGGCACCGTAGCTCTTGAACGGGTGAACTGATTTGGAAGCGGATTTTTTTATTTGAAAGCTGGTTTTCTGGCGAGTGTTCTCAGATATGTTTTACCAAAATCTGTGATGAACCGATTTTGGTAAAACGTTTATTAGCTAGGTATGCTAATTTGAAGCTTAAATGTCAAGGGTTTTTTTTTTATTATTTAGTAATTAATATATCGGTCACCAGATGTGAGGGTGCACACAAAATCAAACAAGCTATGATTTCTGCCGTAGGCTTTAGTCAGCATTTTACTCTACATTTTCTTTTAAAAATTATCTCTAGAAAGCGTAGGCAAAAGCGACCAATAGCTATAATATGATCTGATAGTAACTTTTTAAGGAAAGCCTAGAACCTAGGGTCGAAAGACTCTTGATCAGCTCAATTTTGTTGGACGTTGTTGCTTAATTGGTTCTATGGTGCCTATTTTATTCATCAAATTTACAAAATTTGTCTCAGAAATCGAATAAGAAACCGTTTATCCGTTTATCAAGTTGGCCAAAGCAAACATAACAACGTAACATTAAATTAATTGCGTATCTTCTGCCTTTTTGACACCCATTCCGCGAGTGGCAAATCTTGTCTATTTTTATCTATGGCCAATCCATATCAATGAAGGCATTGACAACAGACCAGCCAAAATGCAGTGGGCATTTTCGTGAGAAAAACAAGCAAAGCACAGCACCGAAACGAATGGGAAATTGGAACTGAAACTTTCGAGTGAAAACGTAGAAACATACAGGAGCATGCCCCTTGAGTATGCACTCTTTATGCCGTCTTAGAACCATTTAGATACCTTCTAAAGTAAATAATAATTCTATACAATGCTTTCTCGCGATGCGTCTAGCTAGTACGGTCGACCACAGTCATAGATACCGCAAGGCAGCAGTGTTACCGCGCGCGGCATAATGGTGCTTATTGAACAAAAAGGGGTATCCTAGCGTGTCGCTGACTGTACACAAAACAGCATATCGACGCTTACACGATAGCACTCTACTCGGTTACACAAACGATAACCTTATCAATAACAAACTTTATCCTCATACTTTTGAGATTTTAAATGTTTTGGCCCTACCTCTCTCTCTCTCTCTCTCTCTCTCTCTCTCTCTCTCTCTCTCTCTCTCTCTCTCTCTCTCTCTCTCTCTCTCTCTCTCTCTCTCCCTCTCTCTCTCTCTATCTCTCTCTTAGTTTGTCCATCTATAGTACATGGTATTACGAGTAACTCCGGTATCAAGAACGATTTGTCCCAGGCACTAAATAATTTTAATAGTCACTTCACTGAAGATCCCACTAGATGCTGTATAAATCGTCAACTAAGGTGCAAAGGTTTGATGTGAGACGAAGTATTTCAAGACGCGAATAGTGACCCGACAAGCTAGATACGGTTTTCGCTGCTCGTTTTTCGTCCGGTGGCCATTCCGAATGTGGGACAGGGTATAAAAGGTTCACCACTGATGGGCTTTTTCGGTACACCTACAGTCGACGACGCGCTGAGATACCCCCTTTTGTTCGATTGAGGCACTTAAGCCGTGCACGATAAGAGCTACCATGGGGTATCCTTGGGTGTCACTGACTGTACCTAGACCGACAAATCGACTGCTTCTAGAAATGGACCTGCAGATTGCATGATTTGTTTTTGTCCCGAGAAGGTTTAGCTGTTTTGGAATACCTAAGTATTTTGTTTTTTTTTTACAAGATATTAATTCTGTTATAATTATACTTCGTCGCATCATTCGAAGATATCTAATTAACTATGTAGTCCTTTTAGTCTACAAGGCATACGTCGCACATTTTTTAAAGAAATCGATAATCGATTCCGCAAATTTTGGTATTGTATCCCCATCACTACAGCTGTCATTCTTTTTTTGTGCGAGGCAGCGTGCGCACGCGCTAATAAAATAAAACTTATTTTACTTGCTGTAAAACGTTGTTTACCATGCCGAAAAGGCATAGAAGTGACCGGATTGAACGTTATCGCAGAAAACTGCAAAAACTAGAAGAGGAAGATCAACGGAAGCGAAAACGAATCATCTATTCCTCGTCCGATTCCGAGGAAAAGTCAGGTAAGGATTTTTATTGTTTCTGTTACATTATTCAGGGCTAAAAACACTTTGTTAGTACCTAGAGGTTGACCGTGGGTCATCACGAAGGTAGCATATATACCTGGAGGATAACCGTGGGTTGTCACAAAGGTTTAAAAATGGTAATGTCCTGAGGTGAACTGCGGGTTCACACACGACTGTTGGGTCCGAATTTTCATCAATACTTACATAAAATGCTATTTACTCGAGGTTAACTGCGTGTTAACACAAGAAAGCTTTAAATAAACCATCAATTCTTATGGAATAATCTAGAATCTAACCTAAAAGATTTTTTCAAATAAAAATCTAACTTCCTACAATAACGTGCTATTGTATTCTCGTTTTGTAGATAACGAGGAACCAAGCCCTGAAGTATATCCGGATGACCCTGGACCCACGGAGGACGGCCCCGAGCTAGACGCTGAAATCCTCTCCGCCCTTGGGGAGGCAACGGAGGAAGCCCCTAAATATGGCCCCAGGATTCACGAAAGTCTTTCCAAAATATTTTCTCCAATCCTTATCAAGGGCCTCCCCAAGGAGGCCAGAGAAAAATTGACAAAACAACACCAAATACCGGAAAACCTAGCTTTTCTAAAAGCGCCTAGCATGAACCCCGAAATCGCTGCTGCTATATCCGAATCCGCAAAGGCGCGGGATAAGAGGGTGGAAAGCATCCAGCAACAGCTGGGTGCTGGCATTGCAGCCCTTACCAAGGGCCTCGAATGCCTTCTTGACAATGAAAAGCGTATAGAGGCCATAAAGGTGCTAAGTGACGGTTGTCGGTTGCTGTGCGATTTACACTTCACAGAAGGTGAAGCAAGAAAGAAATTTATAACACCGGGACTTGACAAGTCATTCTCCAATTTAATCCAAGACGTGCCAAGAGACGATATGCTCTTCGGCAGCAAACTACCGGAAAAAATAAAGGCTTCGAAGCTGATCGAAAAACAAGGTCTACAAATAAAGAGACCTCTACCAGTACAGAAGCCGGCTGCACCATCTGCCCAGCCATCAACTTCAACGAACCGCCCACGTCCGTCGGGAAACTGGACAGGCCCTCCTCGCTTCTCCCCGAGGGGGGGGAGGGGGGCGCAGAAGAGGGGCGGCGCAGTGAGCCGCGGCAGGCCTCCCACAGCCTTAGCCCCGTCGAAGCCGACGTACCAGCCCAAGCAACGTGCCCCCAACCAACAATAAAGGTACACGCAGGCAGAATTCAGCACTTCTATAATTGTTGGCTTAATATAACGGATAATCAAACTATCCTCCAATGGGTCTCAGAAGGAATATCCATTCCATTTCGAGACGAGGTTCGACAAATCTCTTATCCAGGCAAGGCATTTTCACAAAGTGAGTTTAATGATATGACACTGGCTATACAAAAGCTTAAGGACTTAGGTGCTATCTCAGAGTGCGAAAGATTAATAGGCGACTTCACGTCCGGAATCTTCTTAGCACCCAAGTCTAATGGAGGTAAGAGATTTATCTTAAACCTCAAGGCCCTTAACAAGTATGTAAAAAATACTCATTTTAAAATGGAGGACTATAGGACAGCAGCTAAACTTATACCTAAGGACGGCTTTCTAGCCACGGTAGACCTAACAGAAGCTTATTTACTAGTTCCTGTTAATAAAGAAGATCGTAAATATTTACGCTTTGAATTTGGTGAAATATTATATGAGTTCAACGCGCTGCCCTATGGTCTGTCCATCGCTCCTAGAGTTTTTACAAAATTAATGAAGGAGGTAATCACGCATTTAAGAAACAAAGGCTTTAAATCGGTTGTATACCTCGATGATATTCTGTGCATAGGCGACACGTATGAGGAATGTAACGTCAATGTAATTGAGACCTGCAAATTACTGCAATGTCTAGGATTTGTATTAAACAAAGAAAAAAGCGTGTTAAGTCCACAGCAAACCTGCCGCTTCTTAGGTTTCATGTACAACACGGTAGAACTTACGCTAAGCTTGCCATCGGACAAAAGAAGTAGCATACTGCTACTCATTCGAAAATTCATGCGCTTACGTAGATGCACTATAAGAGAATTTTCGCAACTTATAGGGGTTCTCGTAGCGGCCTGTCCAGCCGTTAAATATGGATGGCTTTATACGAAATCTTTCGAACGCCACAAGTTCTTAGCTCTCCAGAATCACAACACTTTTGAAGCTAAAATTCAATTACCAGAATCTATTTTGCCTGATTTACGTTGGTGGGAACGTAGCGTAGCCCAATCAAAGAACACGATGCGCCCAAAAGAAAATTTCAAGTGTCAAATTTACACGGACGCTTCCAGAACAGGCTGGGGTGCCTTCAGCAATGGAAAGCGAGCGAACGGCGGATGGACAAGAGAGGAACTTACTTTCCATATAAACTATTTGGAACTACTAGCTATCTTTATGGGCCTGAAATGTTTTGCAAAGAACCTTTCTGATTGCTCAATTTTGCTACGGGTAGATAACACAACTGCCATCAGCTACATTAATCGCATGGGCGGTGTCCAATTCCCACATCTCAATAACCTAACCAGAGTAATTTGGCAGTGGTGCGAGAGGCGTAACATCTTTTTGTTCGCGTCATATATCAATACACGTGACAACGTAGAAGCAGACGAAGAATCGCGCAGAATAAATATCGATACAGAATGGGAATTATGCGATTCGGCATATAATAAAATAATTCGCATTCTGGGCGTACCGGTAATTGATCTGTTCGCTTCCCGCACCAACACCAAATGCGACCAGTATATTTCGTGGAAACAAGACCCCGATGCCCTGGCAGTCGATGCCTTTACAGTGGACTGGCATTCTAAATTTTTCTACGCATTTCCTCCGTTTTCTATGGTTTTAAAATGCTTGAGAAAAATCCTCGACGATAAAGCCACCGGTATTATGGTATTCCCCTACTGGCCTGGACAAGCCTGGTTCCCTCTCCTTAAGAGCATGTTAAGGTCCGAAATCATCGTCTTCGAACCTAGTAAGAACCTGTTGCGTTCTCGTTTCAGGACGCTGCATCCGTTACACAGCAGCCTTTCCCTGGGGGCCGCGACGCTCTCAGGCTTGCCTTTTTAAGACGGAAGACCCCAGAAGAAGCCCTAGACCTGATGTTAGATTCCGTGTCAAATAACACCATGAAACAATACACTGTTACATTTAAATTGTGGTGGCAGTTTTGTAACAACTTACGCGTAGACACACTCGAGGCTCCAATAGGGTTAGTCATCAAATTTCTCGTTGATCAGTACAAGAAGGGTGCTGCTTATGGTTCCATCAACAGTCATCGTTCTGCCCTATCATTACTACTAGGAAGTAACGTAGGGTCAGACGAACAAGTCAAACGGCTCTTAAAAGGGATTTATAGAAATAAACCTAGTCGCCCTAAGTACTCTAGCACCTGGGACCCTCAAATCGTACTAAACTATGTATCTAACTGGTTCCCTAATGATGACATAAATCTGGAAAAACTAACCAAGAAGCTATCGATCTTATTGGCCCTCTGTACTGGTCAAAGAGTGCAAACTCTGTCTGCTATTAAGATTGATAATATAAGAAAATCTCCAACTGGCTTGAAAATTATTATTACGGATATGTTAAAAACTTCGGCGCCGGGACGAAATCAACCACTGTTATGCTTACCATACTTCACGGATAACCCGTCTATATGCGCGGCAAAGACCCTCGATGATTATCTCGTAGCTACAACGGGGTTGCGTCCTGACGGAACAGATAACTTAATCGTGACCATTAAAAAACCACACAAGAAAGCTAGCCCCCAGACTATAGCTCGCTGGATCAAGCAGACCCTAGCTGAGAGCGGCGTGGATGTGACGGTGTTTGGCGCGCATAGCACGCGCCACGCGTCAACATCTGCGGCGGCCTCGGGCGGGGTTTGTGTTGATACTATACGTAAGACTGCTGGTTGGTCCAGCTCGTCTTTAACTTTCGCTAGGTTCTATAATAGACCTATTAACGACGATGGCCTGTTTGCAAGAGCAGTTTGCTCCATAAGAAGCGACAGCGCAGACTGATTATGTTAATAATTAATTATTAAGTTGATTATGTCACTAATTATTAAGTGGAATATGTTACCAATTATTAAGTTGATTAAGTTTATAGTTACCTAACTGTAACAAAAAATGATTATTTCTTTCGTTCACATTGAATTGGGTACTTAAAATAAAACTTTTCATATTGTACAAAACATCAGTTTATTAATCATACACTAATATCACTTGCTCTACCATTAGGTACCTAAAGATCACATAGATATTCTCTAAACATCTACATAGTTAATTAGATATCTTCGAATGATGCGACGAAGTATAATTGATGATTAAACGAACTAAGTGAAGTTCGCTCATAATTATACGAGTCGCATCATTCGAAGATATCAAGACCCACCCACCCCTGTACCCAGTGTCATGAAAAGTTTATTAGTTTCCTCTAAAACAATGACAGCTGTAGTGATGGGGATACAATACCAAAATTTGCGGAATCGATTATCGATTTCTTTAAAAAATGTGCGACGTATGCCTTGTAGACTAAAAGGACTACATAGTTAATTAGATATCTTCGAATGATGCGACTCGTATAATTATGAGCGAACTTCACTTAGTTCGTTTAATCATCAATTATATTGACTAACAAAAATTTTGAGATTTAGCAAGTACGAATAAAAGCTATGTTTTTGATAGCAATGTTTACAACCCGAAGTATTTTTTTAAGAAAACGGATTTATATCATAATTTAATTGGATGCTTTTTTATAATCAGGAAAGTTTCAAAAGAATGTACAGTCGGCCACACGCTAGGATACCCTTTTTGTTTCATTGGCGCCCTTATGCCGCGCGCGGTAAGAGCTGCCATGGGGTATCTGTGACTGTGGCCGACCTTACCTATCCAATAACTTTTATCGAAATCACTGTAGACAGAATAAGATAAGACGTAATAAGAAAACTTCTCACCGTGAAAAATTCACTCTACACAATCTTAACAATACCCAGATTTATTTTTCCAACAAATGTTCGACATAACAAAGACAATGTTCAAGCATAAATTATAGATTCTCGATCCCCCACAGAAGTGTCAACACCCAGGATGTAAGAACAAATTATCTACCGATGTATTTTGGTTGCAAAAACGTGGACACGGTAGTATCAATACCGCATACTAAACTAGAAGAACTACTTCGAACTTTATAGCGCGATAACAATGCTCTTTCTCACTCGCTTGATCCATGCTGAGCGGATAGACTGCGTTGCCGGTATCAAACCGGTATCACTGACCGATATTTTTTTTTATATTATACGACCTTGTCTCATCGTAAACACTTGGCCTGATCTTATCGTATCCTATATCTATATCTACATTTATCTACTCTTATTCTTCCGTGTATGCCCAACCGACCAATTTTGGTGTAAGTTACCTTTGAATACAGATGGAATCAGTATCAAATTCCTTTACCAACTGCAATCGAATTTCGAGCCAATATGCCAGCTCCAAACATTCCGTTCGGAGCTCCAGCCGATCCAGTAAGTGACATTCCTTATTTCAGATGTCAACTACAAATCTTTCGAGTCCCACCCTGCGGTCCCTCCCATGTCTGCACACATGCGGCCGTGATAGTAGAGAGTGAATAGACTGATGTTTTGGATCGGTAGGATTTTTTTGATCGAAAATCTGGTTCTCCTCTCAAGTCACATCGTTTCGTCACGACAAAGCGAAAAGCTCTAAGTCTACGTTAATCTATGTTTTCGCACTGCTACATTGACATCTGGATGTTGTCTATCATGTTTTGCTAAATTTTAAAATTCTATACTTACCATGAAACCATAATACAATAATTTTGCTTCGAAACGGGTCGAAACGCGGTTAGTTTAGTAGGTAAATTTATTACCTTTATTATCCCCACGTTCCGTGGTCACGGGCACATAATACAATAACCAGAACCAAAAATATCTACCTAGCAATTAGTTTCAGTGCAGATAAATTATGTAATTCCCACATCTAGCTGTGGTTCTTAAACCTCAAAAATCTATACTTACCTTGAAATTATAAAACAATACCCAGAAGGTAATAGAAAACGTCTCTTTCAAACTAATCGGCATCCTGCTGTTCATACAGATGACACTCAACCGACGGCTGTCAAAGAAACTGTTCATTACGTAAAAGGAGCACTTCTAGGTTCTAGCAGACTATAGGTACCTGTCACATCTCAAGCCAACTTTTCCCTCCACCTAGCAATTAGTTTCAGTGCAGATCAATTATGTAATCCCCACATCACGGCGTGGTGAGGCGGAACCTCGGAGCCTTCACGCCACCGTGTCCGTATAATTACCGATGTCGGAAGCGTTCGCAACTAACCTATAAATAGCGCCAATCGGCACTACAATGCGGAGCAATCCGACCGAACAGAACAATGACGTTGTGTGCGGAGACTAAGTTGAAAAATATAGAAGGGCCGCGTCTCAAAATAGAAATGCCAAGAAAAACATTTAAAAAACACATGCATGGGATACTTGTAATTTATGGGGAAATTAGCTGGCAAGAGATTTGTCAGCTGAAGAAGAAAATACTGGTTGATAAACCTACGGGAGTGGAGAAATAAAATCACTATAATGAATCGCCCAAGACATATCCGACAACGAAGGTCTCCACGACGCTAGCAGCATCACTCTGCTGCACAACTAGGGAGATCTTCGAAATCAACAGTACTGTAACAAAGCACTTCAACGAATGAAATACTCGTAAAACAAATCCCCGAAGCATTTCCGAGTCAAAGATCCTCATGACGCTAACAGCCCCATGACCTTGGTATAGCCAGGGAGATATTCTGCTTCAAATCATCGTCATCACCATAAACCTGTTGACACCCACTTGTGAATAAATCTATTGTGGAATGGCAACCTCGAGACGGTAAGAGATCGGTTGGCAGACCATCCAGATGGTCCGATGACATAGCCCAAGTAACTGGAAAGTAGTGGTTGCCAAGTGTGAGCATGCCTCTTCATGAAGAATGTAGAGGCATGCTATACTCACACTACCTTTCACAATCCTGGCAACCAGCCGGTAACTACTTTCCAGCTACTTGAGTTATATCATCGGTCCATCTGGATTTTCTGCCGACCGATCTCTTACCCTCTCGAGGTCGCCATTCCACATTCAATTTTTTAGTGCGCTTGTGCGAAATTTTTCTACCATTAGTGCGCCTAGCGTGTCTTAGACGTTAGGCATTTTCCGACGTCTGCCACTTTTGTGCAGCTTCTTAATACAATGATGCAAAGTACCTGCTTCAAATACACACAACAAAGCGATGGTAGAGGCCACCTAAAGTGCCGTTCATTTGGCCGGAACTTCTGTGACCATCTTTGTAAGCTGTGTTTGCGTCTAGATTGGATGTCTAGTTGTCGCCAACTAAATAGAATAGTGACGCCCCTACAGCGTATTGGGCATTGTTCGCGGACTGAATCTTCGAAAGTTGTCCATTCCCCAAGAACTCTCATAAATGTTGGAATCAGCTTCGTAAACTCCTTTATATTATTGGAAAAACAGACCTTTATATTATTGGAAAAACAGAAAAACAGACGGAATTTGTCATACCTATTATTTTCGTGGCTATTATGTATCTCATACGAAATAATGGTTCCTTAGAGATTTCGTTCCGGCTTTTGTTCCATACTGAAACCAACCAACTAACACATAAAACACATTGCTTGTAGCTTTCATACCACGCAATAACAAACGAAACAAGGACCACGTAGCTATAAATATTGTGTTATTAGCGTTTTCGTAGTAATGTAGTTTTCAAGCAAGTATTTATCTGGTGAATGCATAGCTTTATTTCGTAGAACACACAATAATAATTTTATTGTTTATGATGTGATCCAATAGACTTGCAGAGATGCCAATTAAAAGTAAAATTTAGTTATTTGAAAGGCTAGAATATAGCCCTGGATTAATTAAAGAGATGTATCTGATAACTGCCAATTTGCTCCATATTGCCATGTTGATTATTTTATGTCAGTTTGCTTTTAATTTTTTATGAGCATTCGGTTTATGATTGAAATTGAAATATATATTTTTACAAGCAGTATACTAACTCAACCGGATCGTTTTGAGTGTTGTTTTCTTATTGGCAATTTGCAGTAGCGCTTTTTAAAAATCCGCATTTTACGCCGCAAGGTTTATACTGCCTATTATAAAGCTGAACTTGTTTTTTTTTTCGATTCATATTCATATCAATCTAAGTCAAGCATTTGAAAAAAAATTGCTTCCAACCTTATAAAGAAATTAATTTCTAGAAAATGTCATACTGTATGTTTTGAAATGTCAGAATCCCGAATGGGACGTCCCACTTATTCCAAATGTCAAAAGGAGTCAACCGTGGATTTTAACCTTGCTCACCTTTAAAGCTGAGCTTTGCCTATCTTCTTTTAACATGTAAATCGAATAGTTCATTGTTATTTAATGCGCGCGAGAGAAAACCTTAAAAATACATTGAACAAAGCGTGTCTTCAAAACTTAGCAGCTTCTTGAAAAAACATCGTAATGAAATAGACATGCATACTTAGCTTTTATTTTCCAAAAACTATATGAAATAAAATGGTTTTATAAAACTTGTATTTAAAAAAAAATTTTTCCTTTTGCAGTGCCTTTAAAAGTTTAAGTTTAAAAATGTTTTACAAAATTTGAACGCTAACATGCCAATTCGAACAGCACAATTGCAAAGAATTTCCACATGTGATTGGAACATTACTAAGCTATAATTTCCCTGCATTGTAATGAAGTCTAACAACCTCTGATGAGTCCTATAATGTCATGTAAAGGTTGAGCCTTGAATTATTGACGGCAAAACTACTTACCACGTTGCAGCAGTAGAAATGATTGGTTCACTTATAAATTATGTAGCTCCTGACCTATTATGAAGGCTATATTTTAAGTATTTAGAAACTGGGTCACTTTAAATTCTGGTTTCAATAGGTAGGTAATCATAGTGGGTGACTGATAATTTTATGTGTAATTTATGGATTCAATTTTGGTTGTTATAACTTCTGGAAAATGTGCAAGCTACAATAAACTGCTGCATGATGTTTTTTTTCGAAGATTTCATCAATTTAGGCGACACCGCCGAAAAGTTCATTATGCTCGTTAGAGTCAGAACTCTAACAGACACGGGTGCTATGACAGCAAATAAACCTACTTTACGTCACAAATTTTTGGGCTAAACAATTTAAGTAATTTCGGCTAGATTAGATGTGCTTTACAAAGTGCATTTTCATTCAAACACACAGTAGTAAGATACATTTTAAAACAAGATTCATTTAATTCAGTAGCTATAGCAGAAGCAATATCATATCTGCCAAGTGCAGACCTGTTAGAAAATAGGTAAGAAAATTAATTCAGAGATTAGTCTAAGGGCAAGCATAAATTCTTCCGAGCAATTCATAGCTACCGTAATAGAGCAAATCGATGATCTTACCCCTTACTCTCAAACTAGGTAAATTTACCTAGTTTGAGAGTTAATTTAAGGTGTGTTTGTGTGCAATAAATGTCTTTTCTTCTTTTGTTTCTTCTCTTCTTGAAGGCGCACGGGCAGCATCTTACATTATAAGTACCTCGTACCTTGTAGGTACCTAAAAACTTTGTCTTTGCATTATACCAACGAGACCAGAAGTTTGTTGGTAGATAGAGTAAAGCTGGATTTGCTAAATGGATTTTCTCGTCATCAAGATTTAAGATCTTTGTTGCTTGCATTAATAACTATTTTCGAGCATTTTTTCTACATCTTCCACAAGCTGCGAATAAAAATTTTATTGCATTTTACCGCCTCGCACGCACACTCAGCAACTCTATAAAATTACGATTAGTGGCCGAATCTAGTGACTTGACTGAGCTACTAGTGTTTAGTGATCATCCCAGGGCGGTCCAATTGCTCTTATTAGACTCTCACGTACTAAACTCACTTTATTATCGTCTCCGCTAAAACCTAATCAAGATAGATTTCTAACTTCAAAGCAAGACATAATTATTATCACCGCTGAAAACAGACGCATGTAGAATTCTATCAGCATTAAGAGTAAGACGGCTGAGCTGCGTATAATGCGACCATAAAGGCTGCAGTAGTACTGAGGTTGTGATTGATTCGGTTGAAGTTACATAAGTATGTGGGCGGAATAATTTGTTGCCTTCTGCAGGCTCCTGGGAGCCGGCCAGACGGCGATTGCCTGGACAGGTCCGAGTGGATATTCCGGTTTACTTATAAACAATATTCATAATTTAGAAAGCTTTTGCTAATAATCATGAAGGAAACACCACTAGAGAACTTGAGCCTTTTTACTTTGTGTATTTTTTCCCACAGATTCGGAGTCTAGTGCAAAACGAAAGGAAAGTAAGCTATCCCTTTTTTAAGAGATTGAGAATGAGCATTTATCGTGCACCAGAAAGTTTTACATGACCTTCCGTTGTTGTAACGCTGTGTCGCGCTGCAAAACCCGTATAAAGCAAATTTGGGTGTTCCGACAGATTTGCGTTTGTGCGTGGATTCGCCGAATGTAGAGGCAGTAAAACGGCGAATGGCCTTTATTTCAGCTTTGATAGGAGGGAAACGTGGAATTATCATAAAAGATGGTCAATAGTACAGACTGACCAAGCACCGAGAAGGGCTTAGACATAAAGTCTAATTTTAAAATCGAGTTCATGGAATGACAGCTGTTACAAAGGCTTTATCTGTCGGTAGCATACTAGCAACTGTCATTCCGTGGACTCGATTTAAAAATTAGAGTTTAGACGATGCCGCGTAGAGAGATGGTAATATGAGTATTCACAGTGAGCTGTGGAAACTCTATCAGAGGGGTTACCCTTGACGCTATTGCGTTCATATTGACGAAGTTTTTTAATCAATTTCTCTTTTAATTGGCATAGTCATGCTTTGATTTTATTGAACGAGCGAGCGTAGTTCTCCGAGCCTACTTGCATAATCCGGCGTTTGTATGCATGTATGTTTGTATGTATGTATGTATTTATGTATGTATGTTTGTATGTTTGTATGTATGTATGTTTGTATGTATGTATGTTTGTATGTATGTTCGTTCGACGATAACTTGAGTAAATTTGGTCGGATCGTTATGAAATTTAGTAGGTGGGTAAATGAGGCAAAGAGAATTTTTAAGTTCGAACATGAGCCAAATCGGTCGAGGGGTTGCTGAGATATGGGGTCGCGAGTTCGTAGTTCGGGGCGAACCACTAGTATATTTTGTACCTAATGTTCATTCAAAGGTAAGGCTATTTTGTACAATAAAAAAAAATGCGTCTTAATTTGTGAAATATTGAAAAAATTGCGTCAAGGGTACGGGCTGAAGTCGCATTAGACTTAAGCGGACTTGCGTCAGTCAGGGTTAGCCAACTAACTCTGAGTTAATTTGACATTTCCATACAATTATTGTCGTTAACTCAGAGTTTTGCTAAACCTGTTTGACGCAAGTGGACCTTAGAGCGTATCCATGGGCGCCTTTCGTAAATGCATCAATCTCGCTCATGCAGCACCCAGTTCCCGGTGCAGTATTATGTCAAGTCATCTCTCGAACTCTCGGCTCTCTCGAGCCTCCCATCAAGGCAGGTTTACATTATTCAAATGCAAACGGTCATGACCGGTATTCATAACAAAGGTGCACCCATGTAGGAACACAGCATTAGTGCGACAGTAATGCCTCCGTTATGGTAATTTCAACTCTATTTTGACTTCGTTTGCGAGCTACCGTACGGTTCGGTGCCTCTATTATTATGTAGCGACCCCTATCGGTTCCATAGGAAACTGCTACATACAGTTAGTCGCTGCCAATCCTGCATCGCGCCAGAAAAATATTTTACGTAGCTGTAATTTACAACTTCCAATTCCAACCATGTTCGCTTGGACCCGACCGGTCCTCCTATAATTCTAAACAGGGGGTCTACCGGCTAAGACGAAGCCGATTATCATTAGCGAAGATCGAAGTTCGATTTATGAAAAATGAACTGGGTGGCAGAGCAGCTACCACCAGTGCTTATTATACTGTCACTGTCACTGAAAGTGATAAGTTGGATAAACAACCTTACTACTATAGTATTGGGATACATGACAGACGTCCGGCACAGTTTTTTCGCACTCGCGGTAGCTACTCAGTACATAAAATGAACTGGGTGGCAGTAAATTTTTCATAAATCGAACTTCGATTTTCGCCAATGATAATCGGCTTCTTCTTATCCGGTAGACTCCCAGGGTGTTATAATATTATTATGTTCCTGAAAATTTAGGGCGTGGCATTTTACTAGTCTAGGTATCTAAATATTCAGTTCCTATGCCCACGGTTACGCATAAGCCTCTCCTCTGTCACTCCGACCTCCCCAGTTGTTGATGAGTTGTAAGTTGACTGATCTCCTCAAGTTGTCCTTTCTATTCTGTAACATCCTATGTATGTAAGGTAAGGTGAAGTTCTAGCGTTTAGTGGATAGGTAAAAGGGGATAGAAAATTTCCTAATCAGCGCACTTTTGCAAAAATCCTCAAATGAATTTACCTGCTGCCGCCCATTTGCATTTTAAACGGTTTCCAATATCGGTGGCGAACTTTTTAAACCCGACCGTTAAAGGATTTACACATTTAATTGGAGAGAGGCTAAAAGTTTATACAGTTATAAAATAGACTTAAGCTTTCCTTGAGTTTTTTAGTTTTTAAGTCGTTTAACCATACTGGCTGTGAGCAGTTCTAGATATATTTTCTTCATCAAAAATGCTTTACTTAGTTCCCAAGAGTTCCCAAAATTCTCTAAAATAGCTTTCGTCCACCGACTGTACTAACTGTGCTTTGAGTTAAACTTTTCATTCAATAGGTAGGTAACTATAGTACAATCTACTGACTCGATTCTCGGAGATTCGATTACAATCGTATGTAAAGCCATTTCAATGATAGCCTCTACTAGGTATGAAGTGTGTCCGTAATAGTTGGAGAGCTGGTGACCAATCGAGATATTTTTGTGTACAAGGCTGGGAGTTGGTAGGCTGATAGAGTAGACTTCGCTGAGTCTGGGAAAAATATTTATTTGGCCCGGTCGCGGTTGAAAGTTAGATTTTTTCGACTTTGATAAAAGACTTTGATATTTTTTTGTCGTACAAGGCTGGGAACTTCTAGGTTAGTGGTTAATACTGCGTTGAAAAAGAAAATAATTTTTTTTTTTGGCCGAGCGTTGTTGAAAGTTTGATTTTTATAACCCAAAAATTCACACTTTCTAGGTTATAAAAACAATATTTCTACCGCGTTCGGCTAGTAATAAATAGTGATTTCGTGATCAGCGGAGACTAAAAAGGCATAGTAGAAACTCCCAGCCTTGTAGACAAAAAAGAAATGACTCAACCCATACATTTAAACTTTCAAAGTCGAAAAAATCTAACTTTCAACCGCGACCGGGCCAAAAAAATATTTTTCCCAGACTCAGCGAAGTTCACTCTATCAGCCTACCAACTCACAGCCTTGTACGAAAAAATATCTCGATTGGTCACCAGCTCTCCAACTATAACCGAATAATTAATTGCGAAACGTTTTAATAAACCGCAAAAATGCTGGACAAGCGCCGCCTGATGATGTTAAAATCCAATTGATATTGGAAACATGAGATTCGATAAACCGATGACAGAACCGCAACCGCAGAATAATAATCAAAAGATATGGCTCCGACCGCCGACAAAAAATCTATGGCGTAAAGATCATAATATAAACACAGCGAGGCAAAAACCAATGTCATTGTTCTGAGTTGCTGTACTAAAACACAGAAACAAAGGCTTTTAAATCTATTTCAACGGTTACCGAATCCAAAACTGAATTTGCTCCGTCGTTTTGTTCACTAGAGTTTTATTTATTTAACTTTTATAACATTACCAACTAGGACTGAAATTTAGTTGTTTGCAATGATTCCGAAAGAATATTTCGGATTACGGTGGCTTTTTATAATCCAGAATTTAGTATTCTCATAGTACAATGCCAAGATAAAACCGGTCACACACGGACAATACATGAAAAATAGTAGTACCTTATACTCCAGACCATTAAACACAATACGGGATACGATCAGATAAGTGTTTCACAATGGATCCACAACATAAAGACATCATATCATTCTACGACAATAAATTTAGGAAAGGGCGGTTTAATATAATGCCTTGACACAAAGGCCTGAGGTTTAGTTCCAAACCGAAGTTTTTTTGAGCGAATTTCGAGAGATCCCACTTCCCTTTTGTGCAATGTTCGGGGAACAAGAGGAGTGATCAAAACACAAGAAAGAACGTATAAAGTTTCGTAATTTATGTCTTTCTATTTGGGCTCTTGGAGATGTCATATTGGGGATGTAGCTGGCGTTTGTTGAAAAATGATTTAGATACATTTATTTTGCTGCGGTAGTGAGGTTTTCCATAGTTTACAAGGAACCCAATTCGTTTCGCTATATCCGTTCGGCCCTACGTTAGAGCGTTTTTAACAGTAAATAAATAATATTTCCAGTTATTTACAGATCTTATAAAGGCGCCGATTTCTGACTTGACCAATTCACTAAGTTAATACTTAGGTGCCTGCCGCACACACCGCCCGGAGTTATGTTACGTTATTTTTGTGACATCCGCAGAAACAGAACGATATTTCAATATTAGTGAAATCTATGGTAACTTTTAGGCGACCCAATTGGCCATCAACTAATGATGTTATTGTATTGAGCTGTTTGAAATTCAGCAAAACTTGAGACAAAATCATCAGTTAACTACATTCCAACTTTTCTTATTGCTCTTATTGTTTAACTTCAAAAGGCGCTTCTTTCTGCGCCAGCTTTGACAATATTTAATTTTTACCTTGCCAAAAACTTATATTCCAACTCGAAACATTTTTTATATCCTTAACAACATAAAAACTTCTACAGCCACACACAGATTTAGCTGTAGATACTAAAATATTGTGATGGCATCACGCTGAGAGACATTTGCCAAAATAGGGGCATCTTATCAAGATGTGCAGCCGCTGTATATGCAGCTGATTCTATTGTTGACGCCATTATAAACTGCACATTGCACTTCTGTTGAACTCATTTAGATCCACAATGCTGTAGATTTGTAGATATTTGGGTTTCATCAATCTTTCCCTCGAACTTTGCGTCGTTGCTTATCAATTTCTCGGTAACACGTTATAATTATCCTGCCCTCAAAGTATCTTTTTATGACATTAATGTTCTATCCTTTTGATCCTTCCAGGTAAGGTGTTTTCATAGAAGCAGATTAATGAACATAATTTCCCTTGATAAGCTTAGAAGCGTCAAGAGACGTGGAGGTATTTCTGCCTGGCTCAAGGTAATGCTCGAGCCTGATAAAATCTTTCTTCATATAATAAAACGTTTGTCCCTGTAAACGTGACCTAGACAAATTAAGCGCGTAACTTGATCGCCCAAGACAATGATATAAAGTAAACCTGTTATAAAAGGATGCAGAAGACGGGGACCTTTTTGTTTGGATTGCGAGATAGCTATTTTTCCCGAGAAACTACGGAGGGAGTTAAGAATTTAAGAGTTTAATCATGGCAGCTTTTTATCCATCAAAGTAGCCACAATAAGCGCACTTCGAACCCCACTCAAAGCACCACTTGAGCGACTAGCAAAAACTTAATACAAACCCGGAGCATACTTGGGGAAAAAAGGACTACCAGGTGCCTTCCGAAACGCTCATTGTTCCAGTGAACGGGAGAGATTAATAAATCTTTAGAGAGCGAGGTATATCTGCGGCCGATCTCACAGGGACGCTTGAAGCCAGGACGCGTTATTGCAAGTCCATTCAGATGCCACCGCTCAAGCCAAACAGCCCTTTGTCATGACAAAGGTGTCGCGCAAAGAAAAAGGGAGCCCTATCAACGATCTGCCTTATCAGATCCAGTTCCCTTCCGAGAGAACTCAATAGGATAGTTGGATGTTTTGAATGCGGCGGATCCCAATTCCCTTAGCCACAATAACCTATACGAATTCCAATTTGGCCGGGACATCAAATGCGGTAATAAAAGAACGCGGCTCGTAAGCGATATTGTTATCAAACTTCAACTTAATGGTATGTCGTCGGGCTAAAAATAGACGTTCGTGCTTAACAGCTATAACTTTTCGTTTATGTGGGTCCTTTACATTTGAACTGTTGGAACTCAATTGAGAATTATTTAGCTCCACCAACTCTCTAGAAAAACGGAGTCTATCGGCCAGTTCCCCTCGTAAGCTAAAGAGTTATTTTTTAGCAAGATCGACGGTCAATTAACCTCAACATAATTGTTGTCATTCAGAAACGAATAGGCAGCTGTCTCACTCAGCTTTCATAAAAAGATCGCAAAAAAAGACGTGACACGGTAAGGTATCCCATAACCTCATCACAAACAAATTTTCCATACATCATTCACGGCCACATTCAAAAGATTAGCCGAAAACGTTTGGACGTCAAACATGATGGATGCTTGTCCTCCAATCCTACATTCCCAGTAGAATGCCCGGTACAATACTGCATGCTTATTAAACTCGCTACGTTCTTTTTTCGCTTTCTATAAATCAACGTAAATACAATGCCAACAATTGGTCCGATCAAACGGAGTATTAAGCTCGCCTGTCATTTTAACGACCCTCCTCTCTTACCTCATCACAAACTAGCCTAGACGCCTCATCGCAATTTGAATCTAGCTTCACATTCAATAGAGTCTTCATTTCTGTAACAAAAAGTGGGCCTAGGAAGAGGTTATTGTCAGTCTCATCTTATGGGTTATGATTTATGACCAATGACTCCCAACGGGTTTCTGGTCTCGTGATAATCTCATTGAAGCGCACCTCTCTTGTGCGTCACACAATGCTACCTAAATTAGCTATGGGCGTATCATAAGCAGTTTTAATGGTAAAGGCCAACTCTGCAGGGCGTTAAAAGACCGCCAACAAAGCGGGAAACCACGAATTGTCCTCATCATATCGAACATTTTTGCCCAAGGAACTATGCCTGGGAAATCAACGGTTCCCGAGATAATGGGGTTCAAAGTTAGACTTTTCAAAATATTTTTTGCAGATATGTGCTCAGTATTTAGTACTTAACATTTCTTTTCAAGAAGCCATATCATAATTTTGAATATTTCTTGCATAAAACGACGTTAAAATTGCAACCCGCAATGTATTCTTAACAACGGCAACTTCAGCGTAAGTAACAAAAGTTTATGTTAACGCTTGCGCAATATGACTTCTCTGCGTTACACTTCCATTGTTTGATAAAATATATTCCAAAATTATAACCAAAAAAACCAAAATCATTTCCCAGCAATAATTTATCGAAAAAATACTATGTTTTGGTGTCTAGTATGCGTACCTTTCGGGTCTGTTGGCGGTCTTTTAACACCCTGTATAATAGAATGAACGTGTGTGGTGCCTCCAAGTCCCCATACAGACTGTTACACAAACGAGACGTGCTTTGTAACATTTTTATTGTGTTCTAGATAAATGTTGACAGTTACATGTGTTTTAAGATCTTGTTTAGGAGAATACAATATTTATGACACCGCTCCGTTAAAGAGTAATAACAGTTTCTATCTGGGAAAAAGAAAACTGCTCGCTAAAAGTTATGTTTCAGTCAAGTCGTATATCTAAAGGGAACGCAGTAAATCAAGGGAAAGACAGTCGAGAAAAAATAACATAATCTCTGTGGAAGTTACAGCAGCTTTGAGACCTGGGAAGTTGGCGTAACAAAGTTTTTTTTATATCTAAAAGCCAGTCGATCTGTCATAGGAGACATAGCCACTGGGTCTCTTGAGGTTTTTTCTGTAATAAAAAAGAAAATAAAGTCTTTCCATTATTCAACCCTTCCATTGTAGTTCATATCAAAGGCCGTTGCGACACTGAAGATTAGTTTTCGTTGAGGACGGGGGATAAAATCTTAACGATGTGCCACGGTACGGTAGGTAAGTCCATTCTTCATACGAAGATTTTTATTGATAAGCATTTATGAGTCATCTATAAAAGAAGCTTATATTTATGCTTGTGGGACTATACCGTTAGAGACACTACTTACTGTGACTGAGTACTATAACGGTGGTCATTATCATTACTTGAAGATTTCTAATTTTGTTTATTGATAGCCTTATAAGTAATAAGCAGTAAAGCATCGAATAATACCACTCGAAGATAGATAAGTCAACGTTCAATAATTTGGACATCGCTATTCGCTCCAATCAGCGGAAATTGGCACTTGGACACGAGAGAGAAAGTTCGGCGGAAGTTATGATTAGGCCATCATTATACTAATTAAGTTTTGTTTTGTTTGCCATCATCATAAAAGGTTCCTCAGTAAGACCAAGATTCCTTCGTAGAGAGACAATGCAAAACAATGAAAATAGAAGCATGAAACTGCAAATTCCATAATTATTTTCGTATGGCACATTCTGCAGTGAATATTAAAGAATAAAGGGAAGGCCATTGATCCAATCTGTCACTTCCGCATCGGCCTCGTGGATCTTTTGGATCCCTCCTTCTATTGACACCTCTACACCTCCCCGCAAGAGCAGTGCAGGTCCGGCCCAAACTTCCATCTATACATCAGCACATCTACCCTGCAAAGTTTGGCACCATAAAATTCCATAAAATTTGCAGATGTGCTCATATGAGTTACTGGAAACTAACCCTCATAGGGGTGGTGGTGCGATGGAAAAAAAGGCCTATCACCAACAGTGGGCAGAGGTGGGCTGATGATGATGATGATGAGACGAGTGAAATGGGCAATGAAGTAGCAGGTATTCACTACTCGACAACGATAAATGTCCAACGTGAGAAGTGGTAAGTTTAGCAGCGTTATTTGGGCAACCATTGGCTAAGCCAAGTTGAAACCCACTTTCGTGGTAAAAGCATAACCTAAAATATACAAATCGGGTCCCTTTAAAAGGATAAAAAAACAGGCCTTAATTGACTAACTAACTTCAATATCTATCGCAATCGTGGTATCGTGATTGTGATCGTGATGGAGACTTTTTAATGGAATTATTAAAGTTCTAAGTCACAATCGAAAGCCGAACGAATAAATCCAAATGCCACAGAAAATTTAAGAATATTGACTGAAAGAATTTCTGATTTCCTTTACTCAATGTTCTTCAAAATCATAAAATGATGTAACGGCCCGTGTCAAATGAAAAGCTCTGACATTCGTCAATATCTTCAAAATGTAAAATTGAAAGGAATCGACTTTGTTGGTTATATTTTATTGCACACAGATAATAAATAAAACTTAAATAACAGAATTATTGTTTCACAGACTTATTTCTTCCAGCCAGCCCTGGATATCAGGAGATATAATTTTGAGCGCTGAGGAGGAAAGCATAATAATAAGAAAACATTAGTGTTATCAAGTGTAATCGTGATCGATGTTGAAGTTACATAATTGACCCCCCGACGAGGCCACGATTTTCCGTTAATTATCCACGGTGCGAGCCTAGCGGATGTCTTAATTCACCATCAAAATTTCTTTTACGACGGGTTTGTTTTGTTCAACCAAAATGTTTACTTTTTGGTGTTTGATTGGAAAATGGTATCTCTGGTGCGGACCGTTGCATCTTTGTCACAACATGAAAAACTCAGAAGGAAGACTACCTATACAGCATAATGAAATTCAGAAACCGGATTTTTAAATAATGTAATAATAAAATGTATTTTGCCTAAAACCGAGATTTGACCCGTCTCAAATACAATGTACAGTCAGTGACACGCTGGGTTAGGCCCCTTTTTGTTCGATTAACGTACTTATGCCGCGCGGAATAAGGGCTACCATGGGGTATCCTATTGTCTCGTTGACCGTACTTCTGTTCATGTTTATGTATTTTTGTCTCTACATTTTCTTTTTTGTGCCCTGTCACTGACTATATTAAATAGCATCACAATATTGCATCCTGTGTAAACAATGCTGTTATTAATTACCTCGTGCTATCAGTGATTATACGCTCCATTGAACGCGTAGATTGAATCATCCATCGCTAAGTAGCGTTAACGGTACCTGAGTATAAGCTAAGTTGGTTGTAAAATGTATACCTACCTGTAGAGTGGGTGGGAATATGAATTCGAGATATTTTCACGCGAAACTGCACCTGTTATACCTAGTTCTGTTACGTTTTTGTTGAATCTAGACTAGAAAACTAAGGCCCGGTTTCTGAGTTGAGAATTTTGCTAAGCAAATGGGTAAGTATCGTCCTGCCTCTACAGATTTCTCACAAAAGAGCGTGACAGAGCGATACGTAAGTATGTGCTTAGTAAAATTCTCAACTCTGAAACCGGGCCTAAGGCCTTTGCATCTACGTTACTAGATGATTTACAGCGTCCAGTGGCGCCTTTATTCACTCTAGATGGGTGAAGAGACTACTCGGCGCTGCAGTGCCTGGCCCACTGGATTGGCAATTGTATATCTCAGTCGCTCAGAATTCCTCACGATGTTTTATTTCATAGCTATTGAGTGAATAATGATTATTTCAATATCTAATTATAGTTTTTATTAAAATCACTCATAATTGAACGAGCGAGCGAAGCGAGCGAAGTTCTCCGAGTCTACTGGAACAATCCGGCGTTGGTATGTATGTATGTATGAATGTTCGTTCGACGATAACTTGAGTAAATTTAGTCAGATCGTCATGAAATTTGGTAGGCAGGTAAATGCGGTAAAGAGAATTTTTAAATTCGAACATGAGCCAAATCGGTCGAGGGGTTACTGAGATATGGGGTCCCAAGTTCATAGTTCGGGGCGAGCCACTAGTTATAACCTAGACCCCACTATGCATCAAAATAGCTAAATATTTCCAGCCATTTTCATGAATTAGCAAGTTCAAAGGCAGAAACCTCATAATAACACCGATAACCCTAACTTTCTTCACCTTTGTCCAAAAGGCAAAACGTCTGCCTAAGTGCAAAGTTTCACGGACAACTTCGTGTGAAATTGTGAATCTACGGTTACGGATTAGAATCTACAGGGTGCACTCTAAGTCGATAGCGGAAGTTTAAGTAGGCTGTCTACTGATCAATACAAACAACTTGTACGAGGTGGCGAAAAAAATGGAGCGAAAAAAATATCAGCTGTTTCATACATTTGGTGCAGTACTGAGTCAACCTTTTGTATGGAACAGCTGATATTTTTTTCACTCCATTTTTGTCCCCACCTAATAGAAGTTGTTTGTATTGATCAGTAGACAGCCTACTTAAAGTTCCGCTATCGACCTAGAGTGCACCCTGTAGTTTCTAATTTACTTCGAACTGATTGTCAAGGCAAATTTGGACTTCGCTAACTACGGGTAGCATTAATAGTCGTCTGAGATCACCTACTTGAGCTCGACCTCAAGTAGGCGAACTAAGAAAAGTAAAATGCTAATGTCAAGCCTTGGCTTATGTCAAACTTAAGTAGCTGTCAGCATATTAAGGGTGGCATTAATAGTCGTCGACTCAAGATCGAACTCAAGTAGGTGATCTCAGAAACTCAATCATGCACTTTCACGGGGGATTCATAGCGCGAGTGTGTAGACGGCTTTATTTCGCGTAACGCGTTCAGTTCAGAGAAGTGTGTAAGTATCTACAAGGTGTTACAAAAGATGCTAACTCTTTTTACAGGGTCATGGTACCTGATGATAGGGATCACAACCAAAATATTTTTTTAGCTCTATGACGTTCCTTTGATTTTTAAATAATTAAAATGTAAGCGCTGTGACGGGAGAAAAGTATTTTTAAAATACTGTTTCCATAGATTTTCACTATGTTTTAACAGCCTGAAGCTATTAAAACATAGCTAAGCAAACAACCATAATTTTTAATTGGAGCTAAATCCAAAAACAAAAAAGTTTTGGAAATTTTACAATTTTGAGGTTATAAAAAAAAAGTTGTGTTTTTCAACTTTTTTTTGCAGATTTGTCATTATATTGACCAGCAGGTTACACCCTGTAAAAAGAGTTAGTATCTTTTGTAACACGTTGTATAGTGCAGTACGTATAGTAACTTCGAAACTTATTTTAGTTTCTAGCTTTATATTGTTCGTTAGGTAATTTCCAGACAATAATACTAGTATGAAGAACAATAATACTAGTATGAAGAACAAGTGTCTAGTATTAGTCGTGGCAAATTGAGCGCGTAGGATCGAACATGATAGCTCGCTGGTGGACTTAGTCGCGGGCGCATAACTTGGTATAATCTCGGCCGCATGCAGCCAGCGCTACCGGTTTCTTTGGTATAGTCCATCCGAAAAACCACGCGGCTGAGGATAAATAACTAATGGTTCGCCCCGAACTATGAACTCGCGACCCCATATTTGGCTCATGTTCGAACTTAAAAATTATCTTTACGTCATTTACCCGCTTACCAAACATGACGATCCGACTAAATTTACTCAAGTTATCGTCGAACGAACATTCATACATACATACAAACATACATACATACATACATACATACAAACATACAAACGCCGGATTGTTCAAGTAGACTCGGAGAACTTCGCTCGCTTCGCTCGCTCGTTCAAAAATAAATACGACCCCTCCGCTTTAAAGGTGACTATCTCGGAGCTGTGGTAGCCTAGTGGTAGAAAAATGGACTCGCAAGCGAGAGAGGTTCGATTCTCGGTGCGGCACTCAGACAATTATAAAGTCTGTGGTGCGGCATGTACCTATGACTTTAATTTATTTCAAAGTACACTGCTTCTTGTGCACCCAACATAGTACACAAGACAGCACGTCAGAGTGTACACTTTTGTTGTAAATTCGCCCGTAACGTAACCGAGTAGAGTGCACGCATGTACACGTCTACGTGCTGTCGTGTGTACGACGTAGCTCAAGTACGACTTAATAATGACTTCTATCCTCTATCAAGTATTCTTCATACTTTACTTATGATGAATGCCGTACTCTACAGGGTGCACTCTAAGTCGATAGCGGAACTTTAAGTGGGCTATCAATGGTTAATACAAACAACTTGTACTAAGTGGCTAAAAAAATGGAGCGAAAAAAATATCAGCTGTTCCATACAAATGGTCGAATCAGTACTGCGCCAAATGTATGAAACAGCTGATATTTTTTTCGTTCCATTTTTTTCGCCACCTAGTACAAGTTGTTTGTATTGATCAGTAGACAGCCTACTTAAAGTTCCGCTATCGACTAAGGGTGATATTCTATAACGCTACTTAAACTCAGTTCAAACTAGAACGCTACTTAAACTCTGTTTAAACTCAGATCAAACTAGAACGCTCCTTGAACTCTGTTTAAACTCAGTTTAAGTAGAGTTTAGTAGTGTCGACTGTCGATAAAACAGTGCATGTTTTGATTTCAATATCCCTCCCTTCATATCAAAACATGCACTGTTTTATCGACAGGTTGAACTCTGTTTAAACTGAGTTTAAGTATCGTTCTTGAATACCACCCTTAGAGCGCACCCTGTAGTAGTGGTCTAGAAAGTACCTGACTCCTTTATATCAAAAACTGGAGCAAAGCTCAATGTTTACCTCAAAAGCCTTTAATCACTGAACGGACTACACATTACCAGGCCAGTCACATCACATCTCAAGTTTCTCACTGGGAGTGGACGCCGGGAGATGCGCGTCCGATATCGATTTTTTATTTATTGACATTTTCTAATGTGCCTCTTGGGCCATTCATCATTCGCGCCGCCGATACTTCGGGCCCTGATAACGGGCCTCATTGTTTGCTACACACAGTAATGGATTATTGATAACGCACGTGGGTGTCCCGGTATCCCTAATCTCTCCTCTAAGGAAACACGGAGACATCTAAAAATGTATTAAGGCCGCGGCTCTCAAGCGGGGGGTCGCGAGCGGTTGACCTGCTAAGGGCTAAGTCTCGGGAATCTCGCATTCGACACATCTCGAAGGAAAATTTTCATTTCATTTCGATCTCGACTGCTCCCGACCACTCGAGTCACGAAAAGGCAAACATCTCGCAGAAATTTCGTGCCTTATGTCGAGGATGACTTAGTGGGAATAGAAGATCTGACATTTGCCGCAAAAAGAGGTTTTTCCTTCGAGATGTGTTGAATGCGAGATTCCCAAGGATTAGAACTTCTTCTTTTCTTGTCGGTGGTTCTACGCCAAATTGTTTTGGGCTACTAAGGTAGCCACTTCGACGGCTGCTGTGCTTTTGTCTAGATTTTTATACATTATCTGTAGGGCAAGCTTATTATTGCAGATGGACTTAGGCCCGGTTTCTGAATTGAGAATTTTACTAAGTAAATACTTAGCTATCGTTCTGTCACGTTTTTTTGTGAGAAATCCGCAGAGGCAGAACGATAGTTAAGTGCTTGCTTAGCGAATTTCTCAAATCAGAAACCGGCAGATAGAGTCGCCTTTTCTCTAAGCTTAGAGTATAGGTAGATATGGCATGGAAGCGGAAACAAAAGCCAAGTTCATAGACTAATCTTAGCATCTAGAGCTAAGATGAAATTGGTAGGCGTATACTACAATGTTTTCTTTACAGAATCTCGAGTGCGATGTTTCCGAATTCGTCGCAGAATCCGGGTCCGGGATCGCGTAACCAAAAAGGTTGAGAACCAGAGTGCGAGGGTAATGCCTCAATAATGAATGATCACGGTCAGATATTAAGTGGACACGATTTATCGCCGTTCCGTCTTAATGTAGAAGTTTGTGATAGTCCGCTGCATCTACAAATGGTGCTTAGGTGAGGGCTTATTAAAAACCAAACACATACGCGGTAATACCTTAGCCCAGGTCAGACCCGTGGCCCAATTCACGCACTTGTAAATCGAAAAGTACGAGTAATCATCATGATCATCATTAGTTCCTGTTGTATCTTATCGGGGACGTAGGGCTTTTAAAACAATACCCTTTACCTATTATGCGGACTCAGCAGAAGCTCGGATATGCTCATCCCATAAAGAGGTTCATAGCTCGATACACCTTTTATTTAGTTAGATAATGGCGCTCATGCTACGCTAGAAGGTCTCCAAATAGATATTCTTACTTTTCTCTACAACATTATAATTGCAATATGCCATAAACTATGTATTATTCGTGCGAACATCGCGTTCTCATAGTATAAAGCCTCTGTATACATAGACTTTTGCTATAATGCATTGCGTTCGGATCGCGACAGGCCCTCTAGCAACTTATCTAGCCGGCGAGAATGCGCGCGCGCATTACTCAATGTAACGATACGCCGGTCTCTACCAGATTAACCCACCGACATTTAAAGCCAATTTGTAATTTTGCCTCTAATGTCTCTTGATACGGGCGAAGGTCGCAGGTTGACGGCTTGGAGGCATTAATTACTTGATTAAAAAAAACCGGTGTGTATCCACTATATACAGTCAGCCACACGCTAGGATACCCCTTTTTGTTCGATTAGCGACCATATGCCGCACGCGGCAAGAGCTGCCATGGGGTATCTGTGACTGTGGCCGACCGTATTTGCATAGTTTATTTGGTGGATCTCTCGGGCCTAAGCAAAGACACGTCACTTCCAAAGATCCCATAATATGATGGGCACCGGCGGGGCAGACCAACGAGAATGTGGCGGGACGATTTCGCACCCTTTTTTCTCGGATGGTAAGAGATGGCTCAGGAAAGAGAGGAGTAGAGAGCAGTATTATGACACCATACAGGCTAGATAATGCTCCGAGCCCCTCTATGACGCACGCCGCGACTTCTTTCGCGGCGCGAAAAGACTTCGACGTGAAAGACGCAAAAGCTTAGTTAGTAATGGCGCTTCAAAATGTCAACATTTACAGGAGACGATGCACTAATTTTCTATGTGACTCAAATCTGTGTTTGTTAAGATTGGCAACCAAATTTTGCTGGGGTAATGCACACGTCACTAAGGGTGGTATTCTAGAACGCTACTTAAACTCAGTTTAAACAGAGTTCAGACTGTCGATTAAACAGTGCATGTTTTGATATGAAGGGAGGGATATTCAAATCAAAACATACACTGTTTTATCGACAGTCGACACTACTAAACTCTACTTAAACTGAGTTTAAATAGAGTTCAAGGAGTTTTCTAGTTTGAACTGAGTTTAAACAGAGTGTAAGTAGCGTTCTAGTTTGAACTGAGTTTAAGTAGCGTTCTAGAATACCACCCCAAAAGTCGCGCGCGTCTTTTTTAGCTCTATTGCGCTTGCGCATGCTCCATGGGCGAGTTACTTTGGCATGGTGCAGCGCGCGCACTACAGGGTGCACTCTAAGTCGATAGCGAAACTTTAAGTAGGCTATCTACTGATCAATATAAACAACTTGTACTAGGTGGCGAAAAAAAAGGAGTGAAAAAAATATCAGCTGTTCCATACAAAAGGTCGACTCAGTACTGCGCCAAATGTATGAAACAGCTGATATTTTTTTCGCTCCATTTTTGTCGCCACCTAGTACAAGTTGTTTGTATTGATCAGTAGACAGCCTACGTAAAGTTCCGCTATCGTCTTAGAGTGCACCCTGTAGTAAGCGTTAACACGAGTGATAAATGAAGGAAGGCGACCCTAGCCGGGCAGGGTGTGGCTTTATGGAAGGAGGCGATATGGTCGGCTCCGTCTACTTAAACATCAGAAATTTTACGAGAAAGATAACGCTCTGGGCAGACGGGGAAAGTTTTAAGCGAATCAGGAACACTTCACCGATTTCCCCGGAGCAATTATCGAAACAATAAACCGAAATTGGTGCAGCGTCCTGTGACGTGGCCGCAGGGGCTATATTGCGAGTCGGACGCTACCATCTCGATATGGGAAAGCCTAAATGGTGATCGTGATCTTTGTGCTCAGTAACAAAAAAAAAAAAAAAAGATGAAGAACTTTACCATTGCATATTCATTTGCATCTTTTTCAACCTAAATAATTTCTGAGGCTAGCGTTGAATCGTTGAACGACAGGCCAGGGGACTGTGAAGTAACTCATCTTTAATTAATTTTTTTTTTTTTTTATCTCAGCGAACTAGCTCTTTAATACTTCAGTATTAAAGAGCCAAAGAAGAGTAATAATTCCACTGCAAAATATCCCCCTTATACACTATAAAGTCGGCAATTGAATACCTAGAGTTAACACTCAAATAGAACACAATATTTCCGACGGGCAAAAAAATGGTTCGTCCAGTTTTTAATGCTGCTTTAATGTTTTTCATACAGCGTTTGACTCGCGGTAAGCCAGCCGATCCCGTCTTCCCACCAATTACGCGACTTCCCACTTCCGACCTACTTCGCTGAATTCATTCGGAAATTCATTAAGAGTCATTGAATTCATCACAATATGACTGGTTAGAGTTCTATTCAGTTTTTAATTAACCACGGGCGGAGAAACCCGCAAGTTGCCGCAAAAAAGCATGCGGAGCGCGGTCGCTATGCTTCACTCCGCTTCGCTTGCTTAGAATTCGTGTGCAGAGCATCCGTCAAACATACGATGAGAGTTGGGGCCTGAGTCTGTAACCAATGGTGCCAAAATGGGCTCCCAGTTGACGGCTCTAATTACGATTTATTAATGCTGTCGGGCCTTTTAATGTTTTTGTAGTACAGCAAAGAATATTCTGATGCTAATCTTAGAGGATTCGTTCGCTGGTTGTAGGAGAAAAACGAGGTTTTGTTCTTCTACTGGGACGCCATTGACACGCCATTGCGTTTCATACTTAAGTCCCTGCTGTATGTCTGGCCCTAAAGTTTCTAAACCCTTACATTTTCGTTGCAAAGCTGCCCATAACGTAACTGAATAGAGTGCATGCGTGTAAGGGTCGACGTGCTGTCGACTGTACCATCGCACGTTCAGTCTTATTCGATCGAACCATCACACCTCAAGTAACAACTGGATCTCAATCTTTCGAGCCTTCGAAACGAAAAGCTTAATAAAATAGCGAATTGTGGCGTGATAAACTCCAGATACATTATGCATACTAAGAGTGGCATTAATGGTCATATTCGACTCAAGATTGAACTCAAGTAGGTGATCTCAGAAAAGTCAAATGCTAATGTCAAGCCTTGGCTAATGTCGATGTCAAAAATCTGCTTAGCAAAATTCTCAATTCAGAAACCGAGCCATTAGCATATGACTTTTCTGAGTTCACCTACTTGAGATCGATCTCAAGTAGGTGATCTCAGACGACTATTAATACTACTCTAAAATTACTATTGCTTGCTTGACTAATAAAATGTCTCTATTTTCTGTATGGATCCAATCAAAAACAACGCTTCTCAAATTTGAAGTGGGATGGTCTACTTCAATCAATCTACTGGTTGCAGACTGGGTGTCATCCGTCCGAGCGACACGGATACAGTGTATTGAAATCCCAGCGCGTCTCCTCTGAATGAAGCGGCCGGCTTCCTTGAATGAGCTCTTTGATCTTTCCCTCTGCGAGTATCACGGACTATTTATGTCTTATTTTATAGGAATTTATGTGCAAGTGTTGCGACACCGCGCTAGACGCGAGACCCGCCTTGTTAAGTAAATAAAGGAGCCAAATGTCCGCTTAACTGGAAATAAACTGAACCAGTCTGGGCGCTTTGCATAGCGCTATGAAGTAAGTGGAAACTTAGTAGCTTTATGAATAGAAACATAATCAGGATATAAACGGTGGCAGCCACTAAACTATCTAGGTTTGATCGCTGGTTAAGGCATTTTCCATTCACTATATAGTTGATTTGATTTAGTTTTAGTCACGAACATTTTTAACTTTTCGGCAGCAATACTACTCTAGCCAAAATAATGCACTGAACTAAGAATGCTCTACATAAACGTAAACTTAGAGCCGGTTTCTGAATTTAAAGATTCACTAAGTTCATACTTAGATAAGTATAATTCTGTCACGTTATTTTCTGTGAAATCTGCAGAGACAGAATGATACAGTTTGAGTTTTTGATTAGTGAAATTTTCAATTCAGAAATTGGAGGTAAGGTAAGTTTACCTAGTTTACGTAGTAACTATTCTTGGGTAAGCCTCGGTTAATCCCACGTTTATTATAGGGAAAGTAAGTGTTATAAGAAGACAGACTTTTCAACAAAGTTACAGCTATTATGGCTTTACCCTAGCTTTACCCCGAAAAAAAAAACTAAGTGTATGACTAGATGGAATAAAGGAAAATATTAAGGTAATCACTCAAACGCGGTGACGTTGCAGGTTACCTAAACAAAGCCTAAAAGTAATCAGATTACGTTAAAGCCTATACTGGTAATTAAGAACGTTTTAACCTACTTCGGGCGAAAATTCGATATGCAAAGTCGCAAACGAAACTTTAATTCCCCATCTCCCAAAATGTGTTAACCGAGAACAAGGAGTTAATGAAATTTCCAATTTCAATGTAACATTTCAATTTAAAATCAGCCTCCAGTAGCAGATGTTCGCGCGAATAACTTATGGGTACCGAAATGAACACTAAATCGTCGACGCGCCGATGGGCCCGGAGTTTGGAACCTAAAATTGGATTCGCTTGGAGCACCTACCACCATAGAAGCGTAACACATGGAAACGAATAATGTTGCAGGAAAAGCGACTTTATTTTGTTTTTTCCATGACAACGGCGCTTTCAACGGTGCCGAAATATCAGGCGCCCTAAAGCTGAATAAAATCGTGGTAAGAATCGCGTTTTTCTCATAAAAAATACTGATAAAAACCACGAAAGTTTCATTTGTTGGAAACGGCAGTTATAGTTTTCTTTACAAAACTTATTAAAATAACTTAGTTTTAGTGGATGCAGCATAACCCATACTCGCATACTCGCTCACCTCTTTATTCCATGGTTTAGGAGAATTGTTTTTTTCTTCGTTTTATTGTTCTATGGCAGTATATTTTACCGTCAACGAGCTCACACAATTTGGCACCATTCTTCGACATTATCAGCATGAAAGTTACCTTGCCAAACGAAAGAGTAAGTAGGTTGCCTGATTAAATTGCGAAGGCTTCACCTCAGCAGCTACTTTAGTAATTTCTTAGGGCGTCAAACTTTTGCAAATTAACTCTTGCTTTCGGTACTTAATTAAAGTCTTTAATGGTCTCATTCGCTTACATTTGTCATCGTATTGACCTTTATATTCAAAGCCGCATGAAAGTCGACTCTACGTCGACGTAACGTGTGCAGGTAGGAGTATCTCGCAGCTGTGAATAAAGTATTCTCTATTCACTGGGAAAGGATGTTAATTAACCCTTTGAGAGCATTAGTAAAAAGTCTGCGAAGTAGCTGTTTCAATAGGCTTTGGCGCTGCAATATGCTGCTTTTCACTCCCCGTTGGATATTTTACGACACCGCCGCTTTAAATTCGTCGGGAAAAATACTTTGGTCTTTTTGGACTCTGCATCTACCTGTCGATGATTTATTCACCGCCTATTGGCAATGCTGCTGGAGGAAAGTATCGTACGAAAACCAGTGATTTTTCTCAGAATTTATGGACTGACTGAGAGGATTTCAAAGGTCCTCGGTATGCCTAAAAAAAACTAAGGCCTTTGCATCTACGTAATGAGATGATTTATACAGCGTCCAGTGGCACCTTCACTCACACTAGATAGGTGAAGAGACCACTCGGCGCTGCAGTGCCTGGGACATTGTTTTAGATGGAGTAGGCTTGCCCAGCACCTATACCATCCTGACAGCTTAGTCGACCAAGCCCACAGGAAAGACAGGCTCGGTATGCCTACACCTGTTTCTATAATGAATAACTCTCTCTATTACTTGTACTCGAAACGGGTAGAATCGTGGTTGGTTTTAAATATATAAGTATGCGTGAATATCAAGATTTCTCTACTGTCATATGATTTCAGCACAAGAAAGCTAACTTTAGCTCCTTTTTAGAATCGTTTGAGTTTGGAATCTCAACGGGACTGCAAAAGAGTTTCCAGTCTTTGTCTAACTCTCAATGAGATAGGTAAAAATTAACAGAACTCTGTGCAAATAGCCTTTTTAAAGAGACTATTTTAAAACGTTCGTCAAGACAGCTCAAGTACGCAAAGCAAATTGAAATCATGAGCGTAATTGCCTCCCCAGAATAGAAACTTTTGGATGCAGATAAATTAGTTTCACTTGTCTCGAACGTAACTTGTTCATTAGCGTTTAAATAAATTCATTAATAAGCCTCAGTGGAGACAGAGAGGCGACGTGGAAATCTATAAATCAAATAGAAAAGGGAGTGTCAAAGACAAGGGGACTCTCTGTGGCTTGCTACGTTTCCGAATGTTCCCACAATGATCTTTCTTCACATTCGATGTGGCACGCACATTAATCTATGTAACGTCTCCAATGACTTAGTATGTACACGCCTTTCAAATGTTACGCCGATTGTTGTGCTGTCAAACCACATACTCGGAAAAGACTGAAAAGGGGATGAACAAAACAGAAATCGTCTGTTTCTCAAACAGCGTACATTACTTGTGTCTGTAACCAACTATTCACTGGTCCAGTTAGGTTAAAAGGCAGCCAGGGACTCGGCATTTGTGAGTGAACGCGTTTCCTTCATTTCATAGGAATTATTTCTACGACCAGGGTGAATAAAATCCAAATCTACGGCTATCTTCTTAGGCCTACTGCAAGCGTATCGTAATGCTAGGTTCGGCAGTACATAAGAGGGTTATAACTTAATGCTTCTCACTCATTTGTTTGACGTAAATTGGGCTAGATAGAGTTATAAACTCATAGATACGCTCTAACCTAGCCTTATGCTACGCTTGCAGAAAATATACTGCTTTGTTACTATTGGTTTCCGTATTGACACTATATTTTCTGATAGGAAATCAACAGACGAATGGAAGAAATCCGTAAAGTTTCTTTGACCTGTAAATGGATAAACAGTATAGCTCCACTCTTCTGTAATTTTTATAGTCAAATCCTCAAAAGTCTGACTAACTTTTATCTTTAAGAAACCACTCCAGTTTTAGAACAGCTGTTGAGTTGTTAGGTGATAGTGATTTGACTATAACAATGGCTAAGTAGTTCCAAATGCGGTTACCATAAGTGCGAAAATTTTAAGCTCCACATTGCCCAGGCGGTGCTTGGTATACCTCCACAAAGAGGTAGAACGTTGTTTGGTCCCTTTTTATAAATGATTCGTGATATCGCGTGTTTGAGGTCAGCTGTTGGCTGTTGCTAAAGTCACCGCAACTGCTGTTAAGTTATTAAACATGCAAACTTAGGACCGAGTGAAAAAAAATGAATGACCTCATTAGAAAACGTCTCTCTCACTCGAAATGAGATACAAGTTGGGGTTGCAAAATGTACAAGTGAAAAAAATGCAAAAACACACTTGCAAAATACTTAAGTTTTACTACCTTAGGTCCTAGAAACTTTTACTTATATGTCCTAGAAAATCATTGCAGCTGATGCAATGTACTTTAAAGAAACATATACAGTGACATTACAGGATGTTTTTTGAACGAGCGAGCGAAGTTCTCCGAGTCTACTGGAACAATCCGGAGTTTTTATGTTTGTATGTATGTATGTATGAATGTTCGTTGGACGATAACTTGAGTAAATTTGGTCGGATCGTTATGAAATTTGGTAGGCGGGTAAATGAAATTAAAATAATTTTTAAGTTCGAACATGAGCTAAATCGGTCGAGGGGTTACCGAGATATGGGGTTGTTAAGTTTATATGGGGTCGCGAGTTCACAGTTCGGGGCGAACCACTAGTGTAGTTTTGAAGTACATTTATTAATCTTATCTCAAACATGACTGTGATGTTAGATTACGAAAAGAAGACATGTAGTACATGTATGATAATAATATTATGAAACTAGCATTACAACGAAACCTAACACTGATTTTTTAACTGCAAAAGGCAAATCCATACTTTGAAAATAAACACAAATTTTGTAGAAAAACCTACATACAAACATACTTCTTCCCTATCTCTGATCCTGCCGCACCATACGTCGTTAAAGGAAGCAAACGTATCAGCGCGGTGACTTTGCATCAGCGTCTTCACGACCGATTTATCTATGTTAGCTCCACCACCCGCCGTTACAACGTTGACACCTCCATCACACAAGAGTGACACGAAAGATCAGCTCCATAGCAAACTTGGAAAACACACAATCATAATAATTAAATTATAATCATCACATCCTTTATTAATACTTCTACAGCCTTGAGCTCCAAGTTCAAGTAAAAGTAAAACCCAATTTCAGTGACGTCACACTGGTAACAATACAATGTTGTATGTACATAGTTAAAAAAAAATTAAGTAGGTACCTGCTTCCTATAGCCAGTGATACACAAGTGCAGTGAACAGTAGAGTCATGTAGCATACTAGTATTCAATTTCCAAGTACTCTATCATAGAAGAGTCCACTACAAATATGTGACAAACAATAATAATTGTGCGATGAACGCTTGTGCGACACACGCTTGTACACACGACAGCACGTCGACCTTTACATGCGTGCACTCTATTCACTTCCGTTACCGGCGACTTTGCAACAAAAGTGTACAGTATGACGTGCTATCGTGTGTACGAAAGCACTATTGTGCGACATGTAACAAACGGATGTGCGACTGTGCGTGCCATATTCTGCCCTGCGCTGCGCTTACAACGGGCCGCACCGGCACCACATTGCCCGGCCAGTAAAAGGACGTCCGTACCTACGCTCCTCGAGCTGCAAGACTCCAGCAGCTTGGAGCCCCACTGAGCTCATCGCCAAGACTGCACACCCAAGACCCCGGGGGCTGATGCCTCCGGAGAAGGTGCACGGGACAAGAGTGCCAACTCAAAACCCACACCTACTACTGCGCGGACAAGCGGCAGTAGTAGACGACTCTCCGTGCCATACCTACTCCACTTTGCTACTTTGCGAGAGCCTTCGGTTTTCTTCACATCTACCCCTCCATGCTTTTTCAGGCGCTTTCAATATGGCGTCTCGTTTACATATTTTTCAATTTAGCACCGCGATCGGCTGGGACCGGATTGATGCTTATAAATAAAGCCGCTTTGTGAGCAGACAGGGAAAGATGTCGTCTTATCAAAACACATAAGTCTTTACTTGGAATAAGACGTCATCGGGCTAGAGATGGGCGGCGCGGAAAGTTTCCGCCGGAAACTTTCCGGAAAGTTTCCAAAATGGGAAGATATCCGGGAAGATTCCCAAAATTTTTATTTAAAAAAATGGGTATTTATGTGGGTAGAAACGTTTTTCATTGCAGTTATTGAACAAAATGAATCCTTTTACAGTTGTGTGCACTTATAAACAATAGACTGACAATAATTTTCATAATTCTTGTGTAAAACAGGCGTACTTTCGATTTTATGTGATGATTTCTTTAACTTCGCCGAAAATCGGAAATAAAATACGAATTCTTCACGAATTCTTCATGAATTCTTCAATAATTCATAATCACAAGGCTTATCACATCAAAATTTTTTGAATTGCTACTAATTAGAATATAAATTATACAAGGTGGCAACATGGAACTCTTTTTTTTGGGCTGATTCTCAAAGTGCCGAATACGATAACATTTTTACATTCCGTTGGAATACATAACCGTTGCTGGCCAGTAATCTATCGGAAATTTTTGCATAAACTGGTAAAATCGCGTCTTTAACTTAACTTCTCAAAACAAAATACTGAGCAGGTAGGTACCGGTCATTCCTGAGAAAAGCGTTCTTCGCTGAGATCGGTGACTTTTTTTTTTTTTCAAGATAGGTGAAAACTAAAAATACACCGTAAAAGATGGCTTAAAAACTAGTCAATATGTCGATGAGGCACACCTGTAGGCTTTATAGATTAATGAAAAAAAAATCTTCTTTTTTGACAAGCCACCGATCTCAGCAAAAAGGCCACCGATCTCAGATAGTGTCTAAAATTATTATAAACAGTAATTACAGTGAATAATAAACGTTTTTTCTAAATTTAAACGTCACTCATGAACTGATACAGATAAAAGGGGGCTAAATTAAGCAAAAAATTTCTATTAAACATCATAAAAAATATCAAAAAAATCATATCTTTATTTTCATAAAATCATTGTAAAAGATCAATTCCTAAGCTAAACATGCAAAATTATAGTCAACAAGCCTTCGTTTCTATTTATACAGCGTCCAGTGGTACCTTCACTTACACTAGATGGGTGAAGAGACCAGTCGGTGCTGCAGTATCTGGGACATTGTTTTAGATGGCGTAGGCTTGCCCAGCACCTATACTATCCTGACAGCTTGGTCGGCCTAGCCCACAAGAGAAGTCATTACGTGTGGAGCCAACTAAGTTGAGGGTTTCATCACGATGTTTTTCCTCACATTAGGGAGGGGTTTAGCTACTTCAAATTTACAAATTTATGTAACTTTGAAAAGAAATAAAGTCATGTTACATGCCTGCGCTGGGAATCGAACCTGGTTCTCTCGCATCGGCGACCAATGCTCTATTATATGTGTGACTGTAATAATTATACACTAAAATTGTCTGTCTATACGGATTTTGCTTTTTATTTGCGTGAAATTACATTTCCTTGCAAAAAACAGTACCTTAATAGCTTAAATGAAGTCTAAACTTTAGTCCATAGAAATAAACTGATAAATTTTGAATTAGTCATAGCATGTCGTTCGGTGTGGTATCTAAAGAATCTGTGAAATTGATACAATATGTTGAAAACTTCTTTGAGATCCTTGGCTAATAACTGAGATCGGTGGCTTAAATCCACCGATCTCAGTGCCACCGATCTCAGAAATAACTAAAATGTAGCTATTTCTCTTAAACTATAGAAGCAATCGTATTTATTTTTACGACAATACCTACTCAGGGATATACGCATTCATGTACTTAGGACAGTTTAGTGTAGTCTTGTTTACTATACTAGCAAAACGTGCCACTACTTTCAGCTACCTTACTGAACCAAAGTTTTAAAAAAGTCAAGAACTTACGTAAAAGTTTAGGCATGAAAGATAGCGACACATACGAACCATAATAGTTGACAAGGACCATTTGACGATATTTTGCACCAGTAACTAGAAACTTGCCGCGTATTTAAGCTTGTATAAAAACATACTTTCGTGGCACGATTTAAACTTTGCTCGACGCGTGACATTTCTAGGAATGTCTACAGACACAAGAGTTTTCATTCTAATAGAATGCTGGATATACGATTGGATAGAAGCACTCATTGGGCATTTAGAAAGGTATAAATTAGCATAGTAGTGGGCACATGAGTAAAACCACAAACAAAAACATACCAGGCCCACACGCGTGTGACATGCAAAATACTCGCAAAATCACCCATTTTTTGACCTTCAAAGGGATATTTAGACAATTTCCTCTATAAAATATTGTTTTTATTTGATGTGCCTCAATGGACCGTTAGTTAAGTAGACGATTAAGTGCTAATTTAGTACTGTGTGATGTATAGTTTAGTAGATACTAGGGTGTGACCAAAAAAATCGACCTCTCAAAGAATGACCCGTATAGGAGCTT